>JAOQMS010000001.1:13459157-13473388 GCA_027563885.1 Erythroxylum longipes | reverse complement strand
TCAGAAATACTTTCAATTATTCTAACCCATTCAAAATGACCAAATTGCCCTTTCCCGTAAGTGAGGGGATGTTACACGCAGTGAGAATTAGGTTGTTTCCCTTTACACTTAGTGATAGAGCAAAGGCTTGGTGTCACTCACTGAGCCCCGCTAACATTACGACATATGACCAACTAGTGCTTGCTTTCCTGGATAAATATTTCCTACTAATAAAGACCACCAAAATTATTAAGGAAATTGCAAATTTCCAACAAGGTGATGGGAAGTCCATTTATGAAGCATGGGAGCATTACAAGGATCTGCAGAGGAGATGCCCACACCACAATTTACCCAAGGAGTTCCTGCTGCAAACATTTTACAACGGAGTAAACCCACAGACTAGAGGAACCATCAGTACGGCATCGGGAAGATCTTTAATGAGAAAGACGGTCTATGAAGCAGAGTAATTAATAGAGGAGATAGCCAACAATAGTTGATTATGGGCTAGTGAATGTAGTAGGCAACCTACTAACTTTAAGGAGCAGAAAGGAGTTGTCGCTGTCAATCAGATGACAGAGATCCAAGCTAAGATCGGCAACTTGAGGCGACAACTCAGTAATATGGAGGCGTCATCCTTAGCTATGGTAAAGGCCGCACAATTAAAGTGCGAGCTATGCGACCAATTGGATCATGATACGGTGGACTACTATTTGATGAGAGAAGATAACCAGAATCAAGTTCATTACATGGGAGCTCAATTTGGACGTGGAGGGGGTAATAATCCTTACTCCAACACATATAACCCTGGGTAGAAGAATCATCCAAACTTCTCTTGGTTGAATAACAACAATGGAGGCTAGTTCAGACCCCAAAGACAATCGAGCTTCCAACAGGATAAAACAAGCTCGATGGATTCGAAATTGGACAGAATTTTGGATAAGATAGGAGAAATGGAGGAAACACATAGGAGGGTCGATAGTAAATTCAAACAAGTCACAAAGAATCATGCTTCGTCTATCCATAACTTAGAAGTCTAAGTGGGGCAGGTCGCGGAAGCAATGTCAACTCAGAATGCTAGAACTCTTCTAGGCAATACCGAGTTAAACATGAAGGGGCGTATCATGGTTGTAAGCCAGATTCAGGGCGAGGAGCTGGAAGAGGTGGACAAAGGAGAAGGTCAAGTAGTCAAAGACGATCTTCCAAGTGAGATTGTGAGAAAATCAGTGCAAGTAACTTGACGAGTATTCCCGCACCAATTTTTGCTCAGAAGGAATTATATGCTAGGAGGGGAGCAGGAACGTTGCAAGAAATCGAGCCAAACAAAGTCGAGGAAGTGACGAAACGAATAAAATCTGAACTGAAATTACAAGAGTCTGTCACAGAGAAGGGGAAGGAGCGGATACTAGAAGACACCCCCAACATAGTGAAGAATGATGATCCAGGGGACTTTTTCATCCCCTACAGTATCAACTAGATCATCATAGATAGGACATTCGCAGACGTAGGTGCAAGTATAAATGCGATGCCTTACACTCTCAGTCTTTAATTGGGGTTACGAGAGTTAGTGCCCATAAAGTTTTTGGTTAAGACTACTGATAGGACCTCACTTAGACCTATGGGAATCATACAAGATGTGCCAGTTAAGGTCGGTAATTTTGTCTTTCCAACAGATTTCTATATTTTGGATATCAATGAAGATGAGGATACTCCAAGGATTCTTGGACGACCATTTTTAGCCACTACGTGCTCAATGATTGATGTGGATAGGGGCGAACTAACTCTCCGAGTAGGGAAGGAGCAACTGACCTTCAAGGTGACTGTTAGAGTACAGAGCTCTTTCTACTATAGCGGATCGCAACAAACCCGAACCTCAAGGAGAATGAGAAGATATTGAGAATCCTGTAAATTCTTTCCGTAAGAAGCGCTCGCGAAGGAGAAAACGAGGTGAAGAAAATTCCAAGGAAGGTGGTAGTTGCAAGGTGGTAGAAAATATTCAGACTTTGAGATTAATAACGACGCTACCATCAAATCAATCATTCCAACCACCGTGAGTTTTAAAGGAGCGTCTAGCTACCAATGTAAAAAGAAATGCTACATGGGAGGCAACCCATGGAAAAATTAGTTTATTGTTTAATTTTGTTAGATTAGTTGAACTTTGTAGTTGGGTTCATTTTTGTTTTTGTTCAATAAAAGCAAAAAGAGGAATAGGATTTTGGAATCATGTGGAAGAGTACACAAGCATATTAAGAGAAGTGAAGAAGAATTATGAACTGAGAGAAGAAAAGAATTGGAAGAAGAGGGTCTTGGTGTTAGGATATAGGCACTGGCCACGACTGTGACCTGTCAGGTCATGATCGTGGCCTGTGGTTGGGATTTCCTTCTGTGGTATGCCACATGCCACTATCGTGGCCTGCGGCTATGTACAAAAAGGGGAGGATGCAAATTTTAAGTGACAAACCCTTTTTACCACCTATTTATTCAATCCCTACTTAACTTTCACCGTCACTTTCATTTTTACTTTATCTCTATAGAATTCCAACATTCAAATACTCTCACTTCTCTCTAGAATTTTTGTAATCTCTAAATTTTTCCAAATTCAACCCAAACATGCCTCGTATCAAGCAAACCTCCCGACGGGATCCTTACAGAGCACAACAAGTCGTAGGACGGGGGAGACGAAACCGAGCAGCAGACTTTGGAGCTTCATTTCCTATTTACACCGAGGAAGAAGGTATTCATTTTCGTTCACTTCGTTCTAGGCAAATTGTTGTAGCTAAATATTTTGATTTTGATACATTAGATAGAATAGAAGTGCGTGAGCAGATAGAAAACCTAGCTGAGAGAGTCTAGTCCGGCTAGTTCATACGATTCTAATTTCCTGTGCATGAGGAACTTACTTTGGAGTTCTTTACTTCCTTGACCTTTGACCCAAAGAACACCAAGGAAATGTGGTTTAGATTGGGCGGGAGAGCATATGAATTAACGGTTGAGCTCATGTGTGAGATGTGTGTATTCCCCGAATCTGTCATCATTGATCAACATGAAGATTTTAGTGTCTCCCAATATTGGCGTGAGCTTACTGGCATTGAGTGTTTTTACGCCAAGAATGACCACAATAATATTATCCGATCCCATGAACAGTTGCTGCTGCATGAATTTATGTGTCAGTTGGTATTTGATAAATCAGAGACCAACAAGTGTTTAACTAAGGAACTGTTCATATTGTGGTGCATGGACCATAGTATCCTTATAGATGAATGCTCTTGCTGCAGTTCTGTGAAAGCAGAGCAACCATTTTGGAATGGGGTACCTAGTTTTCACCATCGCAAAGCATTTTGGTGTGGATCAGAGGGGGTTAACAGTGCATCTGCCAGAGTTCCTTGACCACCATCATCTATTTCGAGTAGAAATCATTCACTCCACCAACATGAGTCCGCGAGAAATAAATGAAAAGATAAATGTGAGGACCAGGATGGTTCAGGTAAGCTCGAGCTCCATGCCACCTAAACAGGCACGGGAAGCATCAACGAGCGAGGAATCGGAAGAAGAGGAAGAAAAGGACCAACGCTAGACAATGGTTTTGGATGCGATATCTAAAACCAACAGAACATTAAAGGAAGTGGTACGTACACAAAGACGCTAAAGCCAAAAGATCTGTCGAATCCATCGGTATTTCGAAGCTCAGGGGATTCAATTACCACCTCTCACACTATCACCACCTCCATCTCCTTAGGATCCAAACCTAACCCAAAATTTTTTCTCCATTTCTTTTGTTTGTGTTTTTTTATTTTTTATTATATTTATTTTTTATTGTTATTTTTCTTTTTATCGTTAATTTTATTTGTTCGTTGTTATTTTAAATTTATGTTTTCACATTTTATTTATGTATGTGTCGTGTGTATTTCCTTCTCACATTAAGGACAATGTGTTGTTCAAGTATGGGGAGGGATTCTATGTTTTTTTTCTTTTGGATATGAATTTTGCATACTGTATGATAATATTATGTTGCATGGTGTGAAGTATGTGAATATGTCAAGGCTTAAATTGAGTGATTTTTTTTAATTTTGGACATGGTCTATTAGATGTGAACAATCATTAGCCTACGAAATTAGTGAATTAGGGGGCCTTTGGGATAAATATACAGCCTAATTAGGACTTAGTGTAAATTTAGTACCCTATAGATTGTCACATTCTTTCATAATTTGAGGCCTTTTAAATTAAATAGCTCAAACGAATAGCTAAAAGCAACAAGGTAAGCAATATAAAAAAAGGTTTAATAAGTGTTTAATAATCACTATTTCGCTGACCTTCAGGTCATGAATAGAGCTAGTAGCCAGTTAAAAACATGACGTAGCTGAGTAACTAGATCGATACGCATCACAAATGTGTGCCTTCTCATAAAACAACTATAATGACGTTTCAACCAAGCTATTAATAAACAACTTAGTCAAGTAATCGGGTCGACATTCATCACAAATGTTTGCCTCCGAGTAAAAGGCTAAGTCCCGGTTGAAAAAAATGTGTGTTTTAAATAAAAAACCCACCGGACTTGTAATAGGCTTGAAGTTTCATGGAATTATACTTAGGAACAGTTACCGAGTCTAAGGGACCGAAAAATTATTAATTTGTATGCCCAATTGAAATGGGTAAATAGGTTAACACTTGGTCTTAAGTCAGTTGTATATTTAGTTCAAAGCCCCTAGACACATATTTTGCATGTTAATGATTTGACGTAATTTGAATGAGTGTGTCCAAGATTAAATTTAGTTTATGAAGATTAGAGCCATTGCCACATTTTTGCATGGTGTGTTTGTTTTTGTTAGGTGTTGTGTTTTGTTTGCTTAAGGACAAGCAAACGTTTAAGTATGAGGATGTTGATAGTAGTGTTTTGTATGATGTTTTAGGGTTTAATTTGTTATACAATTTGTGTTAAATTAAGTGTTGAGTGTGCATTTAGGGTTTAATTAGATTAGTTTTGTGTTTAAATGTTTTTATGAGTTAGTTTAAATCTTTGAGTTTAAATTGTATATTTTTGAGATACCTTGATGTGTGTGCTAGTGTTGCAGGGTAAACAGGGAAGAACGGTGAAGATCTGAAGAGTTTCGAGCTAAAAGACATATGCCACAATCGCGTACATTGGCCACGATCGTGGAAAAAGAGGAAGAATTAGAGGCAGCCAGGCCACGATTGTGCACCAAGAACAATACCTAGCAGCCACCAGAGAAGAGATTAGAGAGTCGAGAGAGCTGAGAAAAAGGGAGATTTCTGCCAAAAATCTGAGAGAGACCTAGATAGAGATTAGGCGATTGAGGAAGGAGATGAAGAAAGAGAGGCACGGAGACACGTTTGACGTGAGGTACTTCCTGAAACAGGTGATTTCCCACAGTCGCGACCTCCGAGATCCATTCTAACAGTATTTTCTAGTTTTATTTCGATTTTATATGAAATTTGGAGATTGATTAGAAATATTGTTGTTGATTGTTGGTTTTTCTGTCTAAACTCACCTTTGGGTTTTTATTCATGAGATTAATAAAATTAATTTGATTGTATTGTATTCGATTTAATTGTGATTCAATTTGATTCTTCATAACTTGGCAATAAATTGAGAGGGTGAGCCAATGAAAATCATCGATTTAGGTTAATGAGAGTTAGGTAAATCGATAGGTAGAGAATTGAATCAAATGGGTAGAGTCCTGTAACAAGAGATCGAGCATAGATTCCCGGTAGGTTAATAGACAACGTTAGAACTAATTTAGGTTTTGGACCAATTGCGGATCGAGAGATCGCAATTTCTATAATTTGAATTAGGGATTATCAATTAGGGTTAAGAATTATAAATCGGAAGAGAGTAATTCACCCTAGGATCGTCTAGGCCCGTTAATTCAGAAATTTCATAATTGGATATATTTTCTTTAATTTTGAATAAATTCTCCCTTTTTCTCAATTAGTTACTTCTAGGTTGAATTTCAGATTATTTGTGTGAGTTACCTTTTGTTCATTCTGTTGGTGCTTTAATTTCTCACATTTGATTCTTGATTAATTTTAATTTCTGCAGTAGTTGTTAATTTAGGAATTGTGAACTTAGCTGCCGCTAGATTTAAGAACTAGTTCCCTTCCTCGTGGGATCGACACATTAGGTACTACGCGAACTACTCATGCGCTTGCGGAATTTACTGAGATTATAAATAGTAAAACTTAGCGCGTGTAACCTCAAGCGAACAGGTGGCTAAGGAAAAGCAAAAACAGCTAACCCTTTTATAGGACAAACTGTTGGATTTAATAGAAGATTCAAAGAGTTTTGTTATTCTCTATTTTTTTATAGTTTGTTAGTAAAAAGGACATTATTGAACTTAATTGTTTTCCTTAATTTTATCAATATTGTCCTTCAATTATCTTGTAATTTGTAGCTTATTTACAAGCTACGAAGCTAAAATTAGGCAACACAGGTGGAAGCAAGCCACTCATAATTGATCTCAGCTGAGTTTCAAAGGATGCAAGATCAAGCTATTGACCATAAATTAGCATGTTTAGTAGTTAGATTGAAATTATTATGTAGTTATATTTGTTTTAAATTCCAAAAATAAGTTTTTAATGATTTGGAATGGTTTAGATTTTGCTATATAAAGTAACCAATGCAATATGATTACTCGCAATATCTTCTTCGTTGTCGTACTCATTTTCAGATTCATTTTCACTACAAGTGCATGTGTAAGACTTCCCTTTTCTCCTTTTAAAAGTGTTAGCACATTTTGCTTAAACATGTCCAAAACTTTGCGATTCATGACATTGTATCTTTTTTGCTTTCCTTTCACCTTTTTGAGTATTTGCTTGCTGTTTGAAATTATTATTTGATGAACTCCCATCATTCTGTCTAAACTCAGGTATTATCTTTCTTCACCTTATTTAGCCACTTATTGAAATTTCTTATCAGTAACATCAGATCTTCATTTTCATCAGAGTCATCTCCTAAATCATTCACAATTTAGTGAATTTAGCTTACAGCACTAATCCTTTATTCTTCTCACGCTTGTTTCTCAACAAGTTTATCTCAAAGTTTGTGAGAATTCCAATTACCTTATCTAAAGATAACTCATTAGTATCATGCGCTTCTTCAATAGATGCAATTTTCGGTATGAAGTTGGGAGGCAATGATCTCAAGGTTTTCTTGACAAGTTTCAGATTTAAATATTTCATCCCAAATTGATGTGCTTGATTGGTAATATCATACAGTAGCTTATGAAATTCTCCAATAGTTTCACTTTCTTTCATCTTAAGCTCTTCAAATATGGTGGCCAACATTTGAAGTTTTGAAGTTATCACCAATTTTGATCCCTCATTTATTGTTTATTATGCATCCCATGTTTATTTTGCTGATTTACACGCTGATATCATACTAAAACATCCAGCATCTACAGAACTGAAAATTGCATGCAATTGCTTGAGAATTACCAAGCACTCGCTCTTCTTCAGCCCTTCTCCATTCAGATGAATCTTTAGGTACCACTTTTATTTTTTTCATTAGTTGTTATAGGATAACTCCAACCATTCAACACAAAAGTATATGCATTAGTCCCTTGTGCTTAAATAAACACTTTCATTCTCGATTTCTAAAGAGGATAGTTAGAACCATCTAGGAGTGGTGGCCTTTTAATCGACGCCTCTTCTCTAATAGCCATAACTGCAGAACACTGATCTATACACCAACTTGAGACACAAGTTTTAATGAGGTAAGCCAATCTCTGATACCAATTGAAACGATGTAGTTTTGCAATATATATGTTCTGCTGCAGTTGCTTTAAACTAAATCTGACGATTGCTTATCAGAAAACAACTGAGTCAGCAACTGTGAATTTTTTAGAATTTAATTACAAAAAGAAAAACTTAATATGCAACAAATAAATCAACACACGAAATTTTTTAATGCAGTTTGACACACATAACTTACGTTTGCGAGCCCCTCACCCAGATTAATCAACTTTCATTCAAGTACAATAGTCAAACAAGACTTTACTGAGCTGACATCACTCACCCCTTGACACTATACACTCGAACATACATTCCGTGAAAGTATTTCATACCCAATAGCATGATCACCTAATGCTAACCTTAACAGAGGATTTTTGCAACATCGAATGGTAACAAAGATGAAAATAAAATCTCAAATGATTAAATCAATAATAATTATAAACAAAGAAACACTTGAGTCAAAAGACACTCCCTTATATGTGCACTCTCGTTAAACCAAAATTATGGGAAGTCATCCAACAATAATATGTTGTGAACCTTTCGAATTAATCACCCAAGAATCCCACGCACAGTAGCTTCAATGCTCATAAATTGGATATGCATTTCATCCCAAAAACATACCAACAACACAACTACCAATAATGATGGATATATCAAGTAATGTTCACACACACATAAAGAAAATGCAGCTGCTATATATTTTTTAATCAATTGCTTATTTTTCCATGTGAAAATCGATATATCAAAATCTGTAATTGTTCACACACTTATAAAAAATGCAGCAGCAAACAATCACTCAATCTCTGATAAATCTCTTCCATGTTTATCTCACTAAAACATGTTTATCTCCAATAGATCCAATCTTCTTTAGGATTCTATTTCAACTAGACTTTCTTCTTTCCGCTTTATCTTTTCTTCTAAAAATACTACATAATCCAAGATAGTGGAATCCAACACCAATTCAACTTTTTATCATAAAAAATATATCAAATATATCAAACTACAAATAATGTCCAAAATAATAAATAAAATAGCTTAATAGTTTTGAAAAATCATTTTCACGGATGCGTATAATCACCATGACATTTAAGAATTAGAAGCCCTTTATACTACAAAAATGTTTTAAAAAATCATTTTCACGGATGCATATAATGACCATGACATTAAAGAAATCTAAAATTAGAAGTCCCTAATGCTACAAAAATGTTTTGAAAGATCATTTTCATAGACGCATGTAATTACTATGACAGAAGAAATTGAGGTAATGTTCAGCTTCTCGTTTGTATACCAATCAACCAAATCATCATCATATATAAAACATGCGCGAGTCCAAAACAAATTCCTTATCAGAAAGTGGCCAACAATTGAAAGGCAGTACCAGTGGATTGCTGCCTCAACTGGCCAAATAAAAATTAATTGCAGTTTGGAGACATTTTAAAGAAAGAATAAGAGTTGACAATGTCCTACGAGCTTTCAGTGAAAACTATGTTAAAATATTTAGCTTGCACTACAAAAACACCCCTCTTTAGAGCACTATTAAAGCAGTTAAAAGTGTAATATGTAGTACAGACCTATTACGTACCCAGGATCATACATAAAAGGGGTTAAAGACGAAATAAATGCAGAATACTTGATTTTGATTCCATATCTGATTTCGATGCTGATTCCGAACTCCAAATGGTCACGAATCTCCTCGGACCTTTACGGAAAGTGTTTCCCGACACGAGGTTTAAGTCTTTCTACAATTTTTTTCAATAAGTAAGCTATCTTAACGGGTCAGAGAATCGTATGCTTACGATTGATATGAGCAACTACATGAGACCATAACCTATTTATATAGCTTCCATATCGAGCTTCCCCATCACAAGGCCGATATGAACTAGGCCCACACTAAAAGAGATCCATTTTTCACCCAAACTTCGATCCATTAATCTAGATCATTTATTGGGTCACTTTATTACCCTTATCTAGATCAAATTACGTAACTTAATTGATAATTTATTGAAAAGCCAAAATTACAATTAATAACTATCCACTTTATAGGAAAATGACAAAGTTTAACATTCTTCCCCTTGGACAATTATTAATTGCAGTTTTAATCAAGTTCAAAACCGTTTAAAAAACTCGGTTAAGTCATGCTATTGTACTGGTACCAAAATTTTAAAAACATTTGATCCAAAGGTAATGGAGTCCTACATTCCGTCCTACAAGGCTTTCGATATCGAAAAATATCAAACACATGTGTCATGTGTGACACAGGTCCAATATAATCACAAATATATACTACCTTACTAACATGAATGGGAAAATAGAGTATGGTAGACTAGGATGATACCTTTATGATCTAATATGTATCATATTCATCTGTAGGTCTCAATTTCTCTAACATTATGCTAAACTGCATGTACTAAACTGCAGTAGATAAACCATGTTTTTCTCTTACTGAATGCTAAACAGCATTAGAGAAAACTTGTTTCCTCTCACTAGATGCTAAATAACATTAGAGAAAGCCTTTATGTTCTCCAACTGAATGTTAAATTGCATTAGAGAACCTTTATGGGATTAAAACTTATATCCCCCTATGTCATATGAAACTTTAAGGATATCCATAGAAACTTTATGTTGTTAATGACATAGGCTTAAGGTCAATCTTTATAAATGCCCAATGACCTTTAAAATGCTTAAGATCAACATAAATCTTAAGACTTCCAAATGTATTATGACTATATACAAAAACAGTATTACTAAGGATAAAAGAAATATGATCATCTTTATTAATAAATAATCATAATGTCATAATACAACAAAATTAACAATCATTTAAGGAGCAAAATACAGTGATCCCTAACTATTGATGCCTAAGGACTTCAACACGCCTATATTGGATACATGTCTAGCAAACACTAGTGGGCGAAGTCCTTTAGTCAGCGAATCAGCTAACATCCCCTCATTCCTGATGTGCTCGACTTCAACGTCACCCTTTTGGATCAGCTCCTTTATGTTCAAATACTTGACCTCCAAATACTTAGACCCTGTGATACTCTTGTTGTTGTTACTGAACAACACTGCAGTAAGATTATCACAATACAACAGTATAGGTCTAGCAATCGAATCCACCATAAACAACTTAGAAATCAATTTTCTGAGCCAAACTGCCTGTGTAGCAGCTCCATAACATGTAACAAACTCTACATGCATGGTCGAGGAAGTCACCAGTGTCTGCTTGACACTCTTCCACAATACCGCACCATCTGCCAACATGAAAATGTATCCTAAAGTAGACTTACGATCATCCAGACACATAGCAAAATCAGAGTCCGTATATCCTGTAAGGTTCAAATCTTTGACTTTTTTGTATATCAACGTATAATCCACCCTTTCAGTATCTCAACATCTGTTTGATTGCATTCTAATGGTCCACACCTGGGTTAGCCAGATATTGACCTAGCAGTCTAACAGCAAATGCAATGTTTGATTGAATGCACACTGGGCATACATCAAGCTACCAACAACACTAGAATACGAAACATTTCTTATAGCCTCTCTCTCAACATCATTCTTTGGACACTGTGCCAAAGATAATCTCTCTCCATGAGAGAGAAGTGCTACAACAGGTCTACATTCATCCATATTAAACCTTTATAGCACTCGCTCAATGTATGTGCTTTGCGAGAGGCTCAATGAGTGTTGAGATCTGTCCTAGTGAATCTATACACTGAGGACAAAGATGCTTCACCCAAATCCTTCATGTCAAAATGTTTGGCCAAAAGTTGCTTAACTTCATGCAACATGGTCAAATCATTTGACGCGAGCAAGATGTCATCAACATACAGTAGTATGAAGACGACTTTGCTCCCCCTGACCTTATAGTATAAGCATCTTTCAACTTTGTTCTCCACAAAGCCGAATGAGGTCAAAACCTCATTAAACTTTAGGTACCACTATCTGGAAGCTTGCTTTAAACCATATATTGATTTATTCATCTTGCAAACTTTGTCAGTTGCATCCTGATCTTGAAATCCTTTTGGTTGCTCTATATAGACCTCCTCATAAAGGTCACCATTCAAAAAAGCAGTCTTAACGTCCATCTGATGTAGCTCCATATCATAATGAGCTACTAATGTCATAATCACTCTAAATGCATCCTTCGAGGACATATGAGAGAAGGTAACATTGAAGTCAACTCCTTCTCTCTAAGTAAGTCCCCTAGCAACTAGACGCGCCTTAAACCACTCAACTTGACCCTTATATCTTTATTGGTCTTAAATAGCCACTTGCAACTAACAGACCTGCAATGTTGAGGTAAATCAACAAGCTCCCATACCTTATTATACCTCATAGATTGCATCTCGTCCTTCATTGCTTCCCACGACATATCCGTATAAGGTCCAGAAACGGCTTCTAAAAAAGTAGCTAGATCCACAACATATCCAATGTCATAGTCTTGCTCACCTAGATAAACTATATAATATGATGAGATAGTAGGTTGCCTCTCTCTGGTGGATCTGCGCAACTGCACAGGCTCTTGTACCTCAGAAACCTCTTCCTGAATAGGTGCAGTTTCCTATGCCTACTTAGGCACGGTACTCCGGTCTTCATCTACTGGAGCTGACTGTATGAGAGGCAGATACGAAATAGCCGTAGTATCCATCCTGCTAACTTTTGGAGGATGTGAGGATCCTCCCTCATTATAGACATTGTATTTTAGGAACTTCACCGTCTATGATTTCACTGTTCTAGACCCTCCCTCTCTACAGTAAAATCTGTAGCCCTTAGAGTGGTTAGGATAACCCACTAAATAGCAATGAGTTGAACGAGATTGTAATTTGCTCTCATAAGGATTATATAACCTCACCTCACCAGGGCAGCCCTACACATGAATGTGTGAAAGGCTTGGCTTTCAGCCCTTCTAGAGTTCAAAAAGCATCTTTGATACTCACTTGCTCAGGACTTTGTTCAAGATACATAATGTCGTCTTGATGGCTTCACCCTAAAGGCATTTGGGTAGGTTAGTCCTACTCTGCATTGACCTTATCATGTCTTTTAGGGTGTGATTACGCCTTGTAGTCACACCATTTTGCTTAGGACTACCTGGCATAGTGAACTAAGCCATTATTCCAACTGATTCAAAATACATAACAAATAGACCTTTTTCTTGTCCTGCAATCCCATGTCTACTATAGTATTCCCCTCCTCTATCAAATCTGATTATCTTTATTGATCTTCCCAATTGGTTCTCAAATTCAGTCTTAAAGATCTTGAATTTATCAAGAACTTCAGACTTCTCTTTAAGTAAGAACACATAACTATAACGGGAATAATCATCATTAAATGTTAGGAAATATCTGGCATTGCACAACGTGACCGTATATGGACCACTAACATCTGTATGTATGAGGTCCAATAAGCCTGAAGCATGAGTTAACCTCTTTTTCTTTATCTTGGTCAACTTACCCCTACAACAATCGACATATGTCTCCAGATCACTGAAATTTAGAATTGGAAGAATGTTATCCTTTATCAATCTCTCGACCCTCTCCCTGGAAATGTGGCCAAGACGTTTATGCCACAACATGTACGATGTGTCCTTTATGAAGGTCTCTTTTAAGTAACATGTTCGGCAATATAAGAAGAGACATACATTTCATTAGGAGTAAGACATATACTATATAATCCGTAGGATAAGAAGGCAGTTCCGATATGTCTTGTATTGAAAGAAATATTTACAAATGCATTATCAAATACAAAACAATAATCTTCCTTATCCAAAACTGATATAGAGATCAGTTTCGTCTAAAAGATGATATATAAAATGTGTCCTGTAAATACAATACAAACCCTATATCGAGGTTTAATCTTATATCTCCTACATACAAAACGTCCACCTCCTGATTGTTGCCAACCATTAGCTTCTGCTCTCCTCTAGTCGGCCTTCTCCTGGATATAAACCCTGCATCGTGGAAGCAACATGGTTAGAAGCTCCATATCTAACCACCAAGAACTTGATTTGGTTAAAGCTACATTAAATTCGTGAATCACAAGGGTCGAGGAGTTACCTGACAGCTCCTATTTGACTTCCATAGCTTGTACGTCAGGCAATCAGACTTCTTGTGCCCCTTCTTCTTACAAAAGAAGCATCTCATACTCTTAAGGTCAAGTGGGCCCTTTGCAATCCTAGACTGCCCACTCTAAATATGAGGAGAGGGTTTGAGTTTCTTACCCTTACCCTTAGGTTGTTTGGTTTAGCCTCCCCTTACCTTTCGCAATTGCAAACATAACTGTATGAGGAGAGCTTTTTATCTTCTCCTCTGCTACAGCACACCAGGAAATTAAGGCATTAATGTCCCAAGTCTCATCCTGTGAGATGTAGGAGGTGTTGGACCCTGTTTCTAGAGTCCAACTCGCATGCAAAATATCTTAATACGTGAACTTATTTCCATCAACTTGACCATTATCGATTTATCTTCTCTTTTCCGATACCACAACTGTCGCATACTTATAACACA
>JAOQMS010000001.1:13430240-13454884 GCA_027563885.1 Erythroxylum longipes | reverse complement strand
ACCCATTTTATGGCAACTACTTTGTAAGAATATATAACTCATTTTTTGCACAAAATTTAAAGGTGTGTACCTAAAAATAAAATCTCATCCATCTTTAATTTTTGTCATTTAGATACCTATGAATGACATATTGGTGTTAAATGAACGACAAGAAAAATTTTAGAATATGGTTTGTTTTGGCCTTTGTTGTTTAAGGATGCTTACTTGTTTTATAAAACTTATAAGAAATGTTAAAAAACAAGTAATATCGCCCAAAGGAATGAGATATCACAAACTCAAATCTTGGTTTGTGATTTTTTTTTAATGTTTGGGGCATCGATTGTATGGGACCCTTTCTCTCTTCCTTTAGTTTTGCATATATTTCACTAGCTATTGATTATGTGTCAAAGTAGGTGGAAGAGAAAGCCACCAAAAATGATGATTCCAAAGTGGTTGTAGGTTTAAATATAATTTTTTTTGTAGGTTCGATGTTCCACGACCCTTAACCTATAATTAAGGCAAACATTTTTGCAACAAAATTTTGGAGGCAATCTTAAAGAAATATAAAGTGACTCTTAAGATCAGTACTTTATACCATCCACAAATAAGTAGGCAAGTTAAAGTTTCAAATAAAGAAATTAAATCGGTCATAGAAAAAATGAATGGAAGAAAAGACCAAAGTTTGGGACTTAACAACACATTTTAGGCTACCTAATAGCTTATAAGATACCAATTAGCATGTCATCCTAAAGGTTAGTATTTGATAAGGCTTGTCATATCCCCATTAAATTGGAACATAAGACATTTTGGGCTGTTAAACAATGCAGTATGAGTTTTGATGAAAGTGGAAATTATAAAAGTAAAGTGTACAAAAAATTACAGCTACAAGAACTTGAGGAGATTTGTAATGAATCTTATAAAAATGTAAGCATCAACAAAGTGATAACAAAAGTTTTATATGAAAAATTTATTACTTAGAAAGAAAGTCCATTGGAACTTTATCATTATAAACTTAGAATATTCCCAAGTAAGTTACAATCATGATGGATTGGGTCTTTCATTGTAACCAATGTATTTCTACATAGTGTAGTTAAAATCTAAAGCATGTCTACCTGAAAGATTTTTAAGGTTAACAGTCATCTTCTCAAACCTTCTTATGGTAATGTGAATATGAAATTAGTGGAGTAAATGGATTTAACTTATCCAATTTATTCCAATGAATGAATGATAACATTGACGAGCTAGCAACATTAAACAAAAGCACTCTTAGAAGGCACGTTAAGTTTATCTTCCTTTTGTTTTAAGTTAATTTATGTTTGGATTTTCTTTTAGTTATTTTTAGGTCCCAATTACCTTTATGGACCAAAGGGGTAGAAATTAAGTAGAATTAAGAAAGAAAACTGACATGTCAGTGGTAAAAAAGACACCACTTATATGCACCCAAACATGATTGTGTGGAAGAGACCATGTAAGTCCCTATAACCATATATTTACATAATTTATATTATTTTTAAGGACACGACTATGTGAACCCAAACATGACTATATAGGGTGGATTTTGTAAGTTCATGTGCTTGTGTGTCTTAGCGATTGGAAAAGGAAGAATTAAGTGAGGGACATAGTCTCAATTACCAGACAGGGTCATATGGGTGAAAGTTTCCAACGTAAAAAAATCCTAAAATCTCATCTTTTCATTGAACTGCCATACATCAAATATACATCAACAACATTACTGCCCAAAAAACCCCCACACTTGGAGCACCACCTTCTAACAACACTACCCAAAAACACCTATACTGACTAACTACCCACAACACTAGTATGAGGAAATGCATAAACAAACATTGCACAAGCTTACAAATCTAACTACAACCAAATCCACCAAGTCACCAGCAATATAATTCCCCTTTGGTCCAATCAACATCCATTAGTCCCAATCAATCAAACTTAACAATAAGATCATCATCCAACATCTCAATTTAGTGCATATTCAAAGTAGTCATGGGAAGAACAAAATTACAGGCTAAGAGAGTGGTTCCAGTGACTCACAAAGAACCACTCTAGAAATTAACCTTACCAAAAACATATGTGTTGTTAAAACAAACCATGGTTTGCAATTTTTCAATGCTAACCCATTCTTTAGTCGATTCCCCTCAATTGGAACAACAACAAGGAGGCCATCTTTGAGGTCCATAATAGAAAAAATGAAGAAGGTGGAGCTAGCTAGCAAACTAAAGCTCAAAATAGTAGGTTCAATACCTTCTATATTAAACAAGATAAGAAAAAGTATGAAGAATAATGAAAACAAAAAATATATGCTCGTAAGTATGTTCATCTCTATACCTTGAAAAATATACATATTAAAGAAGAATTTGATGTTTTGGTGGATTGAATGGGATGGCATAACTATATGAATACGCAAATGCCTGCCTTTTTTAAACTGACATGTGAAATTTATATGAATTTTCAATTTAATGATGATCTTGACATTAATTTGTTGTCCAATTCATAATGATAGGCAAGGAATTTTCCTTTTTGACTGTTAAATTAATATTGCAATGGGTTTCATAAAAAAAGTTTAATGCTAAGAAGAAACCATTCATAAGTTCAAAATGTGATTATTCTTCTGATTTTTAATCTCTTGAATTATGCAATGAATGGTATGTTGATTTTGCTCCTTATAACCCAAGTGCTTCAAAAGTTCATATTTGAAGAAACATGTACTTAAATATTCACAATATTTCTTGGCTTATAACTTTTTAGGAAGAAGGGATAGTATAGGGACTTTAGGTAAAGTCAAATTTTATTTTCTATGGTGTATGGAACAGAGTATTATAGTAAACTTAGGTTATTGGTTAACTATGTAATTTTGTTTTGTGATTCAAAAGAAAAATACACCTTTAATCTTAGGTTTTACATTACTCAAATAGTCATTAATTTGGATTTACTTGATTTGTCTAACACTAATATGCACATTTATAGTTAGATGGAACCCTTGGATTTAAATTGTTTAGCCAAGATGGGGATCATTACATAATAGTCTGATGGTTGTTTCAATTTTGTTTCACCTGGTCTAGCTATCTAGTCTTGAGGATATTCCAATGCAATAGACCTTCAAATGTAGAACAACCAACTAGTAACCAACAAAAAGATGCCCCTTCCTCTTCCTTAACTTAATAGATTATTTCTCCTAATTAAACAAGATTAAAAGCAAATTATATCGAATGGAGCACAATCTGATGACTTTCTTTATAGACAAGGGGTTCATGCCCCCTTTTCCACCCTCTCCATGAGTTACTAGTTCTTCCCTCCCACCCAAAATAAAAAGAAAAATAAGGCAGTCTCTTCTTCTTCTTCTTCCCTCTTTCATTTCCTATTTTTCTAATTTTTTTGCTTTAATATCAAACATTGGGGACAACGTTTTAAATAAGTGTGAGGGTGGAAATGTTTTTCCTTGTTCAAATTTTGTGTTATTTTGAGTATTTTTGGGGTGTTTGAACACTTTCTTTTTGTTTATACCTAATGCTTTTGGAAAGTAAGATGTGCCAAAGAAATTTTTTCTAAATTGTTTTAAATGGAATTGACTATATGTATGAGAATTTGGACTGAAACTAATTAAGATGAAAATTAAACACATTGATAAGTTAGATAGGGTATGCACTTAGATAAAGCGAGAGAATTGATTGATGAAGTATTGTATAAGGATTAAGTAAAATTATTTAAAACTTGTGAACAATTAGCCCTTAAAGGATATAAACTTCTTATGTTTATGCTCTCTCTTTTTGTAATTATCTGTCATTTGGATACATTAACTTGCATTGAACTGACTTGAATTACTATGAAAGCATGAGAGCTTGAATATGATAAAGGCCTTTCTTGTTTTAGCCATTTAACTTAAAAAGCCACCTTACTTAATTATCTCTAATTCAGCCCCTTTGAGCCATTTTTAAATTTCATTTTTTTGTGTTATAAATATAATATATAAACCTAACATATAATATATCCTATCACCTAACTACACTTTTTAAAGATGTTCTCTTAAGCTTTTTAGGGAATTAGGGTGATCTTGCTTTAAGTTATGTTTTATAAGTTACTCATTATGTATTTAGTTTAACTTTGTATCATGGATTCCTATTTTCACAATTAATGATTTACTTCCTTTAGAAAAAATAGTTGTAGTAATAGTACATTTACATTAGCAGTGCAGGAATTGGTTGATGTCACCTTCTATTCTTATGCCCTACATTTTGAATGGTTTATTAAATATTAGTGGTTTTAGCCTATAATTCTCGCTTTCTAACCCTTAACCTAAGCTCCATTACAACTCATTAATGAAATCCCTTTTGATTCATGCCTTCATGTGTTCATGGTGAGAGATATTTGGTGTATGTACAATTTTATAGTAGTGTATTCGTTGTGAAAAGAGTTTGAGAGTAAACACTTGAGCCCAAACATTTATATGAAAGAGGGAACACTGTAAAGAATTTTAACAAGACTTCGTGCATACTTTTGATTGAGATTGTCTTAATTATCTATGTTCATATTTCATGGTAAAAATTAACTTTGATGTTTGTTGATGCTTAATTATCTTTTGGTCTAAGTTTTATAGAGTATGCATAGTTTAATCTCATAAGAGTGGTTTAGTAAAAATTATTGGTTTATCTTGTTTTGTTAGTTTTTCATTTTTCTTAGGACAAGCAAAGATTAGGTATGGGAGAACTTGATTTATCACAATTTTTTTCCTAATTTTTAGCATTTAAATCATCCATAATCTTATCTTAATGTGTTTAAACTCATTATTTTCATTTAATCTAGTAAGAAAGGGGTTAGAAGGTGTTATTTGATTGGAAAAAGGATTAAGCCTTAATTCAAATTCAAAATTTTGAAATGAATGGGCAATATCATCAATAATCAATGGAAAATCAAGAAGATTTGGGATAAAAACATGTTAATTATCATATTTAGATTAGATTATTAGCATCAAGTTGAAAATGTGATGAAACCATGCAGTGTGATCTTAGGCATAGGTATTTTCAGTGAAAATTGCAACTTCTAGACTTCGAATCTATAAGAGAAAAACATGTCCAAAGTTGTTTGTATCTTACCTTGGCCAAATATGGGTAGAAACCAATTAAGTTATGATTTATGGGATCCCAAAGAATTACAGCAAAAAGATATCCATATAGGACTAAAATGGCTATAAATAGGGTCAAGGTGGAGAAGCAAAGGATCCAAATCACTACATTTTCCACCATTCCATAAAGTCTCCTTTTCTCCTCTTTAGTGTACGTTAGAGTAGATTTTCTTTATTAGAATTTAGTAATAGTTATGGCCATTGTTGGCTAATTTTCTTTATCTTTGTTGAAGGAAGTAAAAGCCTTTTGGAACTTTAAATATTAAGAGGAAATTGGGTCTTAATATGAAGTGTTTCATCTATTAATGTGATAGATTGCTTTTTTGTACTTTTGTTTAATGATTATTTTCGATTGATTTCTAATATTTGCAATTAATTTATTAATTGAATTATCATTTGCTAGATTAAATATTGAATACGTAAAAATTCAATTCTTTAATTATTTATAGTAACTAATAGTTTTTAATTTATTGCATCATAAATTATTAACTTTTCAGAAAAGTATTTAATTAGGTTAAATGCAACTAGGAATGTTGCATTATCTTGCTTCAACGATATTTCTTTTCTTAAAGCTATTGTTTAATTAAATTTTAGATAGTACATAAGGTTGTTAAACAATAAGGATTAATTGAAATATGTGTTTTCAATTAGCTAATCTTAAAGAAAGAAAAATATTTAATATCACATCGAATATATGATTGATGAAATAATTATTTTTGTAAACCAATGATCAACCATAATTCCAAGGTGGAAATGACTAGAAACCAAACCCTTAGGCTTGTTATCCAAGAACTTGTTCAGACATACTATAATGAAAGGAACATAGGAGTTTGTCGCTAGGAGTTTGACCAAATAGGATCATCCCATTCCTATAGAACCTATCAGTAAAATACACTTAGAGGGAGACAGGGCTAAGTGGAGTGAAAAGAGTTTTCTATGATGAGATGGGAAATGAAAATAATTCACTCCACACAAGGTTTTTGAATAAGTGATTGTCTAGTAATGAGCAAAGAATATCTATCTTTATGCTAAACAGGATGTATTGAACTCATAATTCATTCATTTTATTGATAACTCTTATTTTATTATTATTTAAATAATTCAATTTTTTTATCACAAAAAATTCCTATTATCACAAGGTCGTATTTGTTAAATATTTTCTTTCATAACAATTGAAGAATTATAATTACTTGTGGAATTGACTCCTACTTTCTAATATTACATTTATTTTATTGCAGGAATTTATGATTTAATTTAGAATACGTGCGACATTTCCGTCATAACTCATAAAATACACATAAATATTGTGTATCATCAATGTGTTTATCTTATGACACATGCAAAATAAATATTATGTATTATTGATATGTTTAATTTTGGAATGAGTTGAAAATGAGTTGCATAAACATTTTATAAGATAGTTAAAAAAATCAGTAATTTTAAATGAATTTGATGACCAAAAATTAGCGGTGGCCAATGTGCTTGAAGATCAAACATCATGCTTTGAGACCAAGCGTCAGTGGCTGCAAGCATAATCAAAAGTTATCCTTGGTCTCCAAAATAGTGGCGGTGAAAAGCCTTTTCCACGGGAAAATTTCTAGAATGAGAATTGAAGCAAAGTGTGATTTTGTACAAGGAACGAGCTGCCAGGAATAAGCGCAAGATTCTCATGCATCTTTCCGACACAAGTGTCTTTTAGTCATGAAAGCAAGAGGAGTCCACATCATGTTTCCTAGTACAACAGCCTAGATAAAAAGTCTCGAAGGTAGATGAAATCATTTGTCTTTTATGGTCCTACAATTGTTGAAAACAAAGTAGCACTCATTTAAGGACGTAAGACCACAACACACGGGAGGGACCAATTTTAGAAGAACGTAACTTGCTGAAAAGGAAGATGAGTCTTGAGCAAACTTTAAGTGCTATGCACAATTGTGGATAAGACTTAAGAGTCACGGTCTGATTTCACAAGGTTAATTATATTATAATTTGTGTATATTAAAAATTTTGTTATTTCAATAATTTGTGGAAATTCAGTCCATTTTATTCCCGAATCAGGATTCATATGCTTCAGGTATTTCTTATCTGTTGCTGTTTATAAAGTTGAGATGACATTACAATTCCTTTTATCCAAATTAACTGAATAAATCATCAAATCTAGTGAATTACTTTCCTACTCAAAGTCATTAAACTTAATACATATTACAGGAAGTCAATGGGCTTCAGGAGAGGGGCAACATAAAATCTACACTAGAGCTCACTAGAAGTCTTGAAGCTTTTGCACGCGTCAGAAGGTAAATTGTTAAGCAAGTACTTAAAACAGAATTGCTAGGAGCCTGATAAGGAGTAACCATAAAAAGATTATACATAGATTATAAGCGTGTATCAATATATCGCATACGTTTTGGCCTACCAATCATTTAGTTTTCTTAGTACTGACCTCGTAGCCAACCAATTAGGCAAAATGGGGTTCTAGTCATCTTCAAAGTCATGAATATGATAGATATCTAATCTTGTTTTTTTTTAATTAATTGTTGATTAAGGCATGATTGCTTGTCTCGGTGATACCGGTTTTCTTCCTTCCTGTGGATTGGACCCTTAATTATAAAAAATCAATGCTAAATTTCCCTTTTCTTTTAGGAGGACCTGGGACATACCTAACATGAAATCAATAATCACATATATTTATGGGTCATTTCAGGAAACCGACTAGGGTCTTTAGTGGTAAAAGACTCAATCAACTCTTTACCATTGAAGCAACTAAATGTTATCAATATTAAGAAATTCTGACTCAGGACTAATATCCAATGCGCGTACTCTTTAGCAATTTTTCCTTGACTCCAACTCTAGACCTTGAGTTGTATTGTATGTATTTTTACCTTCACACTTAAATATTTACTTAAGAGACATCAGAGATCAAAGACCTGTTCTAAATTAAATGACCTGGATATAATCTTCCCCTTCTAAGTGAAGAAAATATTTAAGGTGAAAATTAACTCTTTCCATTTTTAAAAAAAAAAAAAAGCAAAAATACCGAGATGAATGGTACTCTTCCCTATACTAACCCTCGTAAAAGATCAAGTTATGTCTAATGTATTAGACATATGCCGCCATTGAAATTTTTTTGGCTAAAACTAATTAATTTCATATTGTCTTTATGCCAATTATCACCTTGTTTCCAAAAAAAATAAGGGCTTAAGTTACATTTAGATTTTATGTCCAATGACATAGCATTTCGTATGCAGGGTTGGTACATCCTAGGATTTTTCTGTTACTTTCAACAAACATGTCATATCAAGGAATAAATACACAGGCAATTGGCTCCACTCCACCATGATGTAATTGCTTTTGGAACGTTAAGTTGTGTTTGTTTATTACCAATTGAAAAGGAGAGAAATGGGATGTTGGAGGTATATGTATTAATTAATGAGTTCGCATTTTCTTTTCGGCACTGGAAATGATACAAATTGAGGAAAAGGAGTAAAGATAATGGCCCTTTAAATGGTTTGCCTTCTTATGTGATGATATCCAAAGTTTTGATTAATCTGAGACTTTAAAAGCATACAATTACATGTTTTTATAAATGCCTGACTATGACAAGAGTGTAATGCACAACATGAGCCTTAATTCCGAACCCATGATCTAACGTAAAAGTGAATAAACAAAGAAAACATGAGAAATACCTGTTTTGCTTTTTATAACTTCAAACGAGTTTTTTTACTCTAAAACTTTCGAACTTTCTTAACGACCTTTACGAAAGTTGATCAACTGGATATCATTAATGTCTTTCTGCAACTTTCTTAATATGTGAACCTCTTAACAGGTTAGAGAATTTGAATGTTCACAACTTACTAAACAAAAACATGATACTTTAACTTATATATATAGCAATCATATTGACCCTCTCTATTACAGGCTCAATTTATGTCTAGCCCACACTGACTAGGATCTATTTTCTTCACTAGACTTCAGCTTATTAAACCAGATCTTTTATCGGGCTACTTTATTATCTTTTAGCCGGATCAAATTTGAATCACTTAACTATAAATTTAATAAAACCATAAAATCGTAATTAATTGTTTTCCAACCTTAGAAAAATTACGAACATTCTCTCATTTGGACAATAATTAAATACAATAGTTGTAACAGTAATAAAACTAGTAAAAACGGTTAAGCCAAATCACTTATAGGTTAACTAAGTTTAAAAAAACCATTTGATCTAGAGTTAATAAAAGTTCATCATTTCGTCCCGTAAGGCTTTCGATACTGAAAAATATCAAATGTATGTGTCATGTGTGACACAGATCCAATACAATCACACATATCTAATAACTCACTAACATGAATAAGAAAATGGAGTGTAGCAAAATAAGATTATGCCAGTATAATCTGAAATGTATCATCTTTTCGTTTGTAGGTCTCAATTTCTCTGAACTTTATGCTACACAATATTGAGATATTTGTTTTCTCTCATTACGTGCTAAATGCATTAGAGAAATCCCTTGTGGGATCAAACACTTACATCCTCCTATGACATATCAAATTTATAGATTTATACACATCTGTATGTATCGTAATGACATAAACTCAAGGTCAATCTATATCTGTATGCCCAATGGCCTTCAAAATGCTTAAAATCAACACAAATGTTAAGACTTTTACCTGTGTTATGACATTATATAACATGTATGATTGAGAGCAAAATGGTTATCATGTTTATTCATAAAACATACTGTCAAAATACATGAAAAACATACAAATGTACAAGGAGGAAGCATAATGATCCCTAACTAACAATGTCTAAGGACATCAATACACTCATACTATATACACGTCTCTCAAAAATGTGTGGGTGAAGTCCTTTAGTCAAAGGATCAGCAAGCATATTCTCAGTTCTTAAATGCTCTACCTCAATGTCACCTTTCTGTATCAATTCCTTGATGATTAAATACTTAACCTTCAAATGATAAGACCCTATGATGTTCTTATTGATGTTATTGAACAACACAGCAAAAATAAGAGAAAAGGTAACATTAAAGTCAATTCCGTTTCTCTGAGGGAATCCTCTAGTAACCAACCAAGCTTTAAATCACTCAACTTTACCTTAAGAGTCCTTTTTGGTCTTGAAAACCCATTTACAACTGATAGGTTTGCAATTCTAAGGTAAATTAACAAGCTCTCATACCTTATTATACTTTATGGATTCTATCTCATCTTTCATTACATCCTACCACAAATCTGCATAAGGTCCAAAACAACTTCTGAAAAAGTAATTGGATTAACAACATGTCCCATATTATAGTCTTGTTCACCAAAATAAACTATATAATCAGATGAAAAGCAGGTCTTCTCACTCTAGTGGACCTTCTTAACTGAATTGGTTCTTGCACCTTAGGAACCTTAGTTTGTACAAGTATAGGTTCTAATTCCTATGCTAGTATGGTGTCAGGAACTTTATCCACTGATTCTGACTGTATGAGTGATGGATATGAAATAATTGTAGTATCCGTCCTACTATCATCTGAAGGGCTAGAAACACCATCATCATCATAGACATCATATTCCAAAAACTTAGCTGTTTATAATTCCACAATTCTAGATCCTCTTTGTCTACAATAAAATTTTTATCCCTTAGAGTGGTCAAGATATCCAATAAAATAGCAACAAGTAGAACAATAATGCAACTTATTTTCATAAGGATTATATAAACATACCTCAATAAGGAAGCCCCAAACACGAATGTGGGCAAGGTTGGGCCTCCACCCTTTATAAAGTTCAAATAACGTCTATGAAACTGATTTGCTTAGGACTCTGTTATGTATATACAAAGCAATCTTTATGGTTTCACCCCAAACATAGTCAGGGAAATTATTCATGCTTTGCATTGACCTCATTATGTCCTTTAAGGTGATATTATGCCTTTCGGCCACATCATTTTGCTTAGGACTACTTGGAATAGTAAACTACGCCACTATTCCATATAATTTCACATATATGAAAAACGAACCCTTTTCTTATCCTAAAATCCCATGTTTGCCATAATATTCTCCTCCACGGTCAGATCTGACAATGATGATAGACCTTCCCAATTGGTTCTTAACTTCACCCTTAATGATCTTGAATTTCTCAAGAACTTCAAACTTTTCTTTAAATAAGAACACACAACCATAACGAAAATAGTCATTAATAAAAGTTAGAAAATATCTAGAATTACACAATTGAACTGTATCTATAAATATCTGTATGTATGAGATCTAACAAGACATAGGCACGATTTGACCCTTTTTTTCTTTATTTAGTCAACTTACCCCTACAACAGTGAACACATGTTTCTAGATCATCAAAATCTAAAGTTGGGAGAATGTTTTCCTTAATCATTCTCTCAACTCTACCTCTGGAAATATGGCTCGACCTTTTATGCCACAACATGTATGACTTATCCTTTATCACGAGTCTCTTTCTATTAACCCATTTAGCAATATATAAAGAAGCATACATCTCATGAGGGGTAAGAAACATTATATACAATCCATCTGACAAGAAGGCATAACCAATATGTTTTGCATTGAAAGATAACTATACAAAAAAAGCACCAATGGCAAAACTATAATCTTCTTTGTCCAAAACTGATATAGAGATCAAGTGCCACCTAAAAGATGGTATATAAAATATGTCATGTAAAACAAGTACAAACCCTATATCAAGGTTCAAACATTACATTAACTTTTTTGTTACTTATAACCATTAGTTTTTCCTCCTCTTTATTTGACTTTCTCCTACGTATAAACCTCTACATTATAGAGGAAACATGATTGGAAGCTCCACTATCTAGCCACAAAGTACTTGGTGGCTATAATCAGATTAGATTCATGGATCATACAAGCTAAGGAGTTACCTAGCAGTTCCTATTTTTCTTTCCTGGTTTTATATTTCTGGTAATATGACTTTTTGCGTCCCTTCTTCTTACAAAAAAAGCACCTTATACTTTTAACATCTATAGGACCTGTATCAATACTAAATTGACCGATATTCATACAATGAGAGAATTTAAATTTCTTACCTTTGAATATTTGAGGCTTTACCTTTTCCTTTTCCTTAGTTGCTAGTAGGGCTATATGAGAAGTGTTCTTTAGCTTCTCCTCTTCAGCAACACATCAAGCAATTAAAACATCGATGTCCTAAGCCTCATCTTGAGAATTTTATATTGTAACCAAAATATCATACTCTAAAGAAGTGTATTCAAAGCTTGGTGAACTATACAGGCCTCAAGAATATAGATATTAAACAACTTCAACTTACTCTAAAGGTGGGCCATCCTGATAATGTACTCCCTCACTCCCCCTTCTCCTGTATACTTCATGGAGAACAATTCCTTCAGTAAGATACTTATCTTAGCATTAGAAGATACCTTGTACCTCTAGGAGACATTGTTTAGGAAGTCTTTTGCTATGTTTATTTTCGAAAATCCAATTAGCAGATGGTCAAGGATTGGTCTCTTGATGGTCAAATAGCACATCTTATTTAACCTTTCACAAATGCTACTTTATCATTATCTAAACTATAAGATGCAAGTGCAAATGGCCTATCTCTAACTATAGCCATTTTAATGTCTGTCATCTCTAACAAAAACTCTACATCTTGCTTCCATTCCTTAAAATTGAAACCAATTAGGGTTTTAATAATGACATTATTATTATTTACAGAAAAGGATACTGTAAAATTTACAATATAATGATCAACATAAATGTGGGATAATAGTGATACTCAAAGCTACAAATAGTATTTGTATCGAAAATCTTATCACACATATCATGAAACAGTTGTGGGCTGAATACATAATATATGTAGATAGATCACTCAAGCAATGGCTTCCTCCATTTAATGCCTTTGTTCACATCTCAAAATCTCATATAAGGCCAACAACTATAGGCACCACAGCCAAGCATAAGACCAGGGACATCCCTAAATATACAAGCAGAACAATTTAAATAATAACTTGAAAGACCACTGTAGTGACTATATATATTATCATGAGTACCTAAATGGATCCACAAATACAAGGGATTCATCTTTATGTCATCCTCACATTCTGTATGGGCATATAATACACGATAATGTAACTTTAATAAATGCAAATCCTTATGTCATTCTCATTATCACATATCAGTGTTAAAAACATTATCAATAATTTTATTTGAGAATTCATTACAAGAAAAATATCAATTAGAGTGACAATCATGTAATATTGAACAATAAAAACACCCCACATAAGATATCAAAACCACATGTACCTCTTTCATTTCAAGTCCAAAGCATGAAATTTCACTCAAATTTGGCTTTAATAACTTTTATTTGTTTTTTCTGAAGTTAAACCTTATTTATTACCAATGTAATAAATCTAGAAAAAATAAAAGCTCACTTTATGAATTCATGGAACCCTAAACTAACCCAAAATGATCTGAGATCATTTAGTGAATTGTAATTTTTTTTATTTTTTAACTATTACTGTAGTGATGACATCAGCATAAATGCGTGGCTGGAGGGTTCATACAACCGACGTGCCACACCTGACTCGCTCTTTGAACGTCAGGTGCTTGTGTCACACGAGCCATATGTGCACTAACGCGCATGAATCCAACACACGCATCCACCGCGCCTAAAAGGATGGAGTTGTTGAGGCATGCTTGGTCGAGTGTTTTCTATCTCCTCTTTGCGCAGTCACCAAAAAATGGCAATTTTTGGCAAGTTTTAAGCAAGTTTTTCTCCCTTTAAAGCTCATTTTCAACACGTTTTTCAATGCCATACACATTCATCATGAATTCACGAAACCATACATAATTTAAAACATAAAAAACATATTGGTTTCTCCGAGTTCTTTATGAAAAAAATCCAAAAAACTTTTTTTTTCATTCACACAATCACATTACTGTTATGATACCACCTGTAATGTGTAACATGAGCCTTAGTTACGCACCCAGAATCTAACATGAAAGTGAATAAATGAAGAAAACATGAAAAAATACCTGTTTTGCTTTCCATAAATTCAAATGAGCTTTTCAACTCCGAAACTTCCCAACTTTCTCGACAACCTTTACGAAAGTCGATCAACCGAATGTCGTCAACATCTTTCTAAAACTTTCTTAACGTATGAACCTCTTAACAGGTCAGAGAATCCAAATTTAAAGCAGAAGCAGGAGACCTAACCTATATATATAACAGCCATATCGAATCTCCCCATCACAAACCTAATGCATGTACAACTCTGACTGACTAGGGTCCATTTTCTTTATTAGACTTCAACCCATTAAATTAGATTCTTTATAGGGCTACTTTATTATCTTTTAACCGGATCAAATTCGATTCACTTAACCGTAAATTTATTAAAATCATAAAATCATAATTAATTCTTGTCCTAACCTTAGGAAAATGACTAACAAAGAGAGCTACAAGGAGGGGGCTTAAAAAGATGACCATGCCACCTACAATTCAACCTTAATTTGTAAAAATAGGTCTGCAGTATATCATCCTCAGACAAGTCATTGAGTGAATTATTTCTTGATTTTTACCTAATCTTCTTTATAAACAATAATGGCGGTGGTTATAGACTTTCAATAGTGCATGTAGACTTTGTTATTACTGATGCCTGCTTTTACAATTAACCGACATACCTGATCATATCAGTCCCATTTAATAATTTTTATAGATTATGCAGATTAATAGGAAGAGAGGTGAATCGTGATTAGGAAGAGAGAGATAATTCCTTTGAATTATTGTTAGACTCAATGTGAATTTTATACTTTTCAAAATATAGATTAGTTGAATTAAACATAACTTAGTTATCATTCGAAAAAAAATTTAATTGTATTCTATTTCATTATTTTAAATTTTGTTACCATACCTCTTAAGACGTGAACCGGATATCTGTGAAACCTCATCAGCTACCCCATGCCTGAATTAAGTGCATGTATACTTTCAGCCTCAACAAAATTCATAATGTTGTATTGAAGATGGGTAGCACTAATAATAGAAATAATTGCACCAATAATTTCTTAGTGTGAATGAATATCTATGACCAACTGGGAATTTCTTTATGATATACAATGTTAAAAGTAGACTTAACCACATGATAAAAAGAATGCCTCCTTTGTCCTTACTAGCTGAATGGTAAGTAGGTAGACGTACGATAGAAATAAATGGTCATTCACTGGCAACAAAATAATGTTGTGGACAATGTTACAAAATCGCAAAAACGGAAATTGATCTCTTGTTTATTTAATTCATTTCGCAAGACGGGTTTGGCAGTTCATTAAAATTAGATAATTGGTAATCCAAGTTGTATCTTTCAGTGAAGACTTGTTAAACAACCAAAATGACATTAAATTTCTATTACAAAATCAAGAAAGCTACCACTGTATACAGAAGAGCTGAGAAAGTTTTACCATTTGCATCTCAAGTTTGTACGCGGGGATGGATTCAAGAGAAGATTATCATGGGACTACAATGGAAGAGTAGTAGTTAGTGAAAAGTGAAAACCGCATATACCTTTGCATGTGCAACTATGCCATATGTGGCCAAGGATCCTCTCTCTAATTTTATGATGTCTTATTCTGTCCCATGAATCTTAACCATTCATTCATGTGGGTCCTGTGTGGGTTCCGCGTAAATAAATGCGGGACCCGCATAAATGAATGGCTGAGATTCATAGAACAGAATAAAACACCATAAAATTAGACAGAGAATCCAGTCTCGTCAATGGTAACTCCATGCATATGCATCACAGCACATGAATTATGCACCCGTGCCACATAAAGAGATGTCGGGAGTGAATCATTTTGTCAACAAACTTTCCAGAGCATGCAAGAAAGTTAGATTGCGGAGAGATAGATTAGGTTAATAGAAGGGCAGGTGAGTGCATTTACTTTCTTTTTTATAAATAAAAAAGAATTTCTCCTTTCTAATATAGTCTCAAACGCTGAAAAACACTCGTGCACCTATACTGAACTTCTCAAAGCAGTACAGGTATAACTTGTTAAAAAGTTTTTCCTATTATTTTCTCTTCTCAGTGGAATTTAATGTTCCAAGAATCCGTTAGGCAAAAGATGGTCCCCCATTGCACATGAAATCAATCCCAATTTCAGATAGTTTATTGAATGCAAATAGTTGATGCTTTGATACAGGGTGGAAAATATATATGCTTGAGTATATAAATATGAACAACCGCGTACCCCAATTATGTGTGACAACCAGCAGAGAATTAGGGAGTTTTCCTTGCTCCTCTTCTATCTCTCCACTCTTGTCCAGTCACAGTGAGGTCAAACATAGAGCATCAGCGGGATAGGAAAAGAGAGTCATGGGTAGGAGTCCCTGTTGTGCAAAGGAAGGTTTGAACAGAGGGGCATGGACAGCTAGTGAAGACAAGGTACTCATAGATTACATTAAGATCCATGGTGAAGGGAAATGGAGAAATCTACCCAGGAACGCAGGTTTGTGGATTGTCGCACAACAATACAAATTTAAAATTTTTTTAAAAAAGTCTCACCGTAAGTTACTGTCTGATGACAAATTTTCAGGTCTGAAGAGATGCGGCAAGAGTTGCAGACTCAGATGGTTAAACTACTTAAATCCTGATATAAAGAGAGGAAATATAACAAATGATGAAGAGGAACTTATTATCAGGCTTCACAAGCTCCTGGGAAACAGGTGCAAGATTTTCTCCTTCCATGATCTTAATTTAGCCAACATTTTATGTTTATATCCACATACAACGTATATATGATGAATTTTCAAGTCCAAGACTTTGGCAGATCATTCTCATGATTAGTGGTGCTCTTACACTTTCCATGTTCCCAAAAATTTCAGCAACCATTTAAGTGATGTGATTGGTTTGGGGTCTGGAGACTCCTAACTAAACCATTTCACTGAGATCAAAAGTAACTGAGATACGACAATTGATCATCAACCCTATTAATTCTTGGATTGTTGCAGGTGGTCCTTAATAGCAGGGAGGCTTCCAGGGCGAACAGACAATGAAATCAAGAACTACTGGAACACCAAAATCGGCAAGAAATTGAAAACTCAACACTGTCAAAAAAATTCTACGCATTTTAATCAAGCACATGACAAAACGAACCTCCATGCCCTAAAATCATCTGGCCGACCAATGAAAGTGAACGGTAATGCCAGTCCTATCAGGACAAAAGCGTCAAGATGCAGGAGAGTTGTGATACCACCTGAACTACAGTACAATGATGGACAATGGCAGACTAAGTCGACAATGGGGACATCTACGTCTCTGTTACATGAATTTTCATCACTTTCCAAGCCGATTCCGGATAAGGATAATTCGACAGATTTCATGTTGGATTTTCAGATGGATGAACAGCTTCTTTCGGATTTACTGAACACGGACTTTTTGCAGCCAAATGGCTTTGATAATGGAGTGGCGAGCGACGACAATAACACATGCGACGACAATGGCCTGTTATCTTCAAATTCTAGCCGAACTGACATGCTCGCAGACGACGCACTTCGTGACTCAGATTTCTGTCAATGGCTTCTATAAACGAACCCGAATTGCACTGGATTAAAGATTGAAATTTGATTTAAAAAACCGAGTGCTCATAACAGTCGCTCAACTTCTGATCGTGTCTGATGGCTGCATCTCACTATGTATGAGGTATTTGTTGATAATGTTTTTGAAGTGTGGAAAATATATGATATGATATCAGATGATGATGTTACCATCCTGTTACTGAATTATTTTACACTTAAATAGAATGGAATGCTGAGTACATGATATTTAAGGTGTGGCCAATAGAGAATACCGTGGGCAGAAGTTTTGTAATTTGGTTGCAACTTGCAAAGCAGTGTGTTGTCCGTCGATGGGCCATAATGTGCAATATATGAAATATCAACGTAGGTTCACGTTGATGGAAACCATGTACTTTATTGACAGATCCATCTTCCTAAAACTCTGGAAATTCTTGAAAAATTGCGTTGAAATTATAACGTTTTCTCTTGCAGCATATTAATGCTGGGAAAATACAAGCAACCACAGACGCTCGCTCTCAAACATAAGCGAAACAACCAGAATTGCCATGCACACGAGGACAGACAGACCAACCCACAGAGACCCATATGGAGATAACACTGTCGTGCTAAATAGGGAGTTGTGGTCTGAAATTAAGATGGTCCATGATATAGAAGAGAAAAGTTGGTGCATCTCTATTAATTTCAAGTTTCATTTAATAGCTTCTTGCTGGAGTTCCATGCTCAAGATTTATAGCGAATTTGAAAGGCCCGTTTGCTGGAAGTGGACTCGTAAATTAAACTTTATTCTGACTCGTCACTTTGTTTTTAATTTCCCGATCAAGTACTTTGGTTCACACATCGCTTTCTCTTCCTACAGAATGAGTGTCATGACTTCATAGTTACTACCATGAACTAGCGAAGCCTCCAAGACGCTTCCGGGAAGGCATGCCTTTTATGGTTAATATTTAAAGTCTTTTCTTGGACCTACAAATAATGACCTTGGACCATCAGTCACAGATGCCAAATTATAAAACAATCATGTGGAGAAGCAATAAATATAATCTGTTATATGTGACTTGTGTTGCACCCAATTAAGTTTCAGGAGATGTAGAGGTCTTAACCTACAAATAATGCCCCTGAACCACCAAACAACGATATCATGATATTACAAAAAACAATTACTATTGTAAATAAACATTAATTATAGATGTCACTTTACAGTCTTATGTATTCATTTCCTGGACATAAGATATGTCTAGGTTTCAGGAGCAAAGAGAAGATATTGGAAATCATTTTCTCTAGAAAACACCTGTTTATAGCTTGTTAAACAGGACAGCCTTTTTTTTTGGCTTGTGCTCACACCAACGGTATCGAGATTGATAAAAAGCAAATCCTACTTGACAATAACATAAGAAATAAAGCATTTCATTTGCTAACCAAAAAGTGTAACACATTTGAAAATAAAGTGATCTAAGAAATACAACCATATACAACTAATCTTGGTGTTGCTGAAAAAAATATATATTTAAGCAGAACATAAATTTTTAAACCTGACAAAAGAGTAGCCTAGTTTGTCTCTGTCGTTCCGATCAATGAAAGGTTAGGATCATGATTTTGTTTTCATAAGCCTCCTTTGATTCCTTATTAAAAGAAGACATTCTTGTAGCTTATACGTCCTTCAATTCTGTAGTGGATTGTCAGAATCATTGGATTATTAATTTGTAGGACGGCTTTCCTATATATATTCCAAACCACAGAGCCATCATTCATTATATCAATGAATCAAGTTGATCTCATGCCGTTGGTCAATTAAAATATATCTTCATTTCAGAAGAATTTTTAATTTAAGTGTATGGATGAATAACGATTTAAGAAGGTAAGAGATATCCTAACGTGCAAGCAAGCCCATGTTGACCTCTTTAATTTGTTAATTGACATTCATATTTGTTCCTTATATTTTCGTTAACTTTCAAGGTAAACTTAGAAAGGGAAAAGGCCATACTCAATACTAAGTCTACGTAGAGAAGACATTAGTAATTGATTAATTAATTATTTATTTAATGAAAATATAATAATAACATTGACTAATAAACAGCCATTTTCAAATCACTCTCTAGAATTTCATTGTTTCTCTTTTAAATTAATATTGTTTTTCTTTAGTTTCTTTTAACGGTAACTAACAAAAATCACTATAATCATTGAAACTAAAAGTAGAATATTGTTAAAGAAATGAAATGTGTGTATTTCATCACATATGGTTAGAGGAGCTATGCTTAGTGGATTAGGTGAAGAAAATGTGTGATGTTTAATAAATCACAACTTGAGCTTTTAAAATGAAAAGCTTTAAAGATCAATCTTTATGTTAATATATAAATTGCCACTCATTCATTCTAGAGTTAATGCTTAAGATGTAGGGTTGATTAGATTAAAAAAACCAAGAAAGTTATATATTCAAAAGTGTACACATGACATATGGAACTTTTGGCAAGATGAAATTCATGGTTTATATTTCATTTTGGGTTATTATTAACATAGTTGGGGCATTAAATAAATTTAATTGACTATTCAACTCACTTGTGCTTTTGAGCTCTTAGTTTAAATAACAAAAGACCATAGTATTAAAGTGTGTCATCTTAGTGTATCTCCTCGAGCCTTTCTTTTCTTAAATAATCACAACTACTAATTTGTATTTGTTAAAATTGAAGCACTTATTATACATGATAAGTAAGGAATTGAGTTTGTAATAACTTAAAGAGTGAGTTCCAATCTCTTTTATCCTTTTGGCTGAAAGATTGGAGAAGTCCTTATTCACATATAAATTTGACAAGAAAAAATGGTTTTATTCATAAAATTTTTTGTTTTAATCTTAATCGCTGAAATCCAATAAACTTAAAAGTCATTCCATTTATATCTAATAGACCCAGAAGTAAAATCCTCCATGCCCTATTCCGCCACCTGAGCCACCACTCATTATCTCCTTAAAAACAACATCTGATCTTAGCAACCAACTGTTTATCATTTAGGCCCTCCAATTGGGTTCTCTTATTTGGCCTTGTTTTATTTGAGTTAACAATGGCTACTGAGTTGCCAAGTTTTGTTGGTCAAGATGACAGCTTTGCATTTATTTAGTAAATTAAGACGATATTTTATTTGGGTATTTATAGATTTTCTCTCACATTATAACTCTGGTTTTATTTGATGCAGTGGTTGTTTAACTTAAGGTTACTGATGATGCTTCTATACTCGAGCAAAATAAGTTCAAGGAATGATCTTCTTTTGTTCTTTGTGTCAAAATAAATGCAAAAAGTTTGATATTTATTAATATGGTGATGATAACCATTGTAATATCCCGTATGCTATATATATAAGATACAACTTCTTCTTTTTCCCAATTTTCTCATATTTTCATTTTACCCCCCCCCCCAAAGTTACTATTCACAAATTCCCTCTCTTTAACCATTCTTCACTACCGGTGACTCAAACCAGTTATTGTTATATACCAATCTCTCCCTCTCGACGAGCCGTCACAACCATACCCATTTCAACTAGCATCGTCGCCAGAATGGTCTCAAAAATTGAGAAAAACTAATGAAAAATGTCAATCGTCAATCCGTCGCTTCCGATGGTTGTTGCAGGTCACCACTACCACCATTCAACTTATCTCGACATCAGGAACAATAGTCTCATAGTCTCGTCGCCAGCCGCCACCCGGATTGGCACCAATTCATGGAAAAAAAGTTAGGGTTTCAGCTTGTTTTTCTTCAATTCGTTCAAATCAATTTAAAATTTGAGTGTGTTGCTTTGGAGAAAGTTGTTCTACCCATCAAAAGCTTTCATTTAGTATAAAAATTGTTGAATTCTGAGACTAAATATTTTTCAATGATCGAAGAGAATAGTCCGATGACTCGAGGAATATTCTTGTCACCGGAGGTATTGTACCGGTGACCATAATTTTGGTCACTTTTGTGAAAAATATAAAAATTCTAAAAATTATATTAGTCATTTTTCTCTAATAACCATAGTGAAATTTTCAACAGTTTGCGAATTAAAAATCACGTAACGTTTAGTCGAGAATAAGAGAAATTTCCGAATTTCATAAATGGACTACTTAGGCAATTTGAATGATACCTAAATTGTTATTTGAGCCCAATAACTCCTAACGAGCACTAATTGAGATATTTTTTCGATTTACTAATTATAGCAAGAGCGGGACCCCATCGGAAGGTTCTGATGGATGAGTTCGATTACCAAGTAAGTTCATACTGACTTACTGTTACCATAGTTGTACCAACAAATAAATATTGTTCAATGCTGGTATAGATGACAACATGTAGCAATGCATAACCACATTCATATGCATGTGTATCTATATATATATATCGATCAATACTTATATTTTTATATAGCAAATGCGTATATACAGTAATGAATACCCGCTTTAGTGTAAGCCTTTATATCAAATTAACTGAGTAGATACGTTGGGTTGGGTATTGCATACATGCATTGGTCATTGGATTACTGAATGTTTACTTAATAAATTGCAATCTTAATAATTTAACATATATTGCTATGTTCGATTGTGGAGAAGAAAAGATCTGTAGGACGTCCACTTGATGGGTATGCATCAGGACTAGATGCGCACTAGTTATGACTATGCGAGTTGTTTTGTTTATGATATTCAGATATGTTATGGGTCGAACCAGGTTTATGCTTGGCTCCCAATCAGACTCTTATTTGTGATGCTTATGACTTTGGATGCTTTAAGCGATGGCTAGTCTGTTGGTGATGCTTGGCTCCCCACAGCCCCTTTAGATTAAGAGAGCCTTACGACTATATAAGTATAGGAGCATGGTTGGGTTGTTGGTGATGTATAACTCCTCACAGCCATTCGAGGTTTAGAGTTGTGAGGGCTTACCCTTGGAGATTAGGATCCTACAGATATTCTTCCCCACAATTTATTTGTGTTGTTGATGTGATTGGACGTATAGCATGATGTGTATGTATTTTGATATTCATGCATGATTATGCACATAACAGTAGGTATCGTAGGACGGTGTAAGCTTACTCAGCGAGGTTTGACTCCCCTCAACTTTATTTTTTTCAACTCAGTTATCACCGACTTCACAGCAGTGACTCCTGTAATGTGTATGCTGCAACCTACCTACATTTGTGTATGTTCTTTCTTTATTTTCATTTATCTTGTATTGTAGCGTCCGTAGTGATGGGATTTCATAAGTTGTAAAAACTTCTTTCTGACACGCACTATTGTTATTGTGTTGTATAGACTTGCTGCATTCTTGGGGTTTGAATTTATTTTGTCACTAGTTGTAGGCTTACGTGTGATCTGGGGTTTTGAACCTCAAGTCCCACATGTTGGTCACGCGCCCATTTCGGGTCATGACAAAGTTGGTATTAGAGCCTAGGTTACAGATTTATAGCCTAGGATGTTCTTTTATTTGTCACTGCAGACACAAAGCAATCTACTTCTTTTCAAAGTAACTTCTTACAGAATACGTTCATATTCTCTCTGGTCGTACTGACCATTCTTTTGCTTTCAATTTCAACATGAATAAATGTGCTCAATTTCTCGCTCGACTTGACTAAGAGGGTCACGATGAAGCCTCAGCTCAGGATGAAACATCTGCCCCTGCCACTTCAGCTAAAAGGCGAGGTAGGCACAGAACGACCTTGATATAAGAGGTCCCTGTCGAGGCGTTGGAAGTGTCATAAAGAGTTCTTGGAGCACCTGCGTTTGATATGCAGGCATTCCTAGCAAGGATAGAGGCTAACAATGCTATCTTTCGAGACTCAATGATGATGATGATGCAGTAGCCAGCTCCACCAGTGGCAGTCCCAGAACAAGAAAGGTTGAATACGCAATTATCTATGGCATATGCAATGTTTTGTCTGATAGAGTTCGACGGAACTAGACCTCAGGAGGCTGTTGATTTTCTCGATAAGGTGGACATGTGAGGTAGGAGGTTGCATTGTTCTGATACACAGCTAATGGGAATGGTAGAGATATCTATGCAAAGGATGGCCAAGGATTGATACAGAGATCATATCCTTCCATATTTGGGTATAATCACTTGGTCACAGTTTAGAGAGAGATTTATAGACTACTTCCTCTCCTTTGCAACTCATGAGATGCTCAAATCAGAGTTTCTAAACCTGCGCTTTGGAGATAGGATAGTGGATGAATAAACCACGGACTTTATTTGCTTGAGTCGTTATGCTTCAGAGATTGGTTCAAATAAGTTGAGGAAGAACAACCAGTATGTGTTAAGGCTGGGACATCTTTTTATTAGCATGACCATAAGATGTCGAGAGAAGTTCTCTACCTTAGTAGATATGGCCAAGCAGTTAGAGAGGATTCTAGTGAAGCAGGGTACCTTGTCTGTGGGAGAGCAGAGTATGAGACACTCCACATGATCCTCTAGGTTTCAGCAATGACAGTAGCAACAATCAAACTTCTCGCCAGGGTTCAGCCAGATTTGGTCGTAGACACATATGAGGATTCAGATTCACTCCTGGTGCAGGTAGTCGCAGTAGTGGGCAGAGCTCAAGGTGTAGTAGTTCAGGCTCAGCTTCTTCCATTTGTCAACAGTATGGAAAAGTGCATCAGGGTCCATGTCACATACCACCAGGAATTCGCTACAGATGTGACCAGTATAGGCTTTTGATCAGAGATTGCCCTGTGATGGGATATTAGCAAGCTTCTTCTAATGTAGCAGAGCCTCCATTTCAATAGCCACAAAAGGGATCATAGTTTAGTGGTCAGCAGGGGTGAGGATTTGGAGGGAGATAGTTGGGAGGTAGATCTGGCCACAGTGTAACATCCCATCACCTGTGGGAGGCTAGAATAGTAAATATGAGTGATTAATGAGTGTTTAGAAATGCTTTTTTCATGCTCATGCATAATATGGCATACAAATACACGTGAATAGTGAAGGTTTTGCACATGAAAATAATTGCACATGCATTCATGAATGATTCCGGGTAT
>JAOQMS010000001.1:13397907-13412809 GCA_027563885.1 Erythroxylum longipes | reverse complement strand
CATTATTGAACAATTATACTTATGCATATTGTGATATATGTGTATGTTTTGCATAATATAGAGGAACGAATTGAGCAACATCCTCCAAACGTTGCCGGGATTTCGAGGCAATAGCTTCTGGAGCAAACTGTGAGTAACCTAGTTTCTCTCAATTATTGTTTGCTTAAATTGAATGATAAATGAATGTGTTTCATTGTTGACTCAGGACAGAAGGTCCGATGATTATGAATGTGGAATGTATATTGAAGTGCTGCTTGAATGTGAATGTAAAGACGTAAGTGCCTTATAATGTGAGTGATTGTGGTACATGCATTCCATTCATGAATGCACAATCAGATAATGGCAGTTATGACCAGAGTAGCCACTGATCAGATCTTAAAGCTCAACGAGTGAAAAGAGCCTCGAGCTCAAACAGTGATTAAGAGCCTAAGGCTCACTATGTATAATGAGTCCTGTATCCCCCAAGCAGATAAGGGACAGTTATTAATGAGCCCGGTATCCAAAATAGATACGGGACAGTTCAGGCACTCGGTCACAACAGCGTAATAAATGGAAAGGATCCCATGAGCATTTCATAAGCATTTATATCAAGTATGTTTGATTGATTGAAATGCCGAATTTTCCTATGCTGGAGTAAAAGTGTGATACATGATCTATTATGGAAAATTATGAATCACATGTTATGTGAAATGGTGTGTTGCATGAATTGAGTGAACCATCGATGATGGTTACCTCATTGAGTTCGCAAAACTTACCCAAAATTTGCAATTATTTTTCAGGCTTGAAGAGTACCCCGTTAGACACATGGGAGTATACCTACGGCATGCAAGTAAAAGATAGAGGTCAAGATCAGTTGGCGTCTGCATTAGTATTTCCTTTATTTTTGTATCAAATTAAGTCTCTCACAATTATTATAACTTGTGTATTCGAATATTTTTGTTTTGAAATAAATTTCCAAATCAGAAATGTTTGTATATGGTTCTGGCAATGTAATGAAATTTTCACTAGTATTTTGTATTTGTAACAGGCCCAAATGGCTATTGAGTTTTCTGATGATTGTATTGCTATGATAGGAAATGTTTATGAAATAAAGTGGGCCCGATTTGGTTATCGATTTCCGCACTTTATGTTTGTGGTTTCAAAAAAAATTGTACTGAAATTTGAATAATTGAGTGCTATAGCATGCCACCCTCGCGGGGCATGGACTCGGATATCCCTCAGGATGTCGTGTACGTGTCTTGCAGGAGTGGGGTGTTACACACAGTCTGGGACAATCCTCTAGCTCTCAGCAGGTAAGCTGTGGTTAGGCTAGGGCATTCACTCTGGCCCCTCAAGATGCACATGCTTCCAATGCAGTGGTATCAGGTATCATTCTCATTTGTGGATTAGAAGCTATAGTTTTGATAGATTCAGGAGCGACTCATTCTTTTATGCCACTTAACTTTGCTATGAGGTTAAAAATAGCACCGGATAAGAGGGATGAATCTCTGTTAGTATCTATACCTCTGATTGATGTCATAGAGGTAAATTTAATCTACTACTCATGTCCCATGGAGATTAATGGTAGGAGATTGGTAGCAAATCTTATAGTATTGCCAGTTATGGATTTTGATGTAATATTAGGAATGTACTAGTTATCCCATCATTATGTTACCTTAGATTGTAGAGAGAAGGAAATGATGCTTAAGATTCCAGGGGACGTAGAGTTCATCTTTAAAAGGGATAGAAAAACTACCCCTTCCAACATAGTTTCAGCAATAATGGCTAACAAGATGCTCAGACAAGGATGCCAAAGATTTCTGGCCTCAATCAGGGATTTAGCGGTAGAAGGCATCAGTCTCTAAAGTGTTCTGATAGTTTGGAAGTTTTCAAATGTGTTTCCTGAAGAGTTAATAGGGTTACCCCCAAATTGAATTTTGTATTAACGTAGTACCTGATACGACTCTAATTTCTATACCACCATACAGAATGGCACCTGCAGAATTAAAGGAATTAAAGAAGAAATTACAAGATCTGTTAGATAAGGATTTTGTCAGACCTAGCGCTTCACCATGGGTTACACCGGTACTCTATGTGAAGAAAAATGATGGTTCTCTCTTATTGTGTATTGATTATCCGCAGTTAAATAAGGTGACTATTCACAACAAGTATCCACTACCTCGAATTGAAAATTTGTTTGACCAACTTCAAGGAGCAAAATACTTTTCTAAGATTGATATAAGATCGAGATACCATCAGCTAAGGATCAGAGGAGATGATGTATCTAAGACTACTTTCAGGGCTCGATACAACCATTATGAGTTTTTAGTAATGCCTTTTGGCCTTACAAATGCTCCAGCAGCCTTCATGAATATGATAAATAGAGTATTCAAGCCATTCTTGGATAGGTTTGTGATTATTTTTATTGATGACATTTTGGTGTATTTGTGGACAGATACGAAGCATGCCAAGCACTTAAGATTGGTATTGCAGACACGTTGAGAACTTCAACTGTATGCCAAGTTCTCAAAATGTGAATTATGGCTTGAGAGTGTTGCATTCTTAGGACACATGGTATCTCAAGGCAGAATACAAGTGGGCTCGAAGAAGGTAGAAGCTGTGATGAATTGGGAACAACCAAGAACCGTGATAGAGGTACAGATTTTTCTCAGGTTAGCAGGTTACTATCAAAGATTTGTTCAAAATTTTGCTAAAATAGTAGCCCAATTGACCCAATTGACATAAAAGAATGTCCAATTTATTTGGTTCGATGCTTACGAGGCAAGTTTTCAAAAATTGAAGGAGTATTTAACTTTAGCTCCAATATTAGCTTTACTAACGGAAGGATGAGGATTTCAATTGTACTGTAACGCTTCGAGAGTTGACCTTGGATGTATATTGATGCAAAATGGTAGGATGATTGCTTATGCTTTCAGTAAATTGAAGAAACATGAACAAAATTATCCTATGCATGCTTTAAAGATGGCAGCAGTAATCTTTGCCTTAAAGATTTGGCGACATTACCTGTATGGTGAGACATGTGATATTTTTATAGATCACAAGAGTTTAAAATATATATTTCAACAGTAAGATCTAAATCTGATGCAAAGAAGGTGGATGGAATAGCTAAAATATTACAACTGTACGATCCAGTATCATCCAGGGAAGACAAATGTAATGGTAGATGCTTTAAGTAGGAAATCCTCAGGTAGTTTAGTGCATATCATAATAGAGAGGAGAGCTTTGACTAAGGAGCTGCATGATTTAATGGATTGAGGTACTCAATTTCAGATTTCAAATGTAGGAATATTACTGGCTAGCATCATGGTGCGATCGGTATTATTGGACAGGATTAGGATTGCCCAAGGTCAAGATCCTAAATTTCGACAACTTATTTATGACATTTAAGAAGGACGATGTGCAAATTTTAAAACCGATAAAGAATTCATCCTCAAAATGAATGGGAGACTGTGTGTGCTAGGTATGGAAAACTTAAAAGAGGAGATTCTAGAGGAATCACATTATGCTGTATAAAATATGCATCTGGGTTCCACCAAAATGTACCACAATTTTAAAGATACATATTAGTGGGACGATATGAAGAAAGATGTGGCTGAATATGTTTCTAAATGCTTGATGTGTCAACAAGTAAAAGCCGGGCATCATAAGCTGTCAGGTAAGCTACAACCACTACTAATTCCTAAATGGAAATAGGAGAGGATTATGATGGATTTCGTAGTTGACCTACCTTATAAAAGAACTCGATGTGACCTAACCTGAGTGATTATAGATAGATTAACAAAATCACCACATTTTCTACCTGTGAAGACTACTTATTCAGTGTCCAAGCTCGCTCAAGTTTATATTGATCAAATAGTGTGCCTCTATAGAGTACCTATATCGATAGTTTCGGATCGATGATCGCATTCCATATCTCAGTTCTGGAAAAAATTACAGGAGGCATTAGGTACTAGATGGGATTTTAGTACAGCATTTCATCTTCAGATTGATGGACAATCTGAAAGAAAAATTCAGACCTTAGAGGATATGTTGAGGATGTGTGTGATAGATTTTGGCAGAAGTTGGGATTGGCACTTGCCTTTGATTAAGTTCACTTATAATAATAGTAACCACAATAGTATTGGGATGGCACCATATGAGGCATTGTATGAAAGAAAATGCAGGTCACCAATGTGTTAGGAGGAGGTAGACGAGAGGCAATTGGAGGGCCCAAAACTAATCAAGATCACATCAGAAAAGACCTCATTAATCAAGCAGAGGCTAGAGGCGGCTGTCAGTAGACAAAAGAGTTATACTGATCCAAAGCTTAAGGAAGTGGAGTTTCAACTTAGAGACTTCGTATTCCTTAAAGTATCTCCAATGAAGGGTGTGATAAGGTTTGGAAAGAGAGGAAATTTATCTCCAAGGTATATTGGACCTTACGAGGTAAGTGAGAGGGTTGGAAGTCTGGCATACCAATTGACATTACCTGTAGACATGGCCTAAGTCCATCCATTATTCCATATATCTATGCTTCACAAGTACATTCCTGACCTTCTTATATGCTCCGACCGCAGAGCATGGAAGTGAGTCTCATTTAACCTATGAAGAGGAGATAGTGGCTATCATGGATTAGCAGGTGTGACAACTTTCGGTGGTTGTTTTCGGTCACCACCACCACCATTCGACTCATCTCAAAGTCAAAAACAAAGCCCCATAGTCCCGTCATCATTCGTCGCCGATTGATTAAAAAAGGCTAGGGTTTCAACTTGTTTTTCTTCAATTTGTTCAAATTTGTTGAGAATCTGAGTATGTTGCTTTGGAGAAAGTTGTTCTACTCATCAAGAGGTTTCATTTGGTATAAAATCATTGAATTCTTAGACTGAAGATTTTTTGGTGGCTAGAATTGTTCCGACGACTATTTTGGTTACTTTTGTGAAAATTTTCTAAAAATGCCAAAAATTATACTGATCATTTTTCTCTAAAGAACCATAGTGAGATTTGCAACAGTTTGCGAATTAAAAATCACAAAACGTTTAAGCGAGAATAGGAGAAATTTTCGAATTTCATAAATGGACTGCTTAGGCAATTCGAATGATACCTAAATTGTTATTTGAGCCCAATAACTCCTAATTAGCACTGATTGAGATAATTTTTTTTGATTTACTAGATATAACAGGAGCGGGACCCCATCGGAAGGTTCAGACGAACGAGTTCAGTTACTTGGTAAGTTCATATCGACTTACTGTTACCATAGTTGTACCACCAAGTGAATATTGTTCAGTGCTGATATAGATGACAGCATGTAGCAATGCATAACCATATTCATATGCATGTGTATTGATCGATATTTGTATATTTATATAGCGAACGCGTATATACAGTAATGCATACCTGTTTTAGTATAAGCCTTTATATCAAATTAACTGAGTGCATACGTTGGGTTGGGTATTGCATACATGCATTGGTCATTTCATAACTGAATGTTTACTTGATAAATTGCATGCTTAATAATTTAATATATATTGAAATGTTCGATTGTGGGGAAGAAAATATCTATAGGACGTGCTACCTGATGGGTATGCATCAGGACTAGATGCGCATTAGTTATGACTATGAGAATTGTTTTATTTATGATATTGAGATATGTTATAGGTCGATCCTGGTTGATGTTTGGCTCCTGATCAGACCCTTATTTGTGATGCTTATGACTTTGAACGCTTTGAGCGAGGGCCGGTCTGTTGGTGATGCTTGGCTCCCCACAACCCGTTTAGATTAAGAGAGCCTTACGACTACATGAGTATAGGAGCATGGCTGGGCCATTGGTGATACATAGCTCCCTGCAACCATTTGAGGTTTAGAGTTGTAAGGGCTTACCCTTGGAGATTAGGATCCTACAAATATTCTTCCCCAAAATTTATTTTTGTTATTGATGTGATTGGATATATTGCATGACGTGTATATATTTTGATATTCATGCATGACTGTGAGCATAGCATTGGGTATCGTAGGACAGCATGAGCTTACATAGCGAGATCTAACTCCCCTCACTTAATTTTTTTTAGGCCAGCTACCACCGAATTCACAGCAGTGACTCCTGTGATGTGTCTGCTATGGCCTACCTACGTTTGTGTATGTTCTTTCTTTATTTCCATTTATCTTATATTGTAGCATCCGTAATGACAGGTTTTCATAACTTGTAAAAACTTCTTTCTAGCGTGCACTATTGTTATTGTGTTGTATGGACTTGCTACATTCTTGGGGTTTAAATTTATTTTGTCGCTAGTGGTAGGCTTGCGTGTGATTTGAGGTTTTGAACCTCAAGTCCCACGTGCCGATCACGTGGCCATTTCGAGTCGTGACAACCATTTTGGTGTTTAAAATGGGAGTTTTTACTCTTGTTGCTTAGTTGGTAAAGATCACTTGGTTATAAATTGTGTCTTCTTTTTCTTTTTTTAACCTCCTTTCTTCTGGAGATTAAATATAATGCCAGATGGCTGTTTAATATAGGTCAAACCTAATTTAGAGAAATCAATTAGAAAATCTTGGAGGAAAGAAACTTGTTGGTATAAATACTTGAGTCTTATTCAAATAGGTGTTAGGATTCTTGCTTGAGATATGATCTGGATTCGTTGTATCAACTATATGTTTTGAGGTTGTAAAGGTTAATGGCTGATTATCTTATGGGTTATTGAAACTCTTAAAATAAAGAACCAAGTTAATAGCATGACATTCCTTTTCTTTTTTTTCTTATTTAAGACATTATACTTTCATAAGATGGTAAAAGTTAGATTCATTTGCTAATGAACAAGTGTCTAAGGGAGCTAATATTTGTGCTTCAACACCAAGCTTTTCCCAAATTCACTCTAGAGTTTCTTTTTTCTTAGCACTATTAGAGATACATTTTATCCTTATTTTTCTAATTTACTTTTTTCCTAAAATTGGAATCTTTCTTTAGTATTGCATTGATAGCGCGTGTCGAATGCACTGCAAAATTGACCTGACTCTGCACACTAAAATTTGTAGTTATGGTGAGTCGGGATCGAATCCACAGGGAATGTTCGGTTAATTTTTGTAACGAAATTAATTGATGCAAAGAAAATATAAAAAGGGGGTTTTGAAATTTTAAGCAATTTAGAAATTAAAAAAAAAGTAAACTATCAAAACAAATTAAAACAAACAATCAAAAATGAGAAAAGTGCTGAATATAAGTAAGGTCCAGTTCAAACGCCAATCTCGACCTAAACACGATCAAACATATTTCATCATCCTAACGTCTTTATAACTCTCTTCGAACTATTGATCTGAGACTAATAGAATGCTTTACTAATCTCAGTTTTCCCTTAGGTTGTGTTTAATCAAGATACGATCATTAATTAAACCTAACTACCGAATAACCTAGGATACGATCTCTATATTCAATTTGGCAGTCGCATTACGAATTGGAAAATAATCAATATAAGCAATAACCTCACACGTTTGGGTTAGCTAACCTAAGTTATGTTGTTCTTAACAATTAACTATCATTAGACGCTACTCACAAACATCAAAAGTAACGATTACGGATTACATTCAATGTTTTAGCAATAGGTTCGAAATAAAACAATTAAAATAACATATTAAGTTCAGTCATCTGAAAACCTAATCTAATCAACACAAACAACAGAAGAATTCAAAAAGAAATTTCAACCTTAAAGTGATAAAAATAGCTTAACCGTGACTTGGCGTCGATATTCTCGTTAAACCGGCTTTGGGAAGCTAGCGTTTCATTTCCATCTTTAAGCTCCAACAATCAACCTTAATGGCCTTCATTTATGTAAAAAGATTGAACAAAGAATGACTACCGAAAATTCCTTTCACAAGCCTTTCCACTTTTCTCTATAGCCACTCTTTGTCACTGTAGCTTGATCGGACAATTTAATGTTGGAGTTTTTGGTGCATTGTCACTATTCACGTATCTCCTTCTTCTCTGCCACAAGCTTTGTCTCCTCTTCTTCACGCATGCAGCTCTCTCGGTTTTTCCTTATTCTTCACGCACTTTGGTCCTTTCTTTTTCAGCTCCCATGCTATTTCCAACCCCACGAAGTTGCAGCTCTCATTCATGCTACCCTTCTTCTCTAGTTTCAGCTCTCATTCATGTAACTTTTCTTCTCTTGTTTCAACTCTCATTCACGCAACTTTTCTTCTCTTGTTTCAGCTCTAGGCTATTCACGTGTTTCACACTACTATCTTCTTCTCCACTCACACACACCAGCCCTTTTCACGTATATTCAGCCCTTTTAGTCGACTGCTCCCTCCAGCCAACACACTTCCACGCTCCTCTCTCCTTTCTTATTTCGTCGCAAGCCCCCGTAGAAGTATCAGCTAGGTTTTTTCCAAAACAAGAATCATGTTGGACAGGTGTACCGTGTGATGCTCCTCTACTTTCAGCCAGATTTCAAAAAAATAAATCATCAGTTTGACAGGTGGTTAATGTCTTTTGTCTCCATTCCAGCTGCTGTCCGAATCTTTTTAATTTTGCCTCACATGTTTTCAGCTCACATTTTTCTCTTCTTTCAACCGCAAATCACACACCACTCACTCACGTGTTTTTGCTCCTTTCTTCATTCCATAAGATAAATGTACAGCTGTTATATTGTCATGCTAAATCCACATAAACGTGCTACTTCATTGTTTCTCATTCTTAATTCTCTTTTCCTTACTTGCTCCAATATTTCTCATTCTTGCTCCTTGAAGACAAAGAGTATAGAAATTGAAAAGATGACTTCAATCAGCATGCTTTCGGATCAATTTAATTCTTTCACTTTCAAAATGTACCTCAAATCAAAAATAAACTAAAATGAATATCCCAAGCATTTCCAAGGCATTAATCACTAAGTGTAGAAGATAAAGTAGATCAATATTTAAACACATATCATGCATTGTGGTCTATTTGAGTGATGATCACAATTGTACATTGTCTATTGTGCATCACAGATAATTAGAAATGATAAATTTGTTAAGGTTATTAACTTCTTGCAATGACAACGTCACAGAGAGACAGTGGTAGCATATCTATGATTTTGGTTTCTATCCTATTCAATAGTCTAGAACTTTTATAACCTTGATAAATTGATAATTGATCTATTTAATGTAAGTGTTGATGCTCTAATTTTGGTTTAAAAAATGATTTTTATTATTTAATTATTTATTTTTAAATATAAGATTGATTTAGAGGAAACTTTTTTTATTTAGAGGAATTTTTTTCCTTTCTTCATAAACTTTACATCACCGTCTATATGACTTACGTTGTTGAGAAATACTTCTTATGCATAAAAGAAAATTCTCTCTATTTTTGGTGGTATTCACCATTTCTATGTTTTTCACTCATATAACGTCACTAATCACTAGTTTCCACCACTGATGAAGATGAATATGCACTTCAGACAAAGAAGTTTAAGAATGAGTCAGATTCATAATTTGCTAAATTATGATTTATTTTCATATTTCCCCATTCAAGAGAAAGGGTCCCTTTGAGTATTCATGAATTGTTTCCATTGTCTTCCTGAATCTTGAATCAGAGTTTAGACTGGATTAAGTTAGCTTTCAATTTCTATGTCTCTCTAACATCTATAAATGCTAAGATGCGTTTGACTTTATAATACGTTAGTCCGACTTCTTGAATTTGATGTTATTTTTCTAACTTTGCATAATTTTAGTATTGACGATAAATTGCTGGTAAACTATGCTTGTTCAATAACATTGGATTAACATTTTCTAATGGATAGTGCCAATTAAGTAACAATTCAAATAGTAAATGCTTTCATTTGTGATTAGTTTTAGCATTTCTTATGATTTATTTGTCATAAATGGTGCCAATGTAACTACTTCATCCAAGTTCTTATCATGTTCTTTTCTTCCTTCACATGCCTTTCTAATTTCTGTGAGTGTTGCTTTTATGAGGCTGTTTCTTGCCAACTAGTGCTTTTTATTTCTTGGTAGATATAGAGATTATGATTGTGGAGATGTCAATTGAAAGAAAAAAATTTACCTGCAATTTATAGGTTTAGGATCCATCCATTCTTCTTCTTTTCTTACTCGAGTAGCCTACTCACTTTCTGCAGTGAACTTAAGGCACCAGGTTTTCGGATTTCATCTCATGGAATTTACTTTAAAATTATTTGATTGGACAACAATAGTACTTGTAAAATGTTCAAGAAAATGATGTATTACTGAAAAATATTCAGAAAAACATAATATCAACTTTTAGGTACAAAATTGATTCTAAGACTATCTTGAAGACGTTTACTACAATGCTTAATGGTCATCTTGTTCCCTTTTGGACTCTAGTTTATCAAGCTTTGTCTTTTACTAGCAATTTTAGTTCAATGCATTATAAATTGTAAAATTATTATCATTTACATGTTTTCTAACATTTATTATTATATAGGATTATGCTAAATCAACTATAATTTACTTACGATAATTATTTTTTCAATCTAAACAACTCCAGATGTGTGAATCCTCCTTCCGTATCTTAAATACATTTATTTATAATTTAACACAAAATTGATTCTGAATAGATACCATTGTAATATTTTTTTTTTGGCAAAGCAAAAACACTGCCAATATGAGCAATCTTTGACTAGAAAATTATGTTTTTGGAGCTTAATATTGTTGTTCTTATCTATATGAAATGTCCTATAGTTTGAATAGGAGTGTAATTAAGCTTATGGGACTACCAGAGATTGTGTACCAACATGTCTATCTTTGCTAGTTTGATAGTTGGTGAACTCGTTGAGATCCATTTTAAATTTTGTTTGACTGTGATTTTTATTCTTTGTATAATACAAGAGAGTAAAAGACTAAATGAAAGTATTGATAGCAAAATTAGTAAGTTGGAAGTCGTAAATGTTACATGCCAAGACAAATTGAGGCAGGGAGTACCACATTTCACTGACAAGGTGAAGAGGAAATGTACATTGCACTAGTCTTCTAATCAATTGACTTTCAATTCAACAATGCACGATTGTTCTTTGTCATGATCAATAGGAGAATGTACGATTGTTTTTGTTTCAATAACATCTTAAATGCCAACTCCTTGAATATTATCAAGTAATCAACAATCTAAAGAAAATGTTGCATAACTATGTTGTATGGGTCTCAAGGATTATATAAAGGGCACGATTTTCTTCCTGCATACACCCGTTCCATTAGTTAGCTGGTCATATCCACATATGAAATTTAAGATGCAAGTGCTTTGTTCCTTATCTTTTTAATTTCATGTGCTAATGTGCCAATATATCTGAAAGTTCTTCGGGGACAATCCTATATTTACTATATGAGTTAAGGGCTGCCAATTCCATTGAGTCTACATCCTGTGGATATATATATAAGTATTATTGGCAAAATAAACAAAAAAATAAAAGGGCAAAAAAATAATATTTAAATTGAGGATTTTTGTCAGAAAATATCAAAATCCTAAAGGCTAACCTAATGTTTAATCAAATTCATTTTTTAAAAAATTCAATTAAATCTTAGGTCAAATTCAAACATATGAACTTCAAATTATGGCTCAATCCGGTCAGATTATTTCCATTCCAATATATAAAAGAAATAACAATCCAAATTATACAAAATTTCCCATGCGGGAAAAGCAACTAATGAAGTGCAGTTTTCATAATTTTGGAAAATAATCAAATATAGTCGTTAATTAATTTTGATCACAATATTTCTTCTAAACACTAGTTTTTCAGTGATAATTCCAGGGAGAAGAGTCTTTCATTATATGTTTCAAAGAACTTGCTGGCCTTAAATCGTATGGCAATGGCAGACAATAATTGCTTTTCTTGGCCGTCACATTAATTTGCAATAGATAGGAAATGAGGAGAAATAGGTTTCTGAAAATGAGAATCAGGTACAAAGACATACATACATACATACATTGTCCCAACCTTTTCTCTCCTGCTGATAATCTTACAGACAGCTTCTTTCTCATTTGGTGTCGTCTTATGCGTCACCAAAGAATCTCCTCTACTAACCAAAACGGCAGTAGTCAAACTCTTTTTCTCATTTTGCTTTTGGATTTTGGCTTAGATGGTGTCTGATATTTATGTTCCCTAGTTCACGTATATATAGCATAGGTTACTGCATAAAACATGAGACTAGGAAAAGGAAGATTATGGCTTAGCTAGGCTAAATGGCTATCTCCTCTAACATAACCCAAACTCACTCACCCAGAAAGAATCTTCATCGGAGAAATCAAAGAGATCATCTATATTAAGGCCGATATTCATGACGTCTTCAGTTCCGTTCTTAGATGGGTTGATTTTATCTTCCCTCTTCTCCACATGGACCTTCTCTACTGTCGTCTTTTCAGCTTCCGAGTGTTCTCTGTTCGAAGCTCCACTTTGCTCCTTTGCTTGTTTTATTTTCTTGCTCAAATGAGAATTCCAATAGTTCTTGATCTCGTTGTCTGTTCTTCCTGGTAATCTTCCAGCGATCAACGACCACCTATAATATGAAAATAAAAGACCCAACAGGATTCATACTAGAACTATTCAAGAACCAACACTTGCTGACTGTTGGACAGCGGACACAACACTCAAGTGACTGAGCAAAACTAACAGGACTAAGAGCTTATGTATGAATGTACCCAGTTGGATGATCAAATTACCGGTTCCCAAGTAGTTTATGAAGCCTTAGTATCAAGTCCTCTTCTTGGTCTGAGATATTTCCCCTCTTGATATTAGGCCTCAAATAATTTAACCATCTTAGCCTGCAACTCTTACCACATCTGTTAAGACCTGCAAGGCCGCTCAACACATTCAAAGTTTAATTCAATCAAAAAGCGCTGATTTGTACTTCCGTCCGATACCAGAATCCGTATGATCTTAAACTAAGTACCTGCTTTTGCTGCAACATTTTTCCACCTTTTTGCACCCTGAACAGCAATTACCTCAGCCAATTTTCTATCCTCTTCTGTTGTCCATGCTCCTTTGTTGATTTTCTTCTTGGTTGGCGTTCATTGGCTTACCTTCTCTTTTCACCACCTCACGTGTCATTGCAGCAATCACTCTTCTTTTCGGTATAACTGTATCTCGGGCTCTGTGAGATGTTATTATTCCTTTTGTTAGTTTTATGCAGCTGCAGTGCTGGTATAGACTACTGTGGCATCAAACCTTCGTGGTGGGAGAGAAAGAACTCAACTACCACTTATATATTATGTGACTGAGAGGGACTAAAAAAAAGCTCCAACTCAGCACATAAAGATAGTGATCATGGAGTTCATGATTGAGCAATTGAGAGTCTCATAAAGTTTACAATCCATCTCAATTTTTTGATCCAAGTGCGCTTGTACCTACTTTTGGACAGAAGGAGAAGAGCAAGGTGTATGGTAAAAGTTGCCAAAACTGAGGGTAAACAAATAGCAATAATGGAAAGTGTTGTTCATATTTAAGGCGCTTATGTAATTTGTGGCAATGGCTATAGCATGGATGAATTCAGTTCTCTCAAAACATTTGGCTTTGGTTTCTTGCATGTTCAAAATATTGTAATTTAGGCATGCAGTTTTGGTCCAAAAGATCTGGTGACAAAAGGGTATTGCCTGTAGAAAGAGACAAGACATAATTGTATTAAATAACAGCTCAATTTGCCTATAAAAGGTGTGCTTTTCAGTGCCATGAGAAAGAAGAATAATTTTAGTTGTTGAATACTTTCTTTCCCATGTGTTGAATCACAAGACAAGATTCCCTTCCGCTTTCTTTTGTTTGAACCCTTTATTTATTTTTGTAGAATCTTATCAACTTTACTTCTCATGATTTTATTTCACATCAAAACCCAATGAATACTCGATTTCCAAAATATTATACTTCTTGTAGTCTCCATGTTAAAAATTGTGATGGGCCCGAAATATGAAAGAGTGTATGAAAGGGAGAGAGAGAAAGCATTGACTTGAAATAGGAGGATTCTTCCCATTTAATATTCTAACACTCCACGGGTCCTTACTCTTACTCTTAATATGTATTATTCAGGAGTAATTAACGTATTTAAATGCTCACTGAAATTACTCAATCATTGAAACAGAAACATCAACAATTAAGTGACTAAACATTTTAGACCTCATTTTCAGTAATTATATAAATATTGCAAGATATGCAAATCTGAACTTGATTCTGTCAGCAAGTTGTAAATGGTTGTACAGGACAAATTTGATTGCGACTACCTTTTCTTCTTGTTCTTGTTCTTCCTTCTTCTTCTTTTTTTTCTTTTTTGCAAGCCACTGATCATTTAAATCGAAAGGTGTGACAGCTCCATAGTTCAGAAAGAATATGTTTTAAACAGCTGAATAAACCATGTGCTTTGAGTGTAACAGAAACAAGAAAGAGGAAGATAATTAGGTTTCACTTTCTGGTTTAATTAAGGATTAGGTGAAAGTGGAATACATCTCATCGGGGGAATAGTAATGTAGAAAAAGAGAACACATTCAGAGGCATGTGGTCTGGTTATTCCGGGCAACTTATGATTTGGAATGGTATGTGATGGAATATGGTGTATCTTCTGCTTTGATATTGATAATCTCTACGCATACAATCTGGTCCTTTTAATCAAATTACTGAAAAATTCTTATGTATCAACCTTATGATCTACATCGATTGAGTGTAGATGGCATGTATAAGATGAGATTATGGCACTGCATTCTAGAGCTCATAGTATATAATTATTTGAGTGTTTCAACTAAATGACATATCTGTTTTGGCTTAAGGAAATATATAAACAAGATTTTATGATATGATGATTGTGATGGAAATCACTCATAATCCACCAATCTCTACTCAAATTGACGAGAAAACATGAAAGATTGAACGAAGGTGTACGTGTGTTGTGTTGGTGTCGGAGGCGTCGAAGAGAGAAGGAAGAGCAATTTTCTGGAAGCATCCATCAG
>JAOQMS010000001.1:13373243-13396878 GCA_027563885.1 Erythroxylum longipes | reverse complement strand
TATGTATGTATGTATGTATGTATGTATGTATGTATGTATGTATGTATGTATGTATGTATGTATGTATGTATGTATACAGATACATATAAATATTGCTAATGACCTTTAAAATGCTTAAGATCGACGCAAGTCTTAAGACTTTCATTTGCATTATAAAAATATATAATAAACTGTATGACTGGGCACAAAATGATGATCATCCGCATATATAAAAATATAATGTCGTAATACATGAAATTTATACAAATATATCCGGAGCAAATATAGTGTTCTTTAGCTAATAGTGTCTAAGGACTTCAATAAACATATACTATATACATGTCTCTTAAAAATAACTAGGTGAAGTCCTTTAGTCAGAGGATCAGCAAGCATATACTTAGTGTCCAAATGCTCCACCTTAATGTTTCCTTTATGTATTAATTCATTTATGGTTAGATATTTGACCTTAAAATGCTTAAACTATGTGATGTTCTATTGTTGTTACTAAATAATACAACAAAAAACATTATCAAAATAAAATCGAATAGGTTTAACCAATGAATCATACAACCCAAAAATCAAGTTCTTAAGCCAAACCGCCTGTGAAACAGCTATATAGCATGCCATAAACTATGCATGCATAGTCAAGGAAATTACCAGTGTCTGCTTAACAGTCTTCCATGATACTGCATCATCTGTTAACATAAAAATGTACCATTATATGAACTTCCTATCATATAGGCACATAACATAATCTAAATTCGTATAACCTATGAGGTCTGAAGTAATGAATTTTTTAATGTCAATATATAATCCTTAGTTCCATTCAGATATCTAAACACTTATTTTACTATATTCTAGTGGTATATTCCTAAGTTAGGCAGATACATACCCAGTAGTCGAACAAAAAATGCAATGTCCGATCTAATGCATACCTGAGCATACATCAGGCTACCAACTACACTAAAATAAGGTACATTCTTCATAGCCTCTTTTTATATCATTTTTTGGACATTGTACCAAAGATAATCTCTTACCATAAGAGATAGGTTTTGTAATAAGTTTACAATTAGCCATATTAAACTTTTGCAGTACTCACTCAATGTATGCTTTTTATGAGAGACTCAATAAGTATTGAGACCTATTTTTGTGAATCTGAATACCTAGCATAAAAATGTCTCACCAACATCCTTTATGTTAAAATGCTTAGCCAAAAGGTACTAAACCTCATGCAGTATGGTCAAAAAATTTGATACGAGTAAGATATCATCCACATATAAGTAGAAAGAAAACCTTACTCCTTCTAACCTTATAATACAAATATCTTTAACTTTATTTTTTAAAAAGCAAAATGAGGTAACAACCTCATCAAACTTTAGGTACCATTGTCTATAAGCTTGTTTCAAACCACGTATAGATTTTTTCAATTTATAGACCATATCAACTTTATCTTGATCCTGAAATCCTTCAAATTGTTCCACATTGACCTCTTCATAAAGGTCTCCATTCAGGAAAGTGATTTTGACATCCATCGATGTAGCTTCATATCACAATTAGCTAATATTGTCATAATCACTGTATATCCTTAGAGGATACCAAAGAAAAGATAATATTAAAGTTGATCCCTTATCTTTAAATGAACCCTCTGGCAACCAACTAAGCTTTAAACTAGTCAACTTTACCCTTAAGAGTCCTTTTTGGTTTTGTTAATCCATTTACAACTGATAGATTTTTAGTTATGTATAAATCCTTAAGCTCTCATACCTTATTATGTTTCATGGATTACGTCTTATACCTTATTGCATCCCACTAAACTTCCATATAAGATCCAGAAATAGCTTCTGTAAAAGTAGTTGGATCTACGACATATCTAATAACATAATCTTATTCACCTAAATAAACTATGTAATCAGATGAGATAGTAGGCCTTCTCACTTTAGTAGATCTTTTTAATCGAACTGATTCAGTATACTCTTGTACATTAGGAACCTCAATTTGACTAGGTATGGGTTCTTGTCCTTATACTAGTACGTTACTAAGACCTTGATTCACCAGTTTTGAATGTATGAGTGATGGATATGAAATAACTATGGTATCCACCCATTTATCATCTAAGGTGAGAATGACTATACTCATTAAGATGAGATGGACCGCCCTTATTATAGACATTATGCTCCAGAAACTTACTTGTTTGTAATTCCACTATTTTAGATCCTCTATCTCTATAGTAAAATATGTACCCCTTAAATTGGTAGGGATATCTAACAAAATAACAACTAGTGAAATGAGAATGTAACTTATCTTTATAAGGATTGTACAAACGTACCTTACTAGGGAAACCTTATACATCAAGATGAGTGAGGCTAAGCTTATACCCTTTTTTTCAAATGGTGTTTTTGAAACTGATTTACTTGGGACTCTATAAAGTATATATAAGGCAGTCTTTATAGCTTCACCTTAAAGGTAATCAAGTAAATTATTCTTTTTTGTATTGACCTCATCATGTCCTTTAATGTGCGATTCTACCTTTCGACCACACTATTTTGTTTCAGATTATTCGACATAGTGAACTGAGCTACTATTCCACAGATTCTACATATTTAGCGAATGGATATTTTTCTTGTCCTAAAACTCCATGTCTGCTATAATATTCACCTTCATGGTAAAATTCGACAATCTTAGTTACCCTTCCTAATTAGTTCTTAACTTCAACCTTAAAGATTTGGAATTTCTCAAGAACTTTAGATTTTTTTTAAGGAAGAACACATATTTATAATAGGAATAGCCATCAATAAATGTAAAAAATATATTGAATTACACAATCTAATTTTATAAAGTCCACATATACCTAATGAGTTAACCCTTTTTTCTTTATTGTGGTCAACTTATCCCTTTTTTCTTTATTATGGTCAACTTACCCTTATAATAATCAACACATGTTTTTATATCATCATAATATAGAGTTGGGAGAATGTTATCCTTAAACAATTGATTGAAATTTTTCATAAGTAGTCAATATGCAATATCGCAAGTGCATGGTGTAGCTTTAGCTAGTACCGATAAATACGAGTTGAACCTATAGAGACAGTGAGTGCTGGTAATTACCGTTATTCTATTATCTAGCTTAAAAAATAATTGTGGATTTTTTTAATTAAGGAAACTAAAATTAAGCAAATAAAATAAATAAGCAGCATGATTAAAGCAGAGAACAACGTTACGAATACCATACCAGACCTGGTACTAGATTGGATTATGGTAATACTGAGTACCGTTTCAGGTAATTTTTTAAATTTATAAAATAGTCCCAAATTTTTTTTAAAATTGCAAAATAATCCTTCAATATTGTACAATATAATTTAAACCAACCTGTCCCAAAAATAATAATAATAGAAATTTAAAATAACAAAAATTTATTTATTTTTCTTAATATTGTTTTTACATATTCCACATATAAATAATAACCACAATTAATATGAAAAATATTATTTTATCATCATATAAATAAAAAAATAAGAACAATACAAAGTATTTAAAATATTATAATCTTATAATATAATAAATAACAATTACATCAAAATACCAAATAAAAAGCAAAATTATAATCAATAATAAAATATAATTTCTATCTTAATATTTAATTTTCAATAATTAAAAATATTTTATCTTAATATGTAATTGTTATTAATAATAAAATATTGTTATATTTATATTAACAATTTTAAAGGAAATACAAAAATTTGAGGCCTCTTAACTTTCATTTTAACATATTTTTAATTATTTTTGTAGCAAAATATAAATATTATTTACTATATGAATTTAAATATTTCATTATTGAAAATAAAAAGAGATGAGGTGAAGAAGAGAGATAGTGAGAGTGCGAGAGAAAATAAAGAGAGAAGAAGGTAGCAAAGGGGGTTAAGTTTATTAAAATTTTCATTTTTTACAAAAATACCTCTGATTTTTTTAAAATTTTCAGTACTGGCCGATATATAGCCAATATTCCAAATACCAGCGATACCGGTCGGTACCAGCAAAACTGGCCGGTACTGGCCAGTATTTAAACTCGGTACTGAAACATTCTATTTTATACCATTTTTCAGCTAGTACAGTACAAAAAATCATTACAATGGCAAAGAATTGATGAATCACTGAATTAATTACCGATATCAATTAATTAGTAACTAGGCTTCGGATGCCCTGAACCCTTAACTGACTGATCTTTTGACACTCAATTGTGTTGTTGATTAATTGGACTATGAAGACTCCTAAGGTATGCTAGTAGCTGACCTTGAGTCTACTAACAACTAATTCTAAAGTTTCTAACTGAATTACTCAGGTAAATTTTTATAGAATTGTATTACCATATTATGAATCCTTCTATTATGTTTGATGCTAATCCAAAAGATTTATGTCATCCTATCTCTAAGGTTGCAATCAACTCTTTCCAACTATTGTAGATCTATTCAAACTTAGGATTTCTCAATCGCTACATATGAAATCAAATTTAGTTATAATAAATCAAACTACTAGATAATAATAAAACAGATAATTGGATCCGAATAATCAAACAACTCAAATTGCATTCACAAAATAATCAACACATATTTTGGTATCATATAGGGTTCATCTAGCCTAAATACTAACAGAAAAATTAGTTACATATTGACAAACTTGGAATCAGATACATATACATAGAAAATTGAATCAAGAACAACAGAATCATGATTCTAAATCTCCCTAGTTGTTCTTTATCGAGTATTCTAACGATGTAGACATCTAATCTTGGGTTCTAAAGGATCTATAGATAAAAACTTTGCGTCTCCCGCTCCTTAAGCTTCAAATTGCCTTCAGAACAATGTTTGCCACTTCCTCCTCTCAATTGTCTCTGAAACGTCACTTTTATATGGAATGATGTTGTGCATCAGACCGTGTATAATCATAATTTTCTAGATATCGCAAAAGTGCATGGCCACTGAAAAGTGCACAGGCAGATGCACAGTCGTGCATTCCTTCCATATTGCCAATTCTTAACTTTACGTCGTGTTTTCGTCTGAATTCTTCTACTTTAAGTCCATAAAGGCAATTGTAATTTGTATACACACTTAAGACGAATTAAGTATCAAATGTACACCAATTGTATAAAATATCAAGCAAAATACATCATTATAGGTGTAAAAGTATAATCAATTATGCATCTATCCCCAATCTCTCAACTCTATCTTTGGAAATGTTACCCAACCTTTTGTACCACAACATGAATGACTTCTCTTTTGTTAGGATTCTCTTTCTAGTGACCTATTTTGCAATATATGAAGAAGCATACATCTCATTAGGGGTAAGATATATTATATATAAAACATATGAAAAGAAGGCAACTTGACAATGAAATTTTCCTTCTTTATCTAAAACAGATACATAAGATCAAATTCCATTTAAAAGATGGTATATAAAATGTGTCATTAAAACATAAGCTTGAATCCTGTATCAAGGTTCAAACAAATATCTCCTACAGAGATTACATCAACTTCTTTGTTATTTCCCACCATCAGTTTTTCCTCCTAATTACTCGACTTTCTCTTTTGTATGAATCCCTACATTATGGAAGCAACATGATTAGTAGGTCCATTATTTAGCCAGCAAGAACTTGATTTGGTTATAGTAAGATTAGAATCATGTATCATACAAGCTATGGAGTTAAATGATAGCTCTTACCTTTCTTTCTAAGTTTTATATTTCTAGAATTCTAGCTTCTCATGTCTCTTCTTCTTACAGAAGAAACACCTCAGACTCATATTATTTACAATATCCCTAAGACCTCTAGCAACACTGGATTGACTAATATCTACATATGGAGAAAATTTAGGTTTCTTACCTTTAAATTTACAGGGCTTTACCTTTGCCTTCGCCTTAGTTGCTATTAAGGTTGTATAAGTTATATTCTTCATCTTCTCTTCATTAGCAATACAATAGGTGTAATGCATTTATGTCCCAAACTTCATCCTAATAATTGTATGTGGTAACCAAAATACCAAATTTTGATGAAAGTGTATTTAGAGCATAGTGAAATATACAAAAATTAAGAATATAAATATTTAATACCCTTAGCTTAGTCTGAGGCAAACCATTCTAATTATGTACTACCTTACTCCCCGTACTCTTATAAAGTATGATTCCTTTAATAAGGTACCTATTTCAGTATTAAAAGATACCTTATATCTCTGTGAGATGTTTTTGAGGAAATCCCTTGCTATATTCGTTTTTGAAAGTCCACTTAACAGATGGTCTAGTATGGATCTCTTTATGGTCAAATAACACACCTAAATTGACCTTTCCCCGGATGTATATGTTGCTCTCTCAACTTTTGAGTTGACAGTTGTAGGTGCTGATGGCTATCCTTAACTATGACCATATTGATATCTGTCATCTCCAACGCAAATTTCATATCTTGTTTCCATTTCTTAAAATTGAAACTCGTAAGGGTTTCAATTATGACATTGTTATTATTTATAGAGAATGTGACTGCAAAACTAATAATATAATGATCAGCACAAATATAGGATAAATTGATACTCAAAGCCATAAAATAGTATCTGTACTGAGTATCTTATTATACATATCATGAAATAGAACTAAATACATAATACATGCAAATAAGATATCAAAATAAAAGTGACCAGAGTAGACACTATTAACTTTTTATAATTCTACCATTTGTGGGCAAATCGATCACTCAAGTAATGGCTTTCCTTCATTTTATGCCTTTATGCACATATCAGAGTCTTATATAAAGTCAATACATACGGGCAAAATAACAAGACACAAGACCAAAGACATTCCTAAACATGTAAGCAGAACAATTCAAATTTTTAACTTGAAAGGTCACTATGGTGACTACACTCTCATTAGTATCCAAATGGATCCACAAGCACAAGGAACACACTTATAGGTTATCCTCATATTTTTCTATATAGGCATATAAAATATGTGACATTTTGCCATTCTTAAATTCAAAATCCTTATGCACATACTCATTATCACATATCAATGTTAAAAACATTATCAAAAAACTTTATTTTAGAATTCATCATAAAGAAAATATCAATCGGAGTATAATCATGCGATACTAAACACAAATGCATTATATACGATACCAAAACAATATGTATTTCTTTTATTTCGATTCAAATACATGAAAATTCACTCAATCGTAGCTTTAATAACCTTATTTAATTTTTCTGAAGTTAACTTTATTTATTACCTATGTAATACATTCAGAAAATTTAAAAATTCATTTTACAAACTCACAGAACCCTAAAAACTGATATAAAATAACTTAAAGGGTCATTTTGTCAAATTTAAAAATTTTGAGTTCTTTTTCTATAATGTACCAATGTCAGTAGATGACGTCAACACTTCGCGTACTATGGATGACATGTATACAAAACACGTCAAAGACTCATGCATCTCTAGATTTGTAAGAGATATACATACTATGTGTCAAACATGCACAAACACGCACAGCCTCCAGTGGTGCATAGATCACACGTGCGGTACACGTAGACGTGTTAACTGCCTTTGGCGCATGTTGTCCACACACCAGACACATGTCTGATGCATGTCTCCTATATGTGCCAATTGCTTGGTGCACATGTATCACCGCACCAAACAATGAACGCGTCCTATAAGCAACATGCTACTTCTTCATCATTTGTCCCTCTAGTCATCAAAAAAGGGAATTTTTATGACATTTATGGTGATTTTTCACCATATTTTGGCAATATTTTGTTAGAAAATCCCCTCAAAGTCCATTTTGGCCCTTTTTTCATGCAACACTTGTTCAAAATTAATTTAAACACCAAATATGTAACTTATATAAGTAAAACATATTAGTTTCTCTTATTTCTTTATGGAGAAATTTGAAAATCTACGTTCAAATTCATATAATCATGGAACTGCTCTGATACCACGTGTTAGAAATAACACGAACTTTATTTACAGACTCAAGATCAACCATGAACTTGTATTAGTAAATAATATGTGAAAAAATACATGTTTTGCTATCTATTGAATGATGAACAAGCTGCTAAATTGCTTCAACAAGTTCTTAAAACTTTTCATCAACATTTATAAAATTTGTATATCTTTATGTTGTTAACATTTTTTTCTTCCTTTCTTAATACGTAGGCCTTTTAACAGGTCAGAGAAATTGAATGTTCACAAACTTACTTAAACAAACAGTAAAAAACCTTAGTAGCTATTTATAGTAACCTTATTAGGCCTCCCATCACATGTTCAATAAATAACTGATGTTAGCAGAGTAAAGAGTTAGAATAATCACAAAGGAAATATATTTAAGATGGAAAGGATTACAGAAGCAGAAGGGCAACCCTCGTCTAGCTAAAAGCCCATATAACCAAAATACCAGATGCCCTATTCTTTTCCTCCTCCATCCTATATCAACCTGACACTTTCTCAAAGTTAGTTACTGCCCTATATTTGCTACCCCTGCCCAATTTAGTTATAACTAGGAATATTCTAGACTACGACTCAATGTTTGTTACGCCTAGTATAGACTATCAGAGGCTTGCCAGCATGGCCTCCCTTATCCACAGAAGGTATTATTACTCCCCTCTTCAAGCAGACCTTGTCCACAAGGTCTGACTCTGAAAATTGACCACTAAAGTCAGCATAAAATAGTCAGGTAGCATCATTAAGAGATTTTCCCTGCCATTGCACTTGTAATTAATGGCAAGGATTAGTCGAATCACCCAATTGTTGAACTAAAATAATCTTTTCAGGAAGAAAAAAATCCTCCACCATGATCAAGTCCCTAAGTAAAGCTATCAAAGTGGGATGACTACTTACAGATTTTTTTAATCGAGAGATGTGAAACACCGAGTGAACCGGTGATCTTTGAAGAAGGTACAAACGGTAGGCTACCTTACTCAATTTTTACACAACAAGATAAGGACAAAAAATACTTAGACTGCAACTTACTATAGACAACCTTAGAGATTATTCCTTAGCGATGAGGGCATAACTTTAAAAAAACCTTATCCCCAACCTTAAATTCTACCTATCAACGGTGCTTATTTGCTACTGTTGTCATTCGATCTTGCCCCCGGCTAAGATTATAATGAAGCAGGCGAAGAATCTCCAAACGATCCTAATGTTCAGTAGCCACTGCTGCCACTCGAAATTCTCCAGGTAGGAACTGATACAATGTAAGAGGTGGACGACCATAAAACACCTCAAAGGGGGTAGTATTCGCAACACTGTGGAAATTGGTGTTATACCAATATTCCACCCAATTGATCCACTTACCCCAAGCCTTAGGCTATTCCGAGCAGAAGCAGTGCAAATATTTCTCAAAGCACCAATTCAATACTTCCATCTGGCCATCCATTCGAGGATGATATGCCGTACTCATGATCAATGTAGTACCCTAACTTTTGAACAATTCCTTCCAAAAACAACTAAGGAAGATAGGTATCTATCAATCACAATAGAATGAGGCACCACATGTAGATGCACAACCTCTTTGACAAAAACATCAGCCATAGACATTGAGGTATAAGGATGATACAGCCCAATAAAATGTGAGTATTTACTAAGTTTGTCAACAACCACCAAGATGTTGTCCATACCATGTGATCTTGGAAGGCCAGCAATAAAGTCCAGGAAAATGTCCTCCCAGACCCTAGTTGGAATAGCTAATGGCTAAAGAAGGCCAGCAGGAGAAAGTGTCTCGTGTTTATTGCCTTGACACACTAAGCACTCGGAAACATATTTCTGGATATGGCACATCATGCCAATCCAGTGCACACTTGCAGCAATTCTCCTATAGGTGCGGTAGGCCCCAGAATGGCCCCCTTGAGGAGTGGAATGAAACTCCTCTGACAGCTTAGGAATCCAAAAAAAATTTGGAGGAATGAGCAACTTTCCTTGTCAAAAAATTTTGCCCTGCACCACAGAATATTTCAAATACTTAGCAAGGTCCTTCTCAATAGCTTCTCGCAATTTCTGCAAGGAAACATCTGCTCTGACTTCATTGTCTAATTCTTCCTATTACACCCAGTAAAGAATAGAGATGGCCGAGTATTCTGGCTCCTCATGCTACCGTGACAAAGAATCAGCTACACAAGTAAAGGATCCGAGTTTGTACTCAATGTCGAAATCATACCCGAGCAACTTGGCAAATCAATTTTGTTGACCTAGTGTGACGACCTGTTGTTAAAGGAGATGTTGTAGGCTTCGATGATCTAACCAAACTATCAATTTGCACCCCACCAAATAAGGACGCCACTGGCAAATGGACATAACAATAGCCATAAGCTCTTTTACATAAACAGGTTTGGTAAGATTGCGCAGAGCCAAGGTTTTTCTATAGTAAGCAATCAGTCTGCTCTCCTGTATCAATACTGCACCGATACTGCCCGTAGAAGCATCACTCTCAAGCATAAAGGGTTGCGTGAATTCAGGCATAGCTAAGATGGGGGCTGAAGTAATAGCTCGTTGAAGAGCCTCAAATGTTGTCTGCGTGTTAAGTGTCCACCAAAATTTTGCAGCAATGTCTTTCTTGATCAAGGCTGTCAAGGGCCTAGCAATTTGCCCGTAACCTTTGATGAAACGATAGTAGTAACCTGTAAGCCCCAAAAATCCACAAACACCCTTAACAGATTTTAGAATTGGCCACTGTAGAATGCTAACAATCTTCGTCGGGTCCATAGCAACCCTCCTAAAAGATACGACATGGCCCAAATACTCAATGGAAGTCTGCCTAAATTGGCTTTTCTTTCGGTTAGCCACAAACCGATGCTGCAGTAATGTATCCAATACAATTCGCAAATGCTACAAGTGGTCACTCCATAAGGCACTGAAAATTAAAATGTTATCAAAAAAGACCAGGACATACTACTACAAGTAAGGTCTGAACAAGTCGTTCATAGTCTCTTGGAAGGTGACGGAAGTGTTGGTGAGGCTAAAAGGCATTACACGAAACTCGTAATGCTCGGAGTGTTTCTAGAAAGCAGTCTTAAGAACATCATCTTTTCGCACCCGTATCTGGTGGTACCCAAACTGAAGGTCCACTTTAGAGTAGAACCACACCCCCTTCAATTCATCAAGCAGTTCTTGGATGACTATAATAGGATACCGATCAGCAATTTTCACTCGGTTTAATTCCCTATAGTCCACGCAGAATCGCCAACTACAGTCTTTTTTCTTCACCAGCAAAACAGGACTGGAAAGGGGGCTGGTTTTCGGTTGTATCACACCAAAAGTAAGCATATCGGCCACCTGTCATTCAATCTCATCCTTCTGTAGATGCCCGTATTGGTAGGGACACACATTAACTGCCGAGATGCCAGAGTGGAGTGGAATGCAGTGGTCTGTGGAATGCCGGGGAGGAATTTCAATCGGCTCACAGAAAAAGAGTTCATAATGCCGAAGCAATTATTGTAACTGGACTTGCTGTTCTGCAGAAATTCCTGCACTCCTGTCGGTAGTGTTGACAGAATTAACCTCCCACAGGATAGCCCCGAAAACTACCCCTTGCAATTTATCCAAGGCTTGCGCTGAGACTGGAGAATTAACCAAGGTAGGATCCCCTAGTAAGCGAATCTCTGAACCCTAGTAGGAGAATTCCATCAATATAGCTGCCCAATTAGCTCTAATGACTCCCAAAGTTTCCAGTCAAGCAACTCCCAAGATCAGGTCAACTCCTCCTAATGGAAAAAGAAAGCAATCAACCTGAATCGTAGATGGGCCCTATTCAATTGACACCCCTTTGCAAAACCCTAATGTCTCCTTCTTATGCCCATCCCCGAGGTGGACCCCCGATTGGAGTTGTTGGTTCGATAACAAGACTAGCCTGTAAGGCAATTCGCTTTACCAAGAAACAAATGCTAGCACCACTGTCGACCATAACAACCACCTGCAATTCACTGATTTTACTAAGCAGTTTCATGGCGCGACCTGGAGTTGTACGGCCTATAGCAAAGTAAGGAAGTTCTAATTGAGAAATTTTAGAATTTAACAAGGCTGGATTATCACCTGAAGTGGCTCCCGGAGTGGAAGCGCCAACCAGATCCTCATCTTCGCCCAAAATGATGGCACAAAGGGATTTATTTTGGCACTGATGTAAGGGAGTATACGGTTCCTTACATCGAAAACACAAACCCTTCTGCCAAAGCTCCTAGTACTCTTTTAGTGAGAAACGACGTATCCCATGCTGCCGATTCACCACATCTCCCTGAGTAGGCTTATCAGTCGTTGGACTGGATATGTGAGCAATTTTTGCGATTGGGTTGTGTGACTACTGGAGCCCATCAATAAAGGACCAGTAACAATGGAGCCAACATTAAACCCAGCCCGATTACCCAATCCAAATCTAGAACGCCGAGTATCAGTGAAAACCATCTTCTTCTTCACGTGTACCTCCAAGGCATACTCCACTTCCTTCGCTAAATTTATCGTCCGTTACAGATCAATCGCCTCATGGGAACGGATGTTCACTCAAATATCCTCTTTAAGGCCGTTAAGAAACTTCCCAATGAAGGATTCTTCCAGCCATCCTCGCACCTATGCCAGTTTCTCCACAAATTCACGAATATAAGTTTCGACAGAACCCTTTTGATGAATAGCTGCAAGAAGTTCATATGGATTCGCAGCAAGAGCTCCTCCAAACCTTGCCAGTATTTCCTATTTGACTTCATCCCAACTAAGCAAATTTCGTTGCTCTTGTAACCAGCCCATCCAGTGCAACGCGTGACCCTCCATACACACCATTGCTAACGTAACTTTCATATGGTCAAGTGTTTGCTGGATCTGAAAATACTCTCCACTCGGCGTACCCAGCTTAGAGGATCGTTCCCATTAAAATTTGCCAGCTTAATCTTCTTGGCAAAAATCTGCACGTCCTCCAAGGAGATCATCTTCATAACTGGCTGAGAAGATAAAGGAGCCTCGGTGCTTCTCCCATCAGACATTGCAGAGTGACCTCCTGTGTCCTCAGTCGCTTTGCCTTTTAACACCGCTGTCAGCATCGTTTTAATCTCCAATAATTGGGTTTTGGTCTCCAGCGGCTGAGCTCTATTCTCAATAAGCTCAAATCCTATATCATTCATTCGTTGCTCCATCAACCCCAAGCTCCTCTCCACAGTGTCGAGTCTCCCATCCATTCTTGTATTCGTCATTGGCTCACCGCACCAATGTTAGCAGAGTAAAGAGCTAGGATAATCACAAAGGAAATGTATTCAAAATAGAAATGATTACATGACCAAAAGGGCAACTGTTCTCTAGTTAAAAGCTTATACAACCAAAATACTAGATATGCTATTCTTTTCCTCCTCCATCATATATCAACCTGACACTTTCACAAAGTTAGTTATTGCCCCATATTTGCTACCCCAGCCCAATTCAATTATAGCAAGGAATATTCTATACTATAACTTAATATTTGTTGCGCCTAGTACAGCGTAGCAGAGGTTTGCCAGCATGGCCTCCCTTGTCCACATAAGGACTCCTCTTAGACCTACACTGATTATAGTTCATTTTCTTAACTGAATTTCAGCCTATTTAGTCATAAACTTTATTAAATTTATTTATTATTTTTAATTCAGATCAAATTTGATTTTTTTTTAACCTTAGTTTTATTTTTAAAAGATAATTAATAATTTTCAAATTAAAAATCACAACATTTCAGACACGAAATTCACATCACATCCCGTTTATGTATATGTTTATATGTATTAAGCCACGACCTATACAAGAGACCCTGCCCCATACCAGTCAGCAAAAATGAAAATACTCCACGCACAAACCCGCTTCTTCGTCTTTGTTATCTTGCTATCATCACCCAACTCTGATGCGGCTGATTTCTGTGTTGCAGAGCTAAAAGGTGCAGGATGCCCTTCGGGGTATGCATGTAGAAACCCTGAAATAGTCACAGCTGATGATTTTGTGTTCGCAGGACTTGGCAATGTAGGTAACACAACAAACATCATCAATGTTGTTACTTTCGTTCAGCAATTTCCTGGTGTAAATGGCCTTGGAATTTCCATAGCACGACTAGACATTTTTTCGAAAGGTGTTGTCCCAATACACACGCATCCAGCGGCATCTGAAATCCTCTTTGTGGTGCAAGGATCCATCACCGCCGGTTTCATCTCCTCTACCATTAATGATGTTATAGTGTTCCCAAAAGGGTAGCTCCATTTTCCAAGTAAATGCCGGTGGCATACACGCAACTGCTGGTGTTAGTTTCAGTGACCCTGATCCTGGCAGATTCTTGATTTTGCATTGTTTGCCAATGACTTAGATTTTGCTTTGATTGAGGCAACCACTTTTCTTGCTGATGCTCAAGTCAAGAAGCTCAAGGTAGTCCTTGGTGGTACTGCTAATTAAAGTATTTCAGACATTAATTATGTGTCTTGCCTACAACTACTAGAAATCATTCTGTAATTTGTTCTGATCAATTTTTTCTTCTTATGGATTCCTGCTTTTAATTTACCAATGAGTACTTTTTTTCATGGTTCAATCACCAATTAACATCTTGTTCCATGAAACGTTTGTTTATGTTTTGTATGTGGCATTCATGAGTGTTATCAAACTAAAACATTTGTAAATAAATGTCTCTAGATTGTCAATATTCTTAGCACCATTAAATTGTGATCCTTGTCTAAAAGAAGATGATAATGTTATCCACTGTCCTATGGTTGGAACTCGTAGCATGCGGCTCGTGAACACGCCTAATTGTTTAGTTCATTTCACTTGGAAAGAAATCAGTTTTGAATCAGTCAATTTTCTGTAAAGAGACCAAGTTTAATTGCTTCTTATTATGTTGGGTGCATATAGTTTTAACTTGCAGTTCAGGAGATTTTTCTATTAGATAGGATTGGGTTTCAGGAAATACTCTCTTCCTGAAGGACCAATAAGAAAATCGATTTCTATAATAAGAATATTCTTTTTATATTAGTAAGAAAATGATTTTTAGTACTAACTTTGAAATGCAACATCGTTGATATTCAATTAAGTTTAACAGGCATCAGATTAATGTCATTACAAGTTTTCCTAGTTCCTGTAAGTTCCCAGGAGTGCCTGTTAACTCAGCCCAAGGTACAAGATATCTTAAATCATTCCTGGCAAGTAATTAATTTAATAATTCTGATTTCCCTTTCAAGTTCAGCCTTCAATATCTAAGATGAGACATTAATGATATATCCGATTGGTGGCAACGAGGAACCTTGGATTCAATAGTTCATGAAGGGCGCTAAAGAGTAACACTTGAGCTTTGAACTTTGCAGTATTGATCCCAAGCGAAAAAGGCAAAGTGGGATGAAATTAGCCGGGTTTTTGTTCCGTGCGAGATAATGGATGTACAGGGAAGAAGCCACGAGTGTGAATTCTGGTAATTAGTACTGTCTGACTTGATTATGTTCATAGTACAATGGATTGAACACAATTAGAATAAACAAGATGTTCACATCCTTGTAGAAACAAGTACCAAGAATAACATGCATTGATTTGACAGGAAAATCGATGCTGGGAGTGAACAAGCAGATAAGTTCTTTGCTCTGTTGACGGACGATGCTAGGACCAACTGTTGAAGAAACTATTTCAACAGGCAGGGGAAACTGCAGCATTGCAAATAAGGTCACTGGGATACAAGCTAGCAGGGTAATTGGAGCTGCAACCCATCTTAATTTATGTTCAAGAATTATGTTCAGTGCTGCACTAAAGGCTGCAAGCATAAATGCTATGGAAAGGAACAGAGTTATTAGACCTATACTCGTCTCATTGGTAAGGCCATGAGAAAATCTTCTCTTGCGTAACGAGATGTGAGCATACCCAAAAACATCGGCGTAGAAGTAGTAGAAGTGAATAACGCCAATGCGTTTGCTACCTTGAAGACCATGAAAGATAAGTCAATTCAGGAAAATCGACGCCGGGAGTGAACTAGCAGATAATTTCTTTGCTCTGTTGACGGAAGATGCTAGGACCAACTGTTGAAGAAACTATTTCAACAAGCAGGGGAAACTGCAGCAGTGCAAATAAGGTCACTGGGATACAAGCTAGCAGGGTAATTGGAGCTGCAACCCATCTTAACTTATGTTCAAGAATTATGTTCAGTGCTGCACTAAAGGCTGCAAGCATAAATGCTATGGAAAGGAACAGAGTTATTAGACCTATACTCAGTCTCATTGGTAAGGCCATGAGAAAATCTTCTCTTGCGTAACGAGATGTGAGCATACCCAGAAACATCAGCATAGAAGTAGTAGAAGTGAATAACGCCAATGCGTTTGCTACCGTGAAGACCATGAAAGATGAGTCATTCAGGAAAATTGGCGTTCCATCATTATTGTTGCCTCCGGGTACCATGAAAGCAGCTGCAAACACAACTGTTACAACTAGCGCAGCTACAACTGTGCAAGATGAAGCTGTGTTTTTCATCCATTCCTCACCTTTCACAACTAACTCCTTGTGTTCCTCAATAAACACCTGTATAGGAGTCTTCGTATCCTTATTTGGCAATATTTTAAAAGCTGGCTGGACAAAGTTTTCTATTACCTGCAAAAAACTTCAAGAAGTGAACAGAAGCAATCATAACTCGAGATCAATGACATGATGCAGCTATTAAAATAAATATTCAGTTTCCGGATTAGCTTATTAAAATAAATATTCAGTTTCCGGATTAGCTTCTGTGGATGTAACACCCTATACTAATGATGTCAGCTACATATTTCCACTTTTAGAGAGAACTGCAAAGCAACTGCAGATATAGTTTCTGTTAGTTGATACGTTTCTTAGTCAAAGTTAGCTAGTAAGTTTCTGTTTTATCTATATCAGTTTAGGTGCAGATTAGACTAATCATAGATTTAGATCAGATACTAGTTATTCGAGGTAGAATATAGATGCAGTAGTTGAGCATGATTGTGTCTCTTTCTTTTCTTTTAGCTATTTAAGCAGATGGTAAAGCATTCCGATATAACTTCTGTAAAAATCAATTTTATACCCCATAGTTATTTCTGATTTGTGACATGATGTCCGAGTCCTATTGACCCAAGGACCTTTTCGTTTTTTATGAGTGAAAATCAGCTAGCCTTTACCTCCATTAAAAACAAACTAAAAACCAGTGTCTGTAGATGGCTTCCAGCAGTTTTATTAATCCAATACTTTCAGTTTTTAAGGGCAAAAACTACCCTGTTTGCGTAGTAAAGATGAAAGCTTACTTTCAAGCCCTTGATATGTGGGACATTGTGAGAGTAGAGATGCAGATAGCACAATTTCCTGATAACCCAATTATGAACTAGATCAAAATGCATAGTGAAGAGAAGTCGAAGCAATTCAAGGTTCTCTTAGCTATACATGCATCTGTTTCCGACACAATCTTCTCAAGAATCATGATTTGCAATACTAGAAAAAAGGCATGGGACTAGATAACGGCGGAGTTTGAAGGCAGTGACAAGCAGATAAATCCTCAGCCTTTGGATAGAATTTGAGGTTTTCAGGATGAATGATACTAAAAACATCAAAGAATACATCGGCAGGCTCATGAAGATAGTAAATCAGATTATGTTGCTGAGAGAAGAGTTATCTGACTTAAGAGTGGTCAATAAAGTTAATGAGTATCTCTGAGAAATTTGAGTATAAATTCTCATCTTTAGATGACTCAAAAAAACTGCCAAAGTTTCCTTGGACAGAATTAGTTAATACCTTATAAACTATAGTACGGAGAAGAGCTTTAAGGAAAGATGATGCACCAACTGGAGTTTTCCTAATGAAGCACAAGGATGCAAAGACAAAGCTCAATGAAGGGAAGACAATCTGGCGAAAGAAAATGCAAAGAGAAACAAGGCAATGATGGTTTTGCAAGAAGTGGAAAGAAAGGCAAGTTCCCACCTTGTCCACATTGCAAAATAGAGTCGTCGTTGAAAAACTACTGCTGGTCGAGGCCTAATGTGAAAGGTGGGCTTGTAATCAGTACATATTGAGAAGGTGTGAAAAAGTAAAGATAAAGAGCAGCAGGAGCAGTGAGCAAAAGTAGTTGCGGCAGAAGCACAATCTGATGAGAAGTTCTTTACTACAATGGCAATTTCATTGACAACTGCTGATGCTCTTACGTGGCCACTTAACAGTGGGTGTTCACATTATATGAACAAGGATGAGAAAGTGTTCAAATGTCTTGATAAAACCTATACTTCTAGAGTACAGGTTGGTAATGGTGTTTGGCTGAAGGTAAAGGAAAAAGAACGGTAGCTGTTTCAGTAATTTCAAGTATGAAAGTCATATTTGATGTATTGCACCTCAAATCTATTTGTTAAATCTGCTACCAGCAAAAGCTTGAGGAGGAAAGACAACACATGAAGTTTGTCTTAAGAGTAAAGCCTCAGTTCAAACTTCAAAATGTTTCGGTGCATTCATTATTCACACATTCCAGATGTAAAAAGAAGCAAGTTAGATATGAAAGTTGAGATGAGAGTATTCACTAGGTATAGCATTGCAAGTAAATGTTATAGGCTCTATACCTTAAGGGCCAGGAAAATAACAATTAGAAGTATTGTAGTAGTTGATGAAAACAGTAGCTGGAACTGGAAGACAACCACTTAATAGCTAAAAAAAAAGTTAAAGATGTGGAAGCTTCATTCCAACAAATGGCAAAAAAATTTTCCAACGATTATGAAAATATTGACTCAGAGGTACATGATCCTTAACAGATGCTTATGGAAGATGCAATACAGTAGCCTTGGAACCAGAAAATTATGGTGAGGCTGTTAAGAAAAGAAGAGTGGGTAAAAGTATGCAGGATGATATAAGAATAATGGTCAAAAGAAATGGAACTTGGAAGTTGGTTGATTGGGATCAAGTACTAAACTAAACCCAGATGGCTCCATTAATAAACTGAAAGCTAGGCTAGTGGCAAAAGGCTATGCAGCAATGGGGAGTGGATTACTCAAGACACTTGCTCTAGTTGTAAGGAATGATACAATTCAGTTAATTATTGCCTTAGCAGTAAAATTTGGTTGAAAATTACATCAACTTCTTAAATGCTTTTTTAGCAGTAGAATTTGGTTGAATGCATTTTTTGTTTTTTTGCAGTAAAATTGGGTTCAAATAAGCTTTTTTAAATGGTCCACTAGATGAAGATGTTTTCATTGAACACCCTGAAAGGATTGAGATTCCAGGAAGTGAAAAAATTCTTGCAAACTGTACAAGGCTCCTTATGGTCTAAAAGAGTAACCTAAATCTTTGTATAACAGAATCCACTTCCACTTATTGACACAAAGGTTTTTGGAGAGTAAAAACTGCACTACCTTATACTTCTTATAAGTTGACGGCAATCGAGGAATCATTCTGTCTCCTTATGTAGAAGATCTTCTAGTGACAGGAGGAGATTCGAAACATTTCTGATTTTGGTTAATGGCATACTTCTTAGGAGTGAAAGTGTTGATGAAGGAATCCTTATTTCTCAAGAAAAGTATGCTTGAGAGATCTTGAAGAGGTTCAAGATGGAAAGATCAAAACCTATGGTTACACTACTTGCTGTAAATGATAAGCTTCCAATGCTTGATGGTGAAACCAAAGTTGATGCATCTGAATTCAGAAGCATTGTGAGATGTATGCTATACCTATCAGCTAAAAGACCTGATATCATTTTTGCCGCAAGCTCGCTATCAAGGTTTACATAGGTCCCAAGCAAATTACACCAAAGAGGAACAACTGACTTTGGCCTCAGTTTCTAGAAGAACGAGAGTGATGAGCTACAGGGGTTTGCAAATAGTGATTGCGTAGGAAGTTCTGATGATGAAAAAAGTATTTCAGATTATGTTTTTACTTTTAGAAGGGGAGTTTTCTCTTGGAATTCAAAGAAATAAGTAGTTGCTCAATCTACATCAGAAGTAGAGTAAAATTCAGCTGCAGAAGAATCAAGTCAGGCAATTTGGCTAGGAAAATTTCTTTCATATTTGAGCCAAGTTTAAAAGAAATCAATGACAATCTGGATTGATAATGAATTAGCTATAGCAATAGCTGAAAATCTAATTTACATGACAGAACTAAGCGTCCAAAAGTCAAATAGGAAAACTGAGAAAAATGTAGTAGAAAAACTCCATTACTATTCTAAAGCTCAGTTGGCATGTGTAATGATTAAAACACTTCCCAAAGACAAATTACGTTATTCTTAGGACAATGTTAGGTGTTACCAAGGGATAAAAAAGAAAAGTGTTAGAATTGATTTGTTTCTTAACTAAAGTTAGTTAGCAAATTTGCAATTTATCTATATCAGTTTACCTGTACATGGGACTAATTACAGTTTTAGATCAGATCCTAGTTATTCTAGATAGAATATAGATGAAATAATTTAGTAGAATTGGATCCTTTTCTACTGTTTTAGCTATATAAGCAGATACTAATGCATTCGAATATAGTTTCTGAAAAGGAACATTTTTCTTTTTTCTGTGGCAATTTCAATGTCAATATACAAATCCATCTAAATCTGGTATGCTTAAATGGCATAAAATAAATCACAGTCACTGCGGCTTTTTGGAGCTTAATAAGGGAATATTGGAACACCTACTATACTGTTCTCATTTTTTTGTTCAGCTACTTAGTATAAGAGAAAGGATAGGATGGTTTTTCACCTTGAACCACTGCAATTCCCGTTGCATCTGTAAAGCTGCACCAGCAATCCTGTTTGATGGCTCCAACTTTCCAGCCAAATGCAAGGCACTGTTTTTGAAATTGTCCACGCGACAAAAGACAGCATATTTTAGTGAACGGATTTGGTATACGAGGTTGAAAACTTTTTCCTGGCGGTGTAGGACTGCCAAAAGAAAAATGTCCCGTGAATCATCATCACGGAACCAAAGGGCATCTGGAAAGGCTTTGAGAATTTCATTAACCAACTCATGAATTCCCTCTTTAGCAGCCATAAAAAGTGCAGACTTGTATAGGCTCTCATCTGTTGACTCTCCTAATTCTATGATTTCAGCACATAAGGCCTTGGCAAGCTCAAGGCTGTGTGAGTGCATCAATTTTTTCTTATACAAGTTCTTGACAAATCTAATTCGTCTAGGGTCTTCAACATCGCCATTTCTGAAAAAAAATGCACAACTTTTTAAGGAGATACCTGAGAACACAAGACAGAACAGAGTTAACCATCATGCAACAATAAAACATGGCATACACTCTAGCTGGTTGCATATCACAATTGAATGAGGATTCTGCAACTGACTTTTATACAACAAGCTCCCCAAATAGCCAAGCTGACTTCCACTTGCAAAAGCATGAGGCTTTCGAGCTAATCTGTCTAAGGCAGTTAAGTTTTTGTGGTCTCGTTCAGAAGCTAAGCTGCGATTTTCCTTTAGCAGAGAAAGTGCTATATCTGCTCATACCCCAAAAAAAAAAAAAAAAGACAAAATCCAAAAACAGAACAATGACTTGAATGCTGAGTTACAAGCTTTATAGTCACACAATTAAAAGCAGGATAATTACTTCTCAATGTAACAAAACAGGGAAGGAAACATAGAGCAGGAAAATCAATTGTCTAGTACTGGATAGCTTCTCTTCTTAACATTAATTTGATTTAAATTTGCCAGCTGTAGTAGATTTATTCTTTCGTGCCAATCACTTAGACTTTATGGATGAAGTAAAACATAGCTAATTGATGGGAGATCACAAACATATCAACCATAAAATTGTGATTGCACACACCATAAAAATCAGCAACAATCAAAAAGCTGAGAAGCATAGCACCGCTGCTGCCGCTTAGTTGTCCATAATCTTCAAAGCGAGCCTTTGATAGAAGGAACCAAACAGTTTCCTTATGTGCAAATTGGGCAGCCCGGTGAAGTGGTGTAAAATTATAGCTGTCTTGAACCTCCAGCAATCCTGGATTCTTCATCATCAAAATCTTTGCAGCATCTGTATGTCCAACAATACCAGCACAGTGAAGTGGGTTTCCTTGATCCGAGTACCCTCTCATTTCCAGAGACTCTGGAGGCATTTTATCGACAAGTTTTTGAATAAATTGCTTGGAAAGGCCTCTACGAATTGCAATATGGAGAGCATTACTGCCATACAAAGTAACCCTAGCAGTCATTGCCTCAGGTTCCTTGTCAAAAATACTCTCTACAATTTTCCAGTCACTCCTTATCACAGCTTTGAATAAATGCAGCCAGCGGACAGAGTCCTTGTTTATCTTCACCGGTCCTAACAGTTTTTTCACCGTATAAGTAACAAACAAAAGCATATCCAATTACATATCAACCTCGATCCAATTCCAATGAATCCCACAAAATAGAAGCTAAATAACTTAAAGAAAGAACCTAACTTCAAGATTGGCATGGACGAAATAGATTACCGGGTTTTTTCTCTGGTTCATGAGATGCGTCTTCATTGTTCGAGTTTTTAACTTCAACTGGTTCATTGGTTTCCGTTGCAGAAGTATCGACATTTTCTTCATGCGTCGGAGAATTCTGGTTGCTAAAACTAATGTTGATCTCTTGAAATCGCGATTTTGGCTTTGAACAGACAGAACGAAGCAGTTCACCACCAGAAGAGCCAAGCTTAGGAGACAGTGAACTGGATTTTCTGACTTGGTCAACCGGGTCAGGTAAAGCGTCGATCTTGGCAATGGGTGACCCTTCTTCTTCCAATTCCATGGTAAATGGCTCAGGATCCACTTCAGTAGAGTTGAGAAATTTTGGGAGTTGCGGTTACTTTTCTGTGGACATTCGTAGAGTGGTCAGAAAGTCTTGGATAACGCCTTCTTGCGGGTCCTCCTTCTAGTCTAGTGGGATGGAAGCGAGGATCCGAAGAATCAGACTATGATCTTAAGAACCTGTCTGACCACGAGTTAGTCTTAGGCCGGTCTGAAGAATCAGACTATGATCTTAAGAACCTGTCTGACCACGAGTTAGTCTAAGGCGGGATGGGAACCGGCATGGAAGACTGATTTTCCATAAACAAGTAATGCAAGACAAGCCCAGATCAAACGGAATCCCAAAGCAAATGAGGATATGGGACTTTGCCGGGTATTCCTTCTTTCTCTTGATAACGGAATAGTTTTAATTAATCTAATTTTTATGGAAGAGTTGATATGTATTTTAGATATAGCAGATAAGTCTGCTCTTGACGGTGAAGTGGGCAAGAGGCTAAATCAGATGGTAATTCCAGTTCTTGTGAGTATTGCTCAGGAGGTGATAATTTTATATTTTATTTTGCTTAAGATTTAGGGAATTAGATATTTTATTTTATTTTATATTTTATTAACTAGGGAATTAGATAAGGTAGCCCAGGAATAATTTATGGTAAAAATAAAGGAAACTTCAGAAGATGGTAAGCGGTAAGAATTTTCTAGTTAACTGAAATTTCTTAGAGCTTCAATGATGACAACATTATTGTGAGATGCAGCAGAAGGTGGAATTACTAATGTAAGCTGTAGAATCTTGAATAAGTTAGGTCAAGGAAATTATCAAAAGTAGGGCAATCCAGTCATTCAAGCTTTAGTGTGTGTTGATTTTCTTTATTTTGAAGGTTCAAGTTCGACTCTTGTTTTTGCTATATGTTGTCTGCTCTAGGTATTTGTGAAACCTCCCGCACCCTTCGGTTTATTTTGAAGGCTTTTTCCCCAATGTTTTGTTCGTTAAAGTTCGTG
>JAOQMS010000001.1:13361589-13373143 GCA_027563885.1 Erythroxylum longipes | reverse complement strand
TGTATTTGTACTTTATCCTAGTTATTTATTTATTTATTATGTATCTAATTATTTTATCACTTTTTTATTTATCTATTAATTTTCTAAAATCTTTTGGGCACATTTGCTAAGCTTTTTACGTTTTTAATCTTTTGACCTGTACCTTATTTTTATTTCTGTACACTGCATCATTCATATATTGTCATGTGGTTCTACCGGAAACAGCCTCTCTATTATGTAGGAGTAAGGCTGCGTACTACCGGACCTCCCCAGACCCTGCTTCATTGCGGGATTTCGGGCTGGGTGCTGATGATGATAATTCGTAGATGTATTGGAGACATGTCATAAAATACAACTTTTGTAAAATTTGATTAAAAAGTGAAGTAAGGAGAAGAAACGAGACTAGGGTAATAACTTAAAGTATATAATTAATGTAAGTTGAAATAATTGCTAATTTAGGAGTTTTTGGAACAGGAAATTTATATATAACTATAAGTTCTTAAATGCTTATTTTAATCTCTCTCACCAGTAAATTGTGGACCATCTTGATACAATAAAATATCAATAAATATAATTTTTTATTTATGATTCCTACCTTATTTCATAAACTAAATTAATAATTTTAACATATTAGTAAATAAAAAGATCTTTTATTTAATTATATAAGATTATTCATATCATAAATTTGTAAATTTTTCCTTTTAATTTATATTTAGTTTAATCTTATTTCATTACAATAAATATAATAAACACTTACTTTGGGTGTTTTATATTTAATTGATTAGATTGGTAAAGTATAATAAATTTTTAATTAATTAAACATGTGACTAGTTAATTATAAATATATTTTATAAAGTATTTGATTTAATTAATATATTTCATGTTATCTTAATGCTATTAATTTATACTGAAAGTCAATGCGTTCAGGTAATAATAAATTCAATCTATATGACATGAGACCTTATATTTAATTATTTATGCACCATGAGTACGTCTGAAGATGGATCTCATAGTTTGAGCTTGAAGATTCTTCCAATCCAAAAGATAAGATAACATAAACACCAATAACTTGAAAAAAAAAGCTAAAAAATTGCTTCTTTACCTAACAGATGAAAAATGCTAGGACAAAATGTTGAAGAACCATTTTGACTAAGAGGAGAAATTGTAATAGCCCAAAAAAAAAAACACAAGGAAGCAAGCAAACAGGCCAATTGGAACTGCAATTCATTTCACTTTGTGGAAGAGAAGGATGTGAAGTGATGAGCTAAAGGCTACCAGGATTGAACTTATTGAAACAAATAAGGATTTGTTTAAGACTCTCTATTATACATTCAATTACAAAGTTCATCAATTTAGATAGGGTTCATCCCATAGAGAGCATGTTTTCTAAGCTTCTTCCACCCTCCCCACCTTTAACCAGACACTCTTGCACCCTTCACCACCCTGACAGCCAACAGTTACTGAAAACAAACCTTTAAACCACTAATTTACCTTTACATCCAAATGGAGCATAAAAAAATTAAGAACCCTTTTTAACCTGAACTGAGAACATTTCATAGAAAACCCTTAAACTAGCACCCTACCTGCTTAATAACAAAAAATTTTCAACCTTAAAAGGAACCTCAGAAAAATAGCAACCTAGAAGGAAAATGGAGAAAATCACTTAGAGCTCAATTGTAGGAGACTCAAGGAACTTCACTATAAGAATTAAGACATTTAATGGCAATTTTTTGTGACTAACTATCGTTTCGTCACCTATATAAAGTTTTCTGTGACAACGGTAAATGTGACAATTTAATATCTTTCACATTTAAATTATATTAAATTGTCACTATTAATTTATTAATAGTATCAAAATTCCTTTTATCCCTATATGTTCTATTACTAAAAACATATGCAATTTGGCGTGAAAGTAATTTTGGTGGGAATGAATTGTAATTGTGACAAAATATATGTTAGTCACTAATATTTTTTATTTGTTGTGACAAAATATAGTTTGGTCACTAATATTTTCTCTTACTGTGAAGAAACGGTTTACAGTCACATGATATTTTACTTTTTGTGAAGAAAACTTTTGTCAATAAAAATTCAATTAGTTGGTGACTACTTAATAATGTCACAAAAATGAAACTATCACTGTAGTCACTATTCTTCGTAATTTTTTTGACAACAAATTTTGTTATAACTTGATCATCAACTTTTTGTTACAAAGGTTATTGTCAATATTAACATAACAAATTAATGATAACTACTTCTTGTTATAATAATATATTCAAATTAACCATTCTAATGATTTATTTTGACATTATTGTACGAATTTTAAGGACTAGAAACTCACTAAAAGAGCTAAGACATTTAGTGACACCTTTTTCATGACTAATTATCACTTCGTCACATATATGAGATTTTTTTGCAACAAAACAATTGATTGGTACTATTGTTTGGATTAACTGTGATGACTTTTTTATCACTAATAGAACAGTAATTGTGACAATTTAGTATCTTTCACAATTGAATTGTCACTATCAATATATTAATAGTATCAAATTTTCTTTTATCACTAAGTTTTGTCACTAAAAGCATATGCAATTTGGCGCCAAAGTAATTTTGTAGGGAATGAATTGTAATTGTGTCGAAACATATGTTGGTCACTAATATTTTTCTCTTGTTGTGATGAAACGGTTTACTGTTACACGATATTTTACTTTTTATGACGAAAACTTTTGTCAATAAAAATTTGATTAGTTAGTGTCTACATAATATTATCACAAAAAAGGAATTATCACTTTGGTCACTACTATTCGTAATTTTTTTAGCAAGAAACTTTGTTTTCACTTGATCATCAACTTTTTGTTATAAAGGTTATTGTTAATATAAATGTAATAAATTAATGATAACTATTTCTTGCTATAATAACATATTAAATCAATAACTCTAATGATTAATTTTGTCATTATTGTAAGAATTTTAAGGATTGGAAACTGATAGTCATGGTTTTTTCTTTAATATTATTATTTGCAAAAAATTAAATATTTTCTTATAAAATATTCAAACTATATATATTGATAATCTAAAAGTAATATTTTACATATCAATAGAAATTTGTTAAACATAACTTTGAAATTTCATCAAAATAAAAATCAAAATAAATAAATGTTTAAATATAAAGAATCTTGTTCCAAAATATTAAGCAAAACTCTTAACCTATTTAAAATTTAAAAACAAAGTTCTTGTCAATGCTCAATCATTATCATCATTGCCTTCTTTATCTTCACTTACTGAATTTGTTTTTTCATCATTCATAAAAATAAATAATTTAAATAATATTATTTAATTCAAAATTTGATTATATCAAAATTGGACTGTCAAGTCAAGCCCTAATCATCTTTCAATTAGGCATGATTTTAAATTCGTCATATTATGTTTGAGTTTAAGTTGCATTATATTGTGAATGTGACTTTTTATTGTAAATATAATCATAATTATAATTGCACTGTTCATAATAATAATTACTATTATTTTCAATTGGATATAATTTACATTTCATAATTTAAAATTTTCAGTATGATCTTTTTCTTTTAATATATGAATAATTTTTATAAAAAGTAACTCTGCAAGTTTTAGAGATACTATACCTTAAAAGGGTAAAAAATACATTAAAAATTTGAAGCCTATTGGGAATTAATTAGATGATAAAAGGCCTTTTATGTATATAAATGTATCTTGTTTTCATTTAAAACTAAGATGCAGTATTAGTCTCATTTTATGGCCAGAAAAATCTACATTGTTTCACGTACTGATATTAAGTGGTCATCGAGCAAAGCAAACAATCATTATGAGCTTAACTAACCAAAACCAGAGAGACTTGTTCTTTCTCCGACCAAATTTTTCTGGCTACCCAAACACATCATCATCTGCATAATTGTAATTATTGTGTTAATACTCTCCTTTACTTCTTCGCTCGTTTCAACTTCAAGGACCGATTCTTCATCTTCTTTTAGGCTTATCCAATTTAAAACTAAACTCAACCCCCCAAGACCATCAATTTCATTTTCTTCTCTCCGCTGCTCTGCATAAACCTTTTCTTTCTCTTCCAACAACACCCTCCTAGATGTAGATGTTTAGGCCTCTCATTTCTTGCAGAATAATTCGATTGCTGATTTTGTGAGGTTCAACAGAGGCTCTGACAACAGCGGGCCGCTGTTTTTAGTTATAGAAAGAGGTTCCCTTTGTCACTTCTCAAGCCTTTCTTAAGGGTTCTCCCAATGGTTTTTGCATCAGTTTTGATTCTCCTACTTGCCTGGTTTTTAAAATATTACATTAATTATGTAGGTCGATTTGGTTTCAACCATTCACATTGTGGATAAAGAGTATGCTCAATTTTTCTTTAATTTGTTTCTCCTTTTAATTATTATGGAATTATCGGTTGATTTATTACTGTTAAAACCTTAACTTTGATGTGTTTTCTTTGGGTGTTGAGAGTTTGCTAAAATTTGTACATGTTTTATCTGACGTTTTGATCTCATGAATTTTAGATTTACCAGGAAACGCGTTGATGTGTCTTTTCTGTTTTTCCTATCTTCTGTGTTGACTTTCACGTGCAGGTTGTCACGTTCCGCCATTGCTTTAAGACTCTGCAGAAGGAGCTTCACAATTATGATTAATACTTAATGAGACGGTCACGAGTAAGGAGAGTCTAGAGAATAGAAGAAATCCTACTGCTGTAGAGAAACTGAAGGATCCACGCACCAAGGGATTTAGCATCATAGGATTTATACAGTGACAAATGGCTAGAATTCTTATGCTTGATTTCCAGTTGGACTGCCTCGATTACCAGGCTAACAACTGGTATCATGTTGATCTTGACTTTACAATCCTCCAACAATAATTGGCATTTATTCATTTAAATTTATAAACTAATTAATTGATTCTATTTTTATTTATTTTGTAGGAAACAAATCAATAGTAAATTTTATTTAGAAGAGTAGCAAAAAAAGTTTACCTCGGAGAGTTTTAGTTTAAATTAGTACGTAGTAATTTAGGATAATTGTAATAAATATAGTTGTCTTGGATATTAAAATTTTCAATTTTATATATTGGAAATTAGAATTTTGTACATGTTGTTTATTTTTGTATATACTAATAATTTTCATTTGCTTGTGTGATAATATCTTGACACTAAAAATCTGTATTATTTGTAACAACTTCTATTTTATGGCCACCAATGCAAATTTTTTTATCAATTAAGCAATTAAATTGTTAAATTTCATAATATTGTTTATGACAAACACAAACATATTAATGATAAATTTATTGTAACATATAATATTTATTTAGTGACAACGTTATTGTAATATATAACTTTCATACTTGTGAAGAAATCTGTTAGACAATATAGCCACCAACGCAAATTTCTTTTACAACTAATGTAATTTTGTTGATGAATTGATAGTTTTATTTATGATAATAATAAACACATTAGTGATAATACTTTTTGTAATAACCAATTTTCATTTTTGTGAAAAAATGATGTTGAGACTTTTTTATTAAAATATTAGTGACTAAGAAGTAATGGACATTGATAAAAAAATTATTAGTGACAAATATTTTGTCACTATTTATAATTATTTTAGTGGCGATATTGTTGTAACGATAAAATAAAGTACTGTTACGATTATATTCATCACTACTTTATATTATTTGTGTTGATAAACTTGTCATAAATATGTAAAGTTGTTGTGACCATATATTGTTGTCACACATTTCATAGGTTTTAGTGTCGACACTTTTGTCACAATATAATTAAGTTTTGTTACGACTTAATTCGTCACTACTTTATATTATTTGTGACGATAAACCTGTCATAAATATGTAAAGTTATTGTGACCTTATAGTTTTGTCACAAATTTCACAAGTTTTAGTTACAATATTTGTGTCACAAATTTATTACATAATTGTGACCATTTCTTAAATTAGTCACTATTTCATTAGTGACAGAGATATTTTTGATTGGAGGTGACAACTTCAAAATTTGGACACTATTAATAATAGTGACTAATATTACTGCTTTTAGTGATAACTTTTACCTTCACTTAAAATACAATTTCTTGTAGTGCTTGGGTAAGCTTGGGTATATAGAATCAGATGCTGAAAAACTGATTCAAGCACTAATGGAGGTGCTACAACAAGGTGTTAAAAGGTGGAGTACTTCACTTATGGGTTTCTTTCTAGATAAGAGGTTGGCATTTCCAGTAGTTTGGAAATGGGCCAATGTAGCTTAGAGAAGCAAGGGACTGGTGAGTATAATGGTGAATGAAGATGAACTCTTTGTATTTAAGTTTAATACTAAAAAAAAGCAAAAAAGTGCTTAAAGTTGGGTTATGACATGTGATGGGTCATCCAATACTCATCAAAAAGTGGCACCAATGGTCACATTAGACAAAAGCAAGCTCGAGTCAATACCATTATGGGTAAACATCCACAAGGTGCCATTGGAGTACTAGTCTGCCGAAGGTATAAACTATATTGCCAACAAAATAGGAAAGTCATTGGGGTTAGATGAAAATACTACTCTATTGATGAGGATTGGGCTTGTAAAGGTGTGCATAAATGTAGATCGAAGAAACTTCCTGATAATCTTAATATTAGGAAATGAAGAGAGAATGGAGAGTTAGAGGAAGATACAATAGGGGTTACCTATATGTGGGGACCTGAGGTTGGAGGAGAGAAACAGGTTTGGAAAAGTTAAACAAGAGGGAAAGATAGATTGTTAGCAAAGTACAAAAATAGTGGAGGACATTCGGGAATAAAAGGAAAATTCTAATGGTGATCAGATGGAACAGATCAAGGCATCAAAGGATACTTAGGCAAAAAAAGAAACTTCCAATGATGAACAGATGGAACAGGTCATAGAATTAGTGGAGAACAACTTGATAATGAAAGGGAAACAAGTGACATAGTGGCTGGAAATGGGAAAAGAAATAGAAATGGATGGCACTTTAGTGAGTTAAAGATGGAAAGCTTTAAGCACAAAACATGACACATAAACAACTTCTCTTGGACATAATAGAAGATCTAGAAGGAAAAGGTCAGGGAATAAGAATAAGTGATGAAGGTAGCAGCAAGGAACATGAGAAGGCTTAACAGTCTCAATAATATTTTTCTATCAAGGAATTTATTAAAAATAGTAAGCTAGAGTTTGGTGGTTTGCTGGAAACCAAAATAAAGAGAGAGAACCTAGAGAGATCCTTATGGTTCCTATAAAAGGGTTGGAAAGTGGTTACCAATCATAATTACCACATAAATGGTAGTGTGGTAATTAGGTAGTATGGTAATTAGGTTTAATCCTCAGAAAGTATAGATGGTTAGTAAGCTAGAGAACGATCAAATAATACAAGGTGTTATGTTAATCAAGGAAACAGGTATGGTGATAACAATAAAAAATGTATATGCAACAAATCATAAGTTCCCAAGGTAAGGTGTGTGAAGGGAACTTGAAAGAATTGGTAATATCATAAAGACCCTATGGACAGTACTATGGGACTTTAATTGCACCCTAAAAATGAATGAATCAAAGGGAGGGAGACATTGGAAATAGCAAGATTGCAGAGAATTACGGGAATTGGTTAAGAATTAGGGTTGTTTGATCTAAAATGGTATGGAGCTGAGTTTACCTAGAGCAATAAATAATATGGGGAATGGTTTTTGTTGAGAAAACTCAATAGGTGCATGGTGAATGGTCAATAGCTGGTTCATTTTCCTCTAAGTTGTGACATCTTTGAAAAACCTAAAGTCTTGAGTCATAGCCCAACGGTAGTGAATCTAATGTCTTGAGAGGAGAGGAGGCGTGCACCATTCAAGATTTTCAAGCATCTGATGGACCTCCTAGGCTTTAGGGAGATGCTTGGGCAGGGAATAGAGGTGGAGATTCCATGCTCAAAGAGCTATAAGCTAGAAGTTGAAGCGCTTAAGAAGCTATTTGAAAAAAATAAGTAGAGATACACTAAAGCTATAACAGATGGAGATAGACAAGGCATTAGAGGAATTGAAGGCATGCCAAAATAGTCTGTTAGTTAGAACAAAGGATATGCTATTAAGGAAAAAGGAATATGAACTAGTGATGAGGTATAATCAAGTCTTGGTAAACACCAATACTTTACTTAGACAAAAATGTAGAGTGGTATGATTGAAGGAGGGTGAGAGATGGACAAATTTCTACATGAGAATGAAGAAAGGAAAAAAAAGGCTTACATTTGAATATTTCTCTAAGCAGTATGGCTTTGATATTAGAGTTAAGAAAATACCAAAAGAGGTGGTAGCTAAACTCAAATAGGTGGTAAATTAGGACCAAAAAGATTTAGCAAGGGAAGTAACAAGGGATGAAATTAAAGAGACTGTATTTTCCTTGAATCCTAACAAATCTCCAGCTCTAGATGGCTATAATGGCAAGTATTTTTAGAAAAATTGGGATATTATAAGGGATGAAGTAGCTGAAGCAGTGTAAGAGTTTTTTTTCATAAGAAAACTCTACTAAGGGAATGGGGAAAAAAAAAACATATATGTGCCTTATTCCCAAACAAAGTAATGTTACAAGGCTAGAGCACTTTAGACCTATTGCGTGTTGCAATATCCTCTATAAAACAATCAATAAGATAATGGAAAATAGAATCAGAAGGAGCCTAGAGATGATTATTATTCCTGAAAAAAATGCTTTCTTGAAAGGAAGGTTAGTGGCTACTAATATTTTACTTTGTCAAGAACTTCTGGAAGGGTACCATTCAAAAAGGAAAAAGAAAAACTGTACAATCAAAATGGATCTTACTAAGGCATATAATTCTATAAACTGGAGCTTTCTTTTCAAATTTTTGAGGGTTGTAGCATACGCAACATTGTTCAGAGTTTGGATCAAAGAATGTGTAACAACAACTACTATAACCATATTGGTTAATGGGGAACCTACCAAATTAATAAAAGCTATGAGGGGTTTAAAAGCTGGGGGATCACATTCCCCCCCAAAAGCAATATGACACTGATATTAAAGTCAAGAAAATACCAAAAGAGGTGGTAGCTAAACTCAAATAGGTGGTAAATCAAGACTAAAAAGATTTGGTAAGGGAAGTAACAAGGAATGAAATTAAAGAGACTGTATTTTCCCTGAATCATGACAAATCTCCAGCTCTAGATGGCTATAATGGCAAGTATTTTTAGAAAAAAATGGGATATTATAGGGGAAGAAGTAACTAAAGCAGTGTAAGAGGTTTTTCATAAGAAAACTCTATTAAGGGAATGAAAAAAAAGCATATGTGTACCTTATTCCCAAACAAAGTAATGTTACAAGGCTAGAGCACTTTAGACCTATTATGTGTTGCAATATCCTCTATAAAACAATCAATAAGATACTAGAAAATAGAATCAGAAGGAGCCTAGAGAAGATTATTATTCTTGAACAAAATGCTTTCTTGAAAGGAAGGTTAGTGTTTACCAATATTTTACTTTGTCAAGAACTTCTGGAAGGTTACCATTCAAAGAGGAAAAAGAAGAATTGTACAATCAAAATGGATCTTGCTAAGGCATATAATTCTATCAACTGGAGCTTTATTTTCAAAATTTTGAGGGTTGTACTATACGCAACATTGTTCAGAGGTTGGATTGAAGAATGTGTAACAACAACTACTATAACCATATTGGTTAATAGGGAACCTACTAGATTAATAAAAGCTATGAGGGGTTTAAAGTAGGGGGATCACATTCCCCAACCCTGCCCATTTGGTTGGATATTATGCTTAATTTAGCTTAAGAGTGCTTGTTTTGAATTAATGTAGTTTGAGGGTAAAATTGTCATAATTAGTTAGTAATTGCACTCACTTGGTTTCTAGGACAATTGGTATTGTAAACTATTGCTTTTCATTGCAAAACACTTAAGAGTAGAGCCAAAAGTGAAGACCAAGAAATTGCAAAGTCACGAGATCAAGAAAGAAAACCTCTCGGGAAAAGTTTGCCTCACTAACCCAAATCTGAACCATTTTCGAAAAATTCACTTACCCATTCGTGCAAACCGACTCGAATACTGATTAAAAACCCTATTTTCGGGATAAGTGGAGAGAGGGGAGAAGAGGGAGAAACCACCCACAACCACACATCATCTTTATCTCATCTAACCCTAATTTATTCCATTTTTTCACTATCAAACCTCCACTATGTGTGACTTAAATTCATTCCCAGTTGTGAAGCTTCTAAGTGCAATGAGTGGCTAGGCGTTTCCTTTCCTCTTAAAGGTTTAGCAATGGCTAAAGTTCAATGAGCTTTAAAGGGGAGTAGTTTAATCCATGATTCAGCTATGAATTTATGAATTCCTAGGTCTAGTATTTGTGATTTGTAGTTGAGCTACTTGATTATAGTTTAATCAAATGTTAGATTTTCATTTTATGTAGTTTAGATTGGTTTATGTAGAACTTTGAGATTAAATATATGAAGTTTCATAAATGTCTATTTGTAATCTTGTTGATTCTCTCTTATCTTGCATAGTTATGTTTGATATTGAGTTGATTTTAGATTTCATTTGACCTATTGCATTGGCTGATCCTACTACACACACTAAGAGCACTTAACATGATCTTAAGAAATGGAGTCCTATTGATTAAGATTCTGGACTTAAAGAGTACTTTAAGGTTTACTATTTTGAAGCTTACTGATTCCTACTCTAGTTGAAATCAATTTCGAACCATGATAGCCAAAGCTCACTTTCAAGAGGATCTATCACTTTTTAATCTCCCGTTTTCATCTTTTCGTTTTCTATATCCCAAAAATCTAAAAATACGTTTTACAATTCAATTTAGTTCAATTAATGATTTCAAAAATCAACCCCCCTACCACATTTTTTTCAATTAGCTTGCATAGCACAACACATAAGTTAACTTAGATCCATTCATTTTAGGTTTCGATTAAAAGAACGACCTAGGATTGCACCCTATAGTGCAATCCTTGGATTATTTTGATTCAACTTCCAACGACTAGGTTCGAATCAACCCTCCTTGCTAAGAATACAAGGATTAATTTATAATTCCAATTTCATCAAAGATGTAGGGGTATAAAGCTCTCACATCTTGCTTTTGTTGATGATTTGCTGTTGTTTTACAGGGCTGAGAAAAACCCAATAAACTTACTTATGCATACAATGGAGGAGTTTTAAAAGATGTCAGGATTGAGAAGAAATCCATTAAAAAGTTGTTTATATTTATCAAGTAATTTGAATAAAGAGGCAGCATCGAAGGTAATAGAGATGAGCCTGAAACAAGGGAACCTACCACTCAAGTATTTAAGTGTGCCAATTTCCTAAAATAAAATAACAACTGGAGATTGCAAACCACTATTTGATTTTATAAATGGAAGAATAAACTAGAGGAGCAACAAGCATCTTTAAGCATCTAAGTTATAAGGGTAGGCTTGTAACATCCCACTACCACAGGGTATGTACCTACGCTTTTAGGGATATAACCTATGATAATGGTATGTTAGAGCAATACGAACCTAACTTACACATGGCATCGTCTAACATATTCGAAATCATTATCATTTT
>JAOQMS010000001.1:13350082-13361489 GCA_027563885.1 Erythroxylum longipes | reverse complement strand
TAATAATAAATTGTATATAATTAATAATAAAATAATAAAACTTTTATTAAAATTTTTATTATTTTAAAATAGAAAATTTATAAAAAATTATTTATTATGGTTATGCGTGACTTTTTAATTGGATATGATTTCTGTTTTAAAATTATAGCGTTAAACCTTTTGTAACAACCATTTTAATATCAGGGGTATAATAGTTATTTATTATACATCACATTACGTTACATTCCATCCATCTTCTAAACAATGTTTCACTACGTTGTATTATGAATCATCCCATTCCTCTCAAGTAACTTTTCACTATATTACATTTCATTCCATTTCATTATAAACCATTCCGTTATGATCTATTCCGTTTTATTTCATTTCATTAATTAATATGCAACAAAATAGGTCCTAAACGATAAAAGGACATGGGAAAAGAATAATAACAAGACATTGGAGATTGTTACGAGGAACATTGTCATTAATGTAGATTCTATAGCAATTCAAGATAGCTACTTATGAGTAAAGCTTCTTTATTGCTTTTCTTTTGGTCACTATTTTAGATGATATTAATATATTATAACTTCATTGTCATGGCAGAATCTATTATGTTCCACATAAATGCTGCATTCACAGGAAAGTCAATAAACACGAAGAATTTTGTTTCATTTTAAGTTTTAACTTTTCCAGTTTTCATAAAAAGAGGAAAGATTAAATGAGTGGTAAAATTTTAAAATAAGACAAAGATGTAAATTTTAAATTTTTATAAGATTAAAAATATTAATATTTGTTGATCCAAATTTAAAATAAAATACTAGTGTATTTTCTATTTTAATAAAATATTTTATTTTTATTTATCTTTATAATTTTTATTTCTTATTTATTATTTATCAAATTAATAATTTTCACGTGAATCACTCCAAGAAATTATATCTTCTTTTTAAGATTTGGATTTGATTCTTGGAAATCACTTTGAAAAACCAAATCTCACATCTAATGTCTTTCGACAATTCTTCGCATTGCAAAACTCAAGGTAGACGTAAGTAACATTTAGCTAGGTACAGGAGAGTCCTACCCTCTTTATTTTATATTTAAACTCTTGTCTCATGAGTTCGTCTTTCTAATATATGATGTTTTTAGTTCTTTCTCTTTAATTTTTTCTTTATTTTCATTAAAAAGTAAGATAATGACTCTACTCATCACAAATCAATTATCAATCCTCTTTCTTATTTAAAGTATATTTTAAATTAATTTTGTCTTGTAAGCGACAAAATTATTATTATGAGATAATTGTTATTTAAAATTATTGTTAATTTTAAATTGTTATGAGATATTCTCGAGTAAATTATTCACACAGATTATTTGTTAAATATGAAAGTTGGAGAAGCAATACCTTTTTCATTCCATCATATGTAGGTCAGAGTTGTTAGAAAACCTTAACACCACCCATAATGATAAGAAGTTAATTGTCTCAATGAGTAATAAGATTGGTTCATTATGTGCAGTTATAGTCATTAACCCTGTGACCGTTATAGACTGAGATGAGTCGTGGGTTGATATATACAAGACAAAAAAGAGTACATGAACAGAGTTTGCTTAGATATCCAACAAAGACTAGGAAAAGAGGTTTCAACGTTTAAAGAACTTTTAGATTGTGTGTAAAAGATTTGAGGTACTAATATTCGCTTTCTATAATCGGAGATACGTGCAAATGAATTAAGATCTTGTTTATATGCTATCTATTGTACACTGTAATTCAATCGTCCCCTCTAATCCTAGTACATAATACTGCTAACTAAAAAACGCAAGCATTGATTAAAAAGGTGTACAATACAATCTGGTACTTCGTGGCAGGATCAAAGCAAGCGTTATATATTTTGTTTAGCAGTCCTGCACCCAAGATAGAAGTGTACAACATTTTGCATCTAGTAGGCAAGTTGGAGTCATCAAAAAGGCCAGCTGGAGATGTCCTGCAAATGCAACGAGAATTTCAATGGTTCAAGGCATTTCCTGATGCAATTTGGTGACGTAACACATTTCGTCCACCAAAGAGAAGTGTACAAATTGGTATATCAGGTGGAATGCAAAAGCATTTTATCACGTCCTTCAGAGACGAGTTTGGAAATATCATTGTGCATCCAGCAGGCACATTGGAGCCATCAAATATGCTAGCTGGCAAGGCCCTGTAAATGCAACGAGAACTGGAACGGCTCAAGGTCACCATTACCATTACACTAACCTCTGATTTAATGTCACGCATCATTTGGATTTAAAAGATTTGGTTATCGAGGAAGTAGAAACTGCCATCATACAAAAAAATGAAAAACAAAGCAGGAAAAAGTCCAAGAGAGAATTTGCAAAAGGAACTAATTATGAAGGGTGAGGCATGGATGCAGATGAAGAGCACAGTTTCATCGGGCACTGTGGTGGCCACACTTGTCCTCACAGTCGTGTTCGCAGCAACTTTCACCCTTCTCTAACATGAACCGTCACTGCTAATATTCACCGTATCAAATGCATTGGCACTTTTTGATTCTTCTGCTTCAGTGTTGATGTTCTTGCGGTTCAAAAGAGAGAAGGAACATTTTCTCAAGGCATTGACAATGAGAATGTGCATTGGCCTCATCACTTCCTTTCCGTAAGCAGCCTTCACGGCGGCAGCATTCAGCATCACTCTGCTCTTGTTCATCGACTAAAATGGATAGATGTTCCACTCATCTTTCTGCCCTCTGTCCCACAATCAACTTTTCTGAACTCTTACAGTTCCCTCTGGTGTGGAAATCGTTTCTTCAACATTTAGACCTATCAGTTTCCATCGCTAGGGTAAAGAAATTATCCACAGTTGTTCATGAAAGGGACATCAAAGAGGTCACCTGTAATAATTGTGGTTTCTAAGATTTCGTTACTAATGCCGGTGGCCTTTAGCTCAGCTACTCGTCGACTATATCTTTTTCATCGATTCTTGTGGCTTGCAGTCACAGCTGGCTGAGTTGCTTCGCTCACTGCTACGGTATTAATGTTACTAGAGACAATAGTTTTTCACGATATTTTACTCCACATTTAAAGTATTTTCAGACAACAGAGTTTCTTTTTTTTATCTGTAATAATTTGTAATTATTTTATTTTTTTTGTGTGTTTTATAAGAAGAACTAGTTAATTACTTTCAATAATTGTATGGAGCTTTAGCTTTATTAATTCACTGAGCTTGTTTTCATTAAATTTCGTCTTTTAAATAATAATATAATCATAATAATTTATTAATTTTAAAAATAATAATTTTAGTATTTTAATTAAATTGTGGGACCTGCAGATGCGGGCCACCTAGCCTGTATCTTTATCCCAAGTGCTATTTGTGCTCTTTGGGCTTCGTATCAATGGGATCGATTGACTGGTCCATTTAACCAAAAAGAACATTGGTGACATGAATTCGACTTGACCTATACTTTGTTTCATTTCAAGAAAATAACTTGCAGGGTGTTTGGAATGGCCTGAATTGAATTCATCTATCTTTTTCAATTTAATTCAGGTGTTTGGAAATATAAAAAAGAGATGGTTCAATTCATTTATGTAATTAAAATTTATTCTCTTTATAAATTGAATTTACTGCTTCAAGTATTAGAATTCAATTGCATTAAAACTTAAGGAAGACACTTTTGAAAAAAAAAACTGTTGTTTGTTGCAAGTTTATAACCAAACATTCATCAAAATTTATTTATTTATTGTAGGTTTTTATTGAATCTAATTCTTTGTCCTATATTTCTCATCAAGAATCACTCTGTGTCATTCAAGAGTAGCGTCTTGCTCTTTCATTCTTTGGACTACTTCACTTCTCACTCTCTCGTACTTCACTTGATTGGATTTTAAAGACGATTATTTAAAATATTATTAATAATTAATTAACTATAATATAATTAATTAAAATATAATTCATTCATTAAAATATTGTAATTAATTAATTAATTAAAATATAATTAATTACAATATAATTACTTAAAATATTATAATTAATTAATTAATTAAAAATAAATTTTTATTTCTTAATATTTTTTACAAATCAACCACTATCAATGGTAATGGTAATCATTCCTTCCTCTTAACCAACCATCATAATTATAATGATAATATCGATTCTCATTCCAAACAGTGTAATTGAATTCAATTATAATATTATTGGGTTTATTTCAAACAGTGTAAATTGAATTCAATTCAATCTCATTAATGTAATTGAATCCAATTCGTTAATGAATTCAATTCGAAGGTTTCCAAATAGTCTGTTAATCTTTATCACGTCGACAAAAGAAAAAAAAACAGGTTTAGGACTCCTCCAAAATCCATAAAAATGAGAGTCCAGATTCTTTATCTAATATTACTCTGCCTAATCCAAATACGTCGCCATTTTTGTGTAAATTTTAAGCGAACTTCGTTTACTTGTAAGTGTCTCCGTGCACAAATTCTTTATTACCATATGGTTTCATAATTAAAATTATACTTAAAATTTAATTTATAAATTAATTAAAAAATTTTATAAAATTAATAGTAACGTAAACTACAATTAAATTAAAATTAAAATTAGACACTTACCTTCTAGCGAGTATCATATTGGAAGTAACAATGAACTTGACACCGGCGAGATTTTCAACGGCGAGATTGTTGACGAATCTGATGAGAGTAACAATAAGGTCGATGAAGAAGCAGAGCAACCACTTCATGAACACGTACTAAAATATCTCCATCTTCGTGCGACTCCTCCAATCCTGCTCGAAGAAATGATTCTCTACAATCCTAAGCAAACAAAATAACCACATCATGAAACATTTCAAAGTCGATGAGTCACACGCACTTACACATAGTGAGCTTAAGTATGATACTCATAGTCGAGACTTTCGATGGGACAGACATTGGAACCGAGTATGGTGACCTGAGAGGTGGAGTTCGTGACGGAGTGTAGCAAGGGAGAAGAGGAGAGAAGCGGTTGAGTCATAGACTCGTGGTCTCGCCAATTCAATGACATCATATTGGAGATTTCAGACTGGATTGCCTTGAGTACTACCTCAACACATGGAGAGGGAGAGTGGTTGCTGCATGTGCACCGTGGCCAAGCTTCTCCTCTTCGGCCTCGGCGTTGGACTGATCGTTGTGAAACTCGACCACCACTCTACCGGCGCAGACCTCTATGCCTGAAATTTGTGGGTTGTGAAGTGGGAAATTGTTTATAAAATTAATTAAAAATTAAATAATTAGTTAGAAAAAAGAAAATAGCTAGGTGTCATGCACAAAAATTTAATTGGGCAGAATAATTGCAAGCACAAACATAGTACTATTATCATTTGTAGATAGTGCATAAATTAAGCACTCCTTCAATTTAATGACACTTCCCAGTTTAGTCATTTAAGTACTAAAATTTTGAAGATTACTCCACGTTATGAATTCTTTTAATGTCTTTGACAAAAATCATACATAACATCTAACGGTGTGTTTGATTGGAGGTATATTAATGAAATGAAATAGAATGTAATATTATTCTATCGTTTGGGAGAAGAGTTTATAATGAAATATAATGAAATGGAATGAGATTGAAGAGAAGTGTTTCATATTGCATCTCATTCCATCCTAAATAGTAAAAATGAAAAACCTTCGATTTGGAAGATTTAGGATGGATTGTAAAATGATAAACAACTTTATACTATATTACATTATAAACCTTCATCCAAACAACATTTCACTATATTACATTATCAACCCCTTCATTCTTTTCAAACAACAATTTTCTAATATTACATCCATTTGCATTTAATTCCATTAAAAACTTTACGTTTAACTAAACATAACCTAAATTAGACTCAGCATGTCATTTTTATAGTTATATACTATTTAAGGGTATGAGACGAGTGACACTTTTTGCGGTTAAAACCACATATTAGAAATCAAAAGTTTTATAAGAATGAGGAAAATTGAAAAATAAGAAACATAAATAATTATGTAAAAATATACAAATTGATAATTTATAATAAAAATAAGAAGAAAAAACGCAAATGATATAAATGATGTGGAAATATTACTTTGATGTCAAGGCCTCCAAGTTAACTAATAAACAAATTATCTATTTTGGTTCAAATTTTAAAAACTTGGATCCAATAAATTCCCATGTTGTTTACTTTATAGTCAGCATCATCATCTTTGTAAAAACACAAAAATGTTATTATTAGGAATGTGATACTCAAAGTAGAATTTTAATTTGAAAAAATTTTGTAGGGTTGAATTTGATCTTAAATAAAAAAGAAATTTTAGGATAAAAATTTAATCCTAAAATTTTAAAAATTAGATAATTTAATTACTTATATAACTAAACGATTCACGTGAACATGGAAACTTGAGCAACTTGAAAATACAACAATGGACAAATAAAGGTGGTTAGCAGTGACTTAGCGTCAATGAAATTTCTGGACTGTGACACTGAGAAAAAGGCAAGTGAAGGGAGAGTGCACGACAGTGTAAACCACGAGAGATACATGTCAATCAATTATAAAAAACCTCCAAAGTAACAACTCAAATAATTTACTTGATAAATCCCTTATACCAAGAACGTTGAGGGAAGACTCGTAATTTGGCCCTCACATCGATTACCTTCCCCACTTTCACCTTTTGAGTTTTGACTTCATCTGCTTCTTTTCTGTAAATGGAGCCTGTCCAACCCCAGCCAGATGAAGACTCTGTTGCCAACACCGATACTGATGTCTTACCTCACAAAGATGATGCAGAGTCCACTTCAGACCCCATTATCAATGAAGTTGATTCAACTCTTGAGCTCTCACCTGTTGCCCGTGAACATTCAGAATCTAGATTCACAGAGGCTGAGGAGCAAGCGCAAGAAGAGAGAGTTGAATATTCAGAAGGCACAAAGTTGGAGCTCTCACCAGACCACCTTCCTGCTTATCAAGAACAGACTGAAGCTGCAGGTTCAAGTAACTCTGATGACAAGGGTGCGGAAATGATTCGAGATCTGGATAGGCAGATGTCTATATTTGCTAGAACGCGATCTTGTAATTCATCTTCACCTTAACTCTTTTTCGTTTACGCAAGTGCTACTAGTACTAGTACTAGTAGTAGTGGTAGTAATGGTTCATAGTTTTATGTTTCAAATGGAATGAAATATAATTGGTGTGGAGCACAGGGAACTTTGAGAAGGGATATGATGACTTGTTGCCACTTTACAAAGCTATCATTCATGGGAACTGGGAAACTGCAGAGAGCTTCTTGGATGATGATCCTGATCTAGTGACCTCCAAGATAAGTGCCAGAACCACTAATCCTGTCTATATTGCAATTCAAAGAAGGCTTCCACAAGAATTTATTCAGCAGCTTGTGGACAGAGCTTCTCCAGAGTCTCTTGCAATGGGAGGCTCTGCCTCTAACCAATGGACGGGTCTTCATGCTGCTGCTATGATAGGATACACAGAAGCTGCAAAAGTGTTGGTGGAAAAGAATCCAATACTGCCACAGATTCTTGAGCCATTTGAGAAACTAGCACCAATTCATTATGCTGCTCTCTATGGTCATAAGGATACTGTTTGTTATCTGTTATCTGTGACGAAAGACGAAGATCCTAGCCCATTCAAGGGTACTCTTGGTGCCTCGCTCTTGACAGCTTTGATTATTGCTGAATTTTACGGTGAGTTCCCACAAATTTTGTGGAAGTTGAGTGTTTGATCTATATATTAGTCTACTCATTTGGTTTTTAGGGTGAGATACGACCACCTTTTCTGTAAAATTTGAGAAAAAAGAATCATTGCTTTGTGGATACATTGACCAAAATAGTTTAGATTTCATCAGTGATATGGAGCTCAAATAAGTTAGCTTTATATTGGACAGGATTTTAGTATGTGATTGGAGCTCAAGGGTTGCACTACCACTCATTCATTAATCTTTGTGCTTGTCTCATTGTTGTAAAGTTATTGTTAATTGCAGGCCTGGCTCTTTATCTGCTAAAGCGCTATCCTAGCTTAGCGGTTGAAAAGGACTTCAAGGGGCTTAATGGCCTAACAAGATTGGCTGAAAGGGGTTCTCATGCCTTTGAAAGTGGAAGACAAGTTGGATTTCTTGAGCATTTGTTTTACAAATGTCAGAATTCTTGTTTCATTCATCTCTTTTAGATCTTACTTCATTTGATCATAAAAAGAAGTATAACATATGTAACTAAATGCCTATTTACTATAAGTTAGCTAAAAATTAACTACATCTTGTTCTTAATAGGTATCTTCCCAGAGAAAGGGAATGTGCCTCAACCAGTTGATGTGGAAAATCCTGCAGCAAATCCTACTATTTACTCAGAAGAACCTAAAAGTTTTGGATTTTTTCAGAGCAGATACAACAAGAAGTTGAAGCACAAGCAAGCCCTTCAACTTGGCAAACTGTTATGTGCAGAAACTGTAAAATCTCCTGAATTAACTGATCAGCATTTTTCAGCATTTGGAAGTCCTATTCTAACTGCTGCTAGTTTTGGGATTCCAGAGTTGGTTCTGGAGATTATTAGTGCTTTTCCTGATGCAATTTGGTACCGCGATAGAAATTCACGTACCCTGTTTCATCTAGCAGTTTTACACCGTAAAGAAAACGTTTTCAACCTCGTATATCAAATGAGCTTTCAAAAGAATTATCTTATGTCATACAAAGACAAATTTGAGAACAACATGCTACATTTAGCAGGTAAGTTGGTGCCATCGGATAAGATTTCTGGTGCAGCTTTGCAAATGCAGCACGAGTTGCAATGGTTCAAGGTATGAAATCAATTAAATTCTTCTCTTCTTGGTCAATTTTCATAATTTGGTCTTTAACTAATTTGAACTTGAATCAGGGATTTACCATGTTCATGGGAAGAATAGGACAAGTTGTTGTCTATCGATCGATCTTGAGTCTTTATTGATTCCATTATTCTTCTCAAAACCACTGTACAGGCTGTGGAGCAAGTTGTGCAGCCATCATTCAAAGAGTTCAGAAACAACGATGGAAAAAGACCACAACAGGTATTCACGGAAGAGCACAAGGAGTTGGTGCTTGAAGGAGAGAAATGGATGAAGAATACAGCTTCATCGTGCTCATTTGTAGCTGCCCTTGTTGCCACAGTTGTGTTTGCAGCTGCTTTCACTATTCCTGGTGGCAACAATGGCGATGGCAGTCCAATATTCATGAAAGAGACTTCGTTCTTGATTTTCATAGTGTCAGATGCATTGGCTCTCTTCACTTCTTCCTCTTCAGTCTTAATGTTCTTGGGAATCTTAACATCACGTTACGCAGAAGAAGATTTTCTCATGGCTCTTCCAGCAAGGATGATCATTGGTCTCCTCAGTTTATTTGTTTCAATAGCATCAATGCTGGTAGCCTTTAGCTCATCACTTCACATCCTTCTCTTCCACAAAGTGAAATGGATTGCAGTTCCAATTGGCGTATTTGCTTGCTTACCTGTGTCTCTTTTTGCGCTATTACAATTTCCCCTCCTAGTCAAGATGATTTCTTCAACATTTGGTCCTAGCATTTTTCGTCCATTAGGTAAAGAAACAATTTTCTAGCTTTTTTTTTTACTATTTATGTTATCTTATCTTTTGGATTAGAAGAATCTTTAATCTACAATTATGAGACACATGTAATTTTCTTCTGCCAATTGCATCCATTTCGAGACCTACATATGTTGTGTATACTAAATATGAGCATAAATAATCAAATATGTTGTCTCATGTTGTATATATTGAGATTATTATTACTTAAACGCATTGAATTCCTCTATAAATTAAGATAACATGAAATATATCAATTAAAATAGATACTTTAAAAAATATATTTATAATTAATAATCACATATAATATTTATTTATAATAAAAAATCTACAGATAATTATATGATTAACATTTCTTATCTAAACTGTTACATTGTTAGTCTTTAAAAAATTACACGACAATGCTACTAATTATGATTAAAATATTTGTATGAAAGTAAAGGTAAGTAATGGAATCATCATTTTGGATGCACTGCAGGTATTTACCTGTTCTTTTGAGTCCAAAGTCCAAACCTTGGGTGCTTTAGATTAATTCTTAACTTTCCATGCAATTCAACAAGGCGAAATTCTCAAATTCTGTCCTACTCCTACCTCCACTAATCATTCATCTTTGGTACAGCCTTCTAACTAAACAGTAAAAGAAATTAGTCACTGAGATTAAGTATGATACCTTGGTATTTAGTGATTTCAAGATGACTTTCGTCGTTTTTTTTTTCTTTTCAATAACGTCTTTCTCAAATGTAATCAGTAATTCGTTTCTCGAAATAATTGATTTACATCTATCTTCCATACCATTTGTAACTATTGCGCAAAATTTCACATCAATAAGTTCAACTCAAAACATTTAGGACCATTAACTTTTTTAATGATATAATTATAAGTTTAAGGAGTTAAAATAAAAACACAAGACGCTTCTAACTTAAAAAATCTTCTAATTTTAAAATTATAAAAATTTCATTTCGTTTCATTTTTTCAAAAACAACCCTTTTAATACTTCTATTAAAAAAATGAGCAAATACATGTTAACATGATAACTTAATCTAATTCTTAAATTCATCCTAAATTAATTAAACTTAATCTAAGTTAATAATTTAAGACAAATAAAATAAATTATCAGTTTGGGTTAAATATTAAGAGTTGAATTGAATCATTGTGTTACAAACATTTGATTGGTCTTTGTGTGTTTTGCTGTTATATATTTTCATGACTGGAGTTTAAAGGAAAAAGATTATTTGAAAATTTTCAATAATTTCAAAAATTAAATATTTTTTAAAAAATTTAGTTAATCTCGTGAGAATTCCATACATTTTCCCCAATTTTATATAACTTTTCTTAACTTTGGCCATAAAATATATAGATGCCTTAAAAAGAATAGTACTTATGGGGACTGAATCTCTTGATTTAGAAGAAGAAATACCAAAAAAAAATATTTGTGTTTATAAAAAATTAATTATTTCACTAAAAAATAATTATCTTGATATGGAAAAAGTTGCGTCACGATTTATAATTAGAGAAAAAGTTTGTTGATGCCATCATCTGGGTTCAGCTGTATAGATAGCTTCTATATATAGGTGTTACGAATTCCAAGTTTTGCTATCTTAAAATTATTGGGTTTGCGGATAAGGTGAAAATATCTTCAGTTTTATCATGTTCTTTCTTGTTTTATTGTCCCAAATTGACAAGAAAGCATCACCTTACACTTGTCTATTGGATTTACAAGTCATCTCCATCGACACACACTATTTCCTAAGGAAGTAACAACTTTAAATAAAACTGCACCAAGGGCTTGCATAACGAGGCAACATATTTCAATATTAAACCCATTTGACTTAATATATATGCAGGCAGCATAGGTTATCGTTTCGTGTGCTATAATT
>JAOQMS010000001.1:13275678-13301356 GCA_027563885.1 Erythroxylum longipes | reverse complement strand
TTTACTAATCTCTCCGATTAACCTCACGTGTACCCGTTTCTATGGTTCAACCCGTTATATGGGAACGGGATGTTACATTTAATGAATAGAACTTTATCGATTCCCTTATATTTTGAGATTCTCGAGAGAGTGTAGATAGGAAAAGACCCTTAATACTAATGTCTGAGGGTATTTTGGATACAATGTGTTTAAACATGTGCCCAAGGAGTAAGGACAAAAACTTGACTTAAATGCACTTCCTTGCATATTTGTTGGTTACGGTGATGAACAATTTGGGTTCAGACTTTATGATCTATAAAAGTTAAAAGTTTTCAAAAGTAGAGACATAGTATTCCATTAGTACAAGATAGGCATAGACCTCATTAAAGGAGGTAAGACTATTCTAAGCAGGTCATCCTATAGTGCTATTGATATTTCCCCTATTTTGACTTTTGGTAATCAACCCACAAGTTAAGGGGATGAAGAATATAAGTAGGAACACGATGTTAGTAATCAGGTACAACCTGATAGTGATGAACTATATAAGCCACATCCTGATGATAGTGTAAATGAGGCTTACGAGAATAATAAGTAGGGGGAGTAACCTATTTCGGTGGTAAAAGATGTTCAACTTTAAATTTCGATTAAAGAGAAAAGGTCTTCTATAATGTATCTGAGTTTTGAATATCTTCTAGTTATTACTGAAGGAGAGCCTTAAACTATGGAAAAAGTAGAGTCATATAAAGTCAAAGATATTTGGCTCACAGCTATATAGGAGGAGATTAATTTGTTAAAGAAGAACAAACCTATGAGGTAATGAAACTTTTAAAAGGCAAGAATGCATTGAAGAATAAATGGGTATTCAATATAAAGAAAGATGGTAACTGGTGAAGTATAAGACAAAACTAGTGGTGAAGAGATTTAACCAAAATAAATGGATTGACTTTGAAGAAATCTTCTCATTGGTTTCAAGATGAGTTTAATTCGAATTATACTGGGTCTAACTACCAATTTGAATCTTGAACTTGAGCAACTAGATGTTAAAACAACCTTCTTGTATATATAATTAGAAGAGGAGGAATATAAGGAGTAACCAGAAGAATTCAAGGTTAAGGGCAAGGAAAATCTGGTTTTGTAAGTTAAAGAAGAGCTTATATGGGTTGAAACAGGAACCAAGATAGTAGTATTGGAAGTTTGATTCATTTATGACATGTGTTGGTTAAAAGCAAACTATTGTTGAACCCTGTGAGTATTTTAAGAAGTTCACTATTAGAAACTTCATTATTCTTCTTCTATATGTTGATGATATATTGATTGTGGGTCAAGATATTGAAATAATCTGGTAATTAAAGGAGGACTTGTCCAAATCTTTCAATATGAAAGTTATAGGCCCTATAAAGCAAATTTTTGGCATAAAAATAACTCAGTCCAGGAAAAGTAGAAAACTATGGTTACCACGCAAGAGAGTTACATTAAACAGATGTTAGACAGGTTTAATATGAAACATGACAAGCCAATAAGTATGCCACTAGCTCTTTACTTCAAGTTGAGCAAGCATGTGTGCCCTTCTATAAAAAGGAGAATGATGGTATGTTTTCTATCCCATACTTATTTGTAGTGGGTTCCTTAATGTATGCAATAATGTGTACAAGACCAAATATTGCACAAATTATTGGATTGGTTAGTAAGTACTTGTTCAATTTGGGGAAGGTATTGCACAAATTATTGGATTGGTTAGTAATTACTTGTTCAATTTGGGGAAGGTTTATTGGAAAATACTGAAATGGATTTTGATATACCCAGAGGACACTTTCAAGTAGTGCTTGTGTTTTGGTAGTGGGGAACCAATTTTAGAGGGATATACAGATGCGGATATAGCTGAAGATCTTGATGGTAGGAAATCCACTTTAGGTTTTCTATTCAAGTTTATGGGGGGATCTATCTTATGACAATCGAAGCTACAAAAGTGTGTGACTTTATTCATAACTAAAGCGAAGTATGTAGCAGCTGTGGAAGTAGGTAAGGAGATGCTCTGGTTAAAGAGTTTCCTTCAAGAGCTAGATATGAATCAATATGATTATATAGTATTTTGTGATAGTCAGCATGCTATAGACTTGAGCAATAATACCATGTATCATTCTTATACAAAGCATATCAATGTCAGGTACCATTAGTTGAGATCCGTGATTGAAGAAAAAAAATTGTAGTTCAAGAAGATTCATACAGATTTGAATGTTGTTGTCATGTTAACAAAAGTGGTTCCTAGGAGCAAGTATAAGATTTGTAGTAAGCTCACCGAGATGTCTCTTAAGTAGACATTGGAGTGATTTGGGGCTCCTTAAAAAAATAGCCTAGAAGGGGAGATTGTTGTGTATCAAGACCTATTTAGAGGCCAAAGTGAGTTCTGATGATTTTGAATATTCTCAAGGATCATTGAAATGATGAAAAAGTGAAGTTAAGACATATAATGTTTGATTTGAAGCCATTCTTAATAGACACGATGGTGTATAGTACAACATGTCCATGTCTGTGAACATGTAAAAATTGAATAATGACCTACAAAGTCTTGTAAGATCAGACACGCCCATGTCCATATCATACATGACTGTGTGTGAAGACCTTATAGGTAACTACAAAAGTGTACAGGTGGATGGCAAGAGTCGAAAACATATATGGCCATGTGGAACAGACACACCTGTTACACATAACCATGTAAGTAGACTACGTGATTGACTGAAACTTTGTATATATGTGATTCTTTAAAAATTGATTGAAACATGGTCACCTACACGGTTGTGTAAGTGATCGTGTCTAGTAATGAAACCCTATTTTTCTGTATAAAAGGAGAAATGATGAGGTTTATTGGAAAGAGTGAAGAGAACATCGAAAAGGGGGGGGGGAAAAAAGATAGCAAGAGTCAGTTAAGAGGTCTTTCTCAATCTATAATTGGTAGTTTTAGTTACAAGTTGTCTTTTAAGTGTTTGTTTTAGGATTAGATTGAAAGTGTTGTTAGTTTGGGGTTTCAACCTATACCCAATACTAAAATTTAGTGGGATAAATTGTAGCCATTTTGTAATATAGTTCCGAGCAAGGGTTAATAGCTTTGAAATTTTAAACTCTTGTAAGTTTCTATTTGAAATTAGTTGATTTACTTCTTAGTTTAACCTGATATTTTTTTCCTCTATGTTGGAAGGTTTTTCAAGTATATCTAGTGTTCAATTTATTTTCTTGTCATATATATATTATTTGGTGGCTTGTTCTTGTGAATTGGATCTCTTGAGATTTGTGAATTGCTCTTGATTGACATTTTGGGAATTGTGATTGGAGCCCAACACGTCGCTGTAGCTTGTTCTCAAACATCACTACCTAATTCCTTCGCAGTCTTCACCTTACCCTATGCTTAATATATATATTTTTCAATCTTTACCAAAACATCGGAAGGAAAATAATAGGTTAACATACAACGAGGCATAATAGAAAGGAAGACATATGTATGAACCTTTTTTTCTGAATTCGGAATTCAGAAGAAATTAAATCTTCTAAGTAGGATTCGAGCCAACAACTGATTCCACTGCTCTCCCATGAGCTATCGAGGAACGACTAGAGATTACACTGAATGGGTGTAGGTATAACAAGGTCAATTTCTCATTCTCAATCTATGGCCAAATATGAGCTCGAAATTTCCTTTGTTAACTACAAAATTACTTTGCACTATCTTCTGTCAATCAAAAAAGTAGTTCTATGTTTTAGAGACTCCTAATCCTGGATCCGTTGGACATGTTGGAAAGCTATAGCCAACTTGAAATGCATGGAAGGAGCACCATATTTGATCTATAATTGAATACATAATGTCATTAAATTCCATGAGATGACATTTTCAAATCGATTAAATTACCTGCCAAAAGAACCACATGAATGTGATGATCGTGACCTATGTTCTTGTTTTCTTGTTTTTGTCATGTTTATTTATCTCCTTGTCACAAATAGGAGTTGTTTATGTGGAGAAAACAAATGGAACTTTCTTCGTGGACATTGGCAGACATCAGCAGTCCGGCGACATCTGTTTCGGCCAAAACTAGAAATGCATTTAGAAATTAACAATGCCAGTGTATTTTTGTTTTTAGTATTTTGTAATGTTTTTATTTCACCATACCTGGTTTAAATGTCAGAATAAAATAATAGCACTAACATACAATGTTGAACTTGTCAGCGATCAGTAGCTGTAAAGTCCCAACATATTCCAAATTCAGCTAGAGATGAACAGTTCAAATTTGTGACGAACTGGAAATTGCAGGAAAGTTTATGTAGAGGAATCTATTTATTTACTTTCTTTCACTAATTATTTTGATGTAGAGGAATCTATTTCTCGCAACCTGAATATTTGGTTTGATGACCTGCTGCCGATAAGAAAGCCACTTTTGGGTTAGGGAAGAGTCTCTTATAAAAAAGATAGGGAAAGAATTGTCTCAATCTAAAAACCCATCTCATGAAATCGATTCTTTTTTAGTATCAAAAATGATAACTATGCAGATATAATTTGTTCCTGTTAAAATAGAACAGAAACAAGCATAAAGACGTTATATTACATGGATAAAACAATAGCAGATTAAGAGGAACGTCCTCTGTGGACGCTAAGACACACCTATATTCTTGTATTTATAGGCTATATGTATAACAATTTTGTATTGTAATCATGACATTTGGTTCATTGTCTTGTAGATATCAAATTTATGCTGTGTGTAACAGTTTTATGCATTGAACCTGAGTATTCACGTTTGCCGTCCAAAATTTCTGTATGCTTAATCAGGCTGAAGTATTAAACGTGAAGGTATTGGTTTTCAAGACTCTTCAGCAGACTGCAGAGGGATTGCACAGAAATTTCAGTATCAAAGGAAGCACAGGCAGGAAACCCCCTTTTTTTAATACCAGGATGTAATTCTGTTTCAAAGTTCACGACAGTTCTTGTGTCGTCAAGGCAAAGACCTGTTTATTCTTCTTCTTTTTTTATTTTTCCCTTTTTCCAAACAAAGGCAAAGTCTTGGCTAATGAGAAAGACAATGGAATAAGATAATCGCTACCTTAATGCTTGGACTTTGTTATACGAGGAAAATTATGTGATTGGTCATCATTAGATACTAGAATTCTTTATAACATTCTCACTGCCCCTTTATATATAACCTGCCTCACCATGAATTTTAAGCCAAATGGTGTACGAGTGCATACATATTCGCGAACGGCCATTTCAGAAGTACTCTGTGCTAATATAGGATGACTTTGAAAAATTGTAGTTGGAAATCCTTGTTACCCGGATGTTTCATTAGCGAGAAACCATTTACAGAACAAAAACATCTAGTGTCCAAACCCACATCTTCCCAAAGATTGTCCCTTGAAGACTTGAGCGATCCCGAATTGCTGAACTCTGTCCATGAGCTATCCATCATCTCTAGCCTGCATATTTTCACTCTCAAAGAGTTGAAGTTGGTAACACATAATTTCTCAAAAAGTAAGTTTCTTGGTGAAGGTGGATTTGGAACTGTGTACAGGGGGTTCATTGATGGTAAGTTGAGGCCTGGCTTAAAGGCTCAGACAGTGGCTGTCAAGGTATTGGACTTGGATGGCTCTCAAGGGCATAGGGAGTGGCTGGTATGCAAGTTCACATTTAGTTGCTCATAGTTCTTTCAATATAATATTTTACACAAAAACAATGTTCAAAAGTGCAGGCTGAAGTAATCTTCCTAGGGCAACTAAGGCACGCGAATCTTGTTAACTTGATTGGCTATTGCTGCGAGGATGAGCAAAGGCTTCTTGTATACGAATATATGGAGCAAGGGAGCTTAGAGAACAAATTGTTTAACAGTAAGCATTCCCTTCTTTTTTTTTCTTGCTTCAAGAGTTTTTTTATTCCTTCTTATTTCCAAGTTTTTATATTGTTGATGTGTTTTAATCGATGCAGGATATTCAACGGCGTTGCCGTGGTTAACAAGATTGAAAATTGCAGTTGGGGCGGCAAAGGGTCTCGCATTCCTACATGAACAAGAAAAACCGGTCATATACAGAGATGTCAAGACCTCAAACATCTTGTTAGACTCGGTAATCATTGTCCTTGTCCCTGCTTGTTTTTGGACTAAGACGAAGAGTACAAGCTTCTAATAGCCTCGAATATGATCGATATTTTACAAACTTATCTATTCTCAATTGAACTGAATTTGTTGTCAGGACTATAACGCCAAACTTTCGGATTTTGGGTTGGCCAAAGATGGCCCTGAAGGAGATAAAACACACATTACAACAAGGGTTATGGGCACAGAAGGTTATGCTGCTCCTGAATATATAATGACTGGTAATTCAAGTTATTTTTCTCTTCTTTTTTTTTTTTTTGGTTATCAAGAAAGTTAGAGATCTTAAGTCAACTAACAGAACTTGATATTTTCCAGGTCACTTGACAACTATGAGTGATGTATTCAGCTTTGGAGTGTTGCTTTTAGAGGCACTAACAGGGAGGAGATCTGTGGACAAGAAACGACCAAGTAGAGAGCGGATTTTGGTGAAATGGGCAAGGCCTTTATTGAAAGATCCTCACAAGCTCTGCCAAATAATGGATCCTAGACTCGAAGGGCAATATTCAACAGAGGGTACTAGAAAGGCAGCTGCTTTGGCTTATCAATGTTTGAGCCACCATTGTAAATCTAGACCCACTATGGGCACTGTTGTTAAGACATTAGAGCCACTATTGGAGTTAAATGACATACACATTGGACCATTTGTGTTCATTGTTCCAGACATAAAGGGAAATGACATAGACATGAAAGGAAAAGAACATCCCAGGGAGTGCGACGAGCTAAAACATTGTAACAGAGTTGAAGACAAGAAGGAAATGAATGACAAGGGCAAAAACGGACAACGTAACATCGCAGGCACAAGAATTAAGTTGTCGACCAGTTCATTCTGATACTGAACTTTATCCAGTTTAGGAACTAGTTTGAACTCTCCTAGGCGTCACATGATACAGTGGCTCCTAGGGCTGGATTTATAAAATCACTGTATATTATGTTCACAAGCAGAAGAGCTTATGTCGCTTAAACTTGTTAAATTTTATATAATTGAGCTTAAGTAAACTGAACATATATAAGTTCAAATGAACTTCTATCCTAAAATTAATTGGTATTAAGAGAAATAACTCATTAGGTTTATATGCACGCTCTTTTTATATAGAACAAAGTCTCACTTATATTTTAACAAAACTTATCCAAATTAGGCAGTCCGTATTACGAAACGAGGTGTGACACTGAACATAAGGCCTCATGTTGCCAAGATATGGTATTTTGAAACGGTGGACTTTGAATATTGACAAGTAGTCTACTTCTAATCGTAGTAAAATTTCAACTACGAATTTCCGGATGGATTCTATTATTTTATTTACATATCACGCAATGATGGTTCTTAGTATTCACAAGGACAAAATTTCCAACTCTTGGTACGTTCTAAACAGAGACTAACTTCAATTCTCGTTGGATGACCGTATTCAGTAGTGGTACTACACCTAAATTCTTGTGGGACAAATAGCAATTTACCATCTCAATGAATTCCAAGCAGCATTTGATCCAAAAATGATCAAAACTACCCACAATTAGTCATGACTAGTTTTTGAAGTTGAAGGGAATAAAAAGGTGGCCGAAAGTCCCTGAAAATTTTGAAACCTGTTCTGAGAAATTCCATTGAGTTGGACAAAAAATGTTTTGAATGCATAATTCACAACAACCCACTAAACTGCAGTCAAATGGAAGCTGTTTTCATGCCCTTTGAAATTTGAGTGCAAACGCTCTGAAGAAGTTTAAGCGACTTGCTAAAGGTTTCCTTTGTAGATATTATTGACAGTATGAATTCAGTAAGGGTACAGTAGACGACGACGAAGATGAGAATAATGATAACGCCGACAGAGTTTTATAGCTTTGATGACTTTAGGGCCAAATATCTTCTTGTTTAAGAGTTTTGGCATTTTGTTTGGTGTCTTTTACTTCCATGTCACAGTATATCAGTCCTGCAAAGGCCACAAGCAATATGTCATATCTTGGGCCACTTAGGTTTATATTCTGATCTTAGGGAGGCTACGTCTTGGAGAGAGGTTAAGGGTCAAGTTCAAGAGCATACTTGTCAATTTTCACAGTTGTTGGATAAAAACGAAGGCAATGCAAAAGCTTTCATTTTGGAGTTTCTGCAGTGTCAGAGGCATGGGCATATTGAAGTGATCGAGATAAAAAGTTAACATGCCTGCAGATAACATGCCTGCAGATTCTTATTGGAAGGATAACTTTATCAGACAAATTATAGCTGCACAAGATTTGAATGGATAGATCATGTCTCCAATTATTTAACGTAAAAATAAAAAGGAAAATTATGATCATAACTCATTGAGAAAACAGTTAGCTGGCTATCTGTATCTACGTGCCAGAAGCACCAAACCAGAAAATTCGCAGCTTTGTGCAGGTAATAAGCTAGGTTCATTTGGTCCACAGTAGTTCTTACTCGGGCTTCCACGGTTCTATTTACCTCCTAAACTAAATGTCATATTACGAAAATGGAAGCACCTGATTTGCTCGGCCGAAATTTGTGGTTGTGTTATGATTTGAGTGACTCTGTAACACCCCTTACACAAAACCTACAACTACGTACATATATGGCAGTCAAATTCTTGTACAAACAGTCATGATATATATTTCTATTCATTCATGGGCATTGTCATCGCACATTTTTCTATCCAATGCTATGCATATAGATATTACAAAGTTTGATATCACTTAACATAATCATTTGAAAGTAGTATTATATCTGTACACATGACAATCCAAAATAAAAACATTATCATTTCCTTTATTACATGTACAATCATTTTTAACAAAAAACACATTCCAATGGTATTTTTACTCCCAGTGGTTGGCCTTGGTTCTTGCAGGTGTTTCTTGTACCTCACTCCTAATACTTAGACTTCTACGGATTATCACTCGTGCTAACCATGAAAGCTTAGTGGGGAAACACTTAGTTTAGATGACCACTCGCAACAGCCATCCGCCAAGCACACACATTCATAAACATCACAACTTATATAAATAGTGATGACATACTCAATCAAAGTATATAATGCAAACATGCTTCAATATGTTATTCATATATCATAAATTCACATTCATAAACCAAACATTGATGTTCAACGCTCATTAATACAAATTATCAATACCAATGCCGCAAATGTTCATCAATACCAATTATTTATGTTATCATGTTATATTTCTTATTTATAACCATTAGGTTTACACATTCCCATTGCTGTGGATGACGGGAGTTGTGGATACCTGAAGGTATCGAACTGTGGAGACAATATAATCTTGAAATGAAGACACTATTGGTGTCAAACTATAACAGCTGCACTGTTACCTTATAGGCATGTCTATCTATCCACCACCAAGACAATAGAGTAGGTACTGTAACATTTTCTTTAACCATTTGCCCATTTCATAATTCATCATATGATATTCACTTGAAGTTATAAAATCTGTATTGAATTGCATACTACACATATATGAGCAATAAATATGCGTACAAATCATCTATGTACATGTAAATTGTTTAGCATGCATTATGCTCACTCTTAAATTCCAATGTTTAATCATCCAACTCATATATGGTCAGTTCTATTTCATTTATTTCTAGTTGTTTGAAAAGTTTCATACACATTCAAAAAGTTTGGGATAAGATGTGGTAAAAAAATTGGAAATGAAAACAAGGTCATGGTTGTGACAGAAAATCCTTCTCCATGGTCACAATCGTGTCTAGAGTGTCGCGGTCATGATAGAAGAGTTTTCTACTGGGTTATGATCATGATACCCATGTCACGCTTATGACAGAAGATCTTGATGTTGTGTCACGATCGTGATACCCCTGTCACAATCGTGACAGACACTTACCATGCATACCTGTAGTTGTTTCGTAACGTGTATATAGAAAAAATTTGAATCAGGTTTTGAGGTTTTTGGAAAATTTGTTGTCCTATATATCTAGTCTCCAAAAAACCAAAAATAAAGCTATTTTGACTTCTAAATCATGATATATAGACCAAACATCACAACCTACTTTGAAATTGGGGCATCATATCACCAATTTCAATCTTAATTTCCAATATCATAAAGCCATAATTAAGTTAGAGTCTCTTCTAAAGATTTCTATTCCTATGTCTTAGGTTTCATATGCAACTAAAATCACCCAATTTAGAGGTCTGTAAGCTGAGTTATAATCCAAACAATGTGATTGGTTCAAACAAATCTAAGACAAAATTCTACTACACAATACTCTCTTGTCATATTCAACTAGTTCCATGTAAGGTAATACCAAAATAACACCAACACACCATCCCAACAACCATTCCATATACAAATGAATCTTCGTATTCATTCAAACATACACACAAAGAGAAATTAAACTAAGTATAGTCTCAAACCTTAAAATTAAATACATATCTAAATCCCAATTCCAACCTTATAAATCCAATTCTTCATAAGTAAAGCAAGAAAAGACAAAGATGAAGAGAAAACCACTAACTTTTACCTTGATTTGCGCTAGGATTAGCTTGATTCCTTACATGCAAAATGATGGGATGAAGAAGATGAAGTGGAGAGGAAATGAGAGAGGAAAAATCTAGAATTCAAACCCTAAAATGTTGTCCCTCTCTCTTCTCCATGTGACCATTTCGTGCACATTCAAGACTTACACGCATGCTTAATTCTTATTGGACACACATGCTTTCTTCTTGTTGTTCACACATGCTTTAATCCAATTGGTTTATGTGTTGACTTTAGGAAAATTGCCCATTGGTACTTCTTCTTTTTTTAATTTCCACATTGGTACATAATCTCATCAATTAATTTCATTCTCATCTATATTTCACGTCTAAGTATATATGTCTATGCCAAAATGAACAAATTGCCCATTTACCCATGTCTTTTACAGTAAGTACCATTATGTCTCTTACTATGCTTAGATGCACTTAATTCGTTATGTTCACTTCTTAATACACCCTAGACATGATATAATATTACACACTCCATAATCTTTCACCTATAAAAATCAATTTGCATCACCCCACATCTTTAGTAGAAATCCATCAAGCCTGAAAGTGTCATTAAGATTGGCCACATTAAAGGTAGGTGTTGTGATAGTATAAAACTAAGTATTATATCAAAATTATCACTTCATGAAGCAACCATTTTCATAATTCGATGGGGAACATTTTCTTCTTCTCCTCCTTCTCTTCTCTTGGACTTCTTCTGTAGGATTTACGCCGATACAATTGTTATCATTTTTATTCCTCATCAAAATAGTTCAAAAACCATGAAAAATCCTTCAGTTAATGCATAGAATTGCTACAGATAAAAATAGTACTTCATTTCTACAGATACTAAAGTGCATAAATGGATAAATAAATGACTTCTTATGAATTCATAATACTAAATTATATTAAATACAGTTTACAAAATAATTGCAAGATCAATTGCCAAATACCTGTGCGCACAATGTTGTTTCTTTTAGTAAGAAGCCATATTTGATAATAGGTTCGAGTCTAATATTTCTGGAAACAATCTTTGGAACACATAAAAAAGAAATTAAAGTCCTATGGAGAATTACCACAAACATAACAACACCTATCTTCAACAGAAGAATCACCACTATTAATTAGAAAAAGAAAAAACTACAGATTTGGTGTCAAGGCACATCTTTTCCTTCTTGATAAGGGCATTATTCTACCTTTCCTTTTGGGCAACTGTAAGGGTGGATAAAGTCATGGTTAACTTTACAACTAAAACAAGATAACTAGGGAGAATCGTGTCAAAGTATATTTTGGAGACTAACCAGTTAGCTTATACAGAACTACAAAACAGTCATCTTCTGCTGATTTAGTTGAATGACTTAACCAAATGTAGCAACAAATTCCAACAGCCATTCCAAGGAACCATAAAGCACTAGGAGATTAAAATGGGATAATAGCAAAAGAATTGAAAATTGACAACTTTAAGTTTAAGAAAATTCTAGGAAATGGATGCACTAAAAAATGTGGCCAAATGAAGCCACGTTTACATATCCATTTTCAGCATGAGATAGGTATGAATCTGGTCAAATCGAATTCACATTAGGCAAGGCTGCATCAAGAAAACAATTGTACGAAACCAACTCTATTTCTAGAAAAATGAAGAGGGTATAAGAGTTTTGAGTTCATAAAGGTCAAAATTTTTGGTTCCTTAACAATACGAGGAAACCTTTGTATGCCTCAATCACCTTTTGGGAGGCTTATATGTTGGGTTATATCTTACATTCAATTGATTAGTTGTAATTTTAGTGAAATAATTATTTAAATACATCTTTTATCTTATTCATAGTTAAATGTATATGATAAAGTTCATAGAATAAATGAAATTATGATGAAATGTATATGATAAAGTTTATGGGATAAATATACATATAAATGAAATTACAATAAGATCATAATTATAAGATTTATATTACATTTATGTGTTATCCTTAAGTTGTTCCTAGTTATTTTTCTGTTGGGATTAGACATTAGTATAGTGTAACAAGATTAACACACATTATGTTTCTTACTTTAGAAGGAAGTAGTTGATCTCATAGATTAAAGTGTAAAATACTTAACTAAACGTGTGAGTGCTTGTTAGAGAACAAATTCACTAAATAGTCCCAATATGAGAATTATATTTTGAATAATGCTTGTATTTCTATGAAAATTCTCATTATGATAATCGTATAAGTGATTTTTTAACTTAAGATCTTCTAAGTATCACATGTAAGGATTGCTATATTTTGATATTACTTATGACCTATCCTTATTAATGGTAGTTTAATTAGTGGACGTTAGATATAGCCTAAATTATATAAAGCTAATTTAGTAATCAATATAAAATTCATAACCTTAAAAAGATTAGAGAGAATGCGTCATAATTCTTATTTAATATTGATTTAAGAAATCTTTGAATATGGTGGAGTGACACTTTAAAATAGTTTATAAATGTCATTACTAGAATCAATTACTAATATTTGAAAACTAATATAATTGGATTCAGATAAATTAGACATTTATTTTATACTTCATGTCTAATTGAAACATTATAAGATGAAAGAATTGAATTATACAAAAAATTATACACGAAAAGTTTAATTAAAATTAGTTTAAATTCCTAATATCTGGTTGGTCATGATACATTACTAAACGTCAATTTTGACCTACGAATATAAATTATTTACTAAAGAACTAAAGATAAATTAAAAGATTTATGGTCATAATGTATATGTTAATATATTTAGAAATCTAATAGGTCACACAAAAAGAACAGTTGAATAGAGAAAAAAATAATTTAATTAAGTTGGACTTGATTGTAAAATTTAAGAAACTTTAGAATTAAAAATGAGATATTTATTAAATAAAAATCGGTATGAGATATTAGATCTTATTTAGGCCTAATTAGTATTTAATTAAAATTAATTCCAATTATAATTAAAGTTTAATTAAAATTAAGATTTTGTTTCAGTTAAATTACTAAAAGACTAAAACCACTTTATAAATAGGCATAGGCTTTAAAAGATCTAGCATTTTTCTCTAACCCTTGATACACCACTTGTAGAGTTCTCTTAACACTATATCAAAGTTGACATTTGGCTACGAAAAAAATCGTAGCTAAACATACTAAAATTGTCACTAATAGGAATTGCCAATGTTTTACTTTCATTACCCAAAATGTCACGAAATCCTCATAGCTAAAAACTATAGGCAAAGTTTTGGGCTATTTGTTGCAAAAAGTTTTTAATAATGCTTTTCTTTCATAGGAAAAAACTTTTAGCAACGATTGGAGGAATTATCACCAAAGAATTTGGCTATGTTTCTTTTCGATAGATAAAAATCTATGCTTTTGGAAGTGTAGCCAAAAGTTTTAGATACGTTTTTGGAGATGTAGCCAAAAGCTTTTAGCTACGTTTCTAAAAACGTAGCCTAAAGTTTTTAGTTAAGTTACTCAAACATTTTTAGCTATGTTTTTGAAAACGTAAGCAAAAGATTTTATCTATGTTTCTGAAAACGTAGCGAAATGTTTTTATCTATGTTTTGTAAAATGAAGTCAAAAATTTTATCTACATTTTAACGAAATGTTATACCATATTGGAATAAATTATTTGTTACATTTTTAATCGATATTATTGTATATAATGTTTCACTATATTTTTATCATTAATTTATTATAAAAAATTATACAAAAATAATTGATAATTTGAAGCATTGTATATTAAAAATAAAATATCATTAAATTTCAACGTATACAAGATTTTAATTGCAACTTCATCAATTCTTATATACAAAATAACAAATGTAGAGACTAGTTTACAAATTAGAATACAAATCACTTAATTGATGCATCTTTGTCAAATCTGCAATAAGAGAAAAAAGTATTAAATGTAAATTATAATAGAAATAGGAATTAAGAGAAAAAAGTATAAGAGATGTAATTAATACCTTTCACTTTCATCTTCACTGCTTTGATAATTTAGGCTAAGTATTTTGTTTTAGGTACTTATTATGCTTGGCCAACTTTTATTGAGTATGTTGTGATTCAGCTTTAAGTGACTTGTTTTCCTCTTCAAAACAAAGAACATATGTGGATCTGATAAGGTCGAAATATTTAGCTTAGGGCCAAAGCCAAGACCTTTGATATAACCAAAACATGTACTAAGCACGGTATTGCAAATGTCTTGTACATTGACTTGATTGCCCTCAAAAATTAATTTCTGTAACAACTCTTGCATCTTATTCTAAAATTTAAAAAAATCACATATTCAATGCAAATATTATTATTAGTACTACATAAATAAATAAACTTAAAATTTAAACAAATTTTTATACTTACATAGTTATTTTCCGCTTCTTCTAACATCTACCCTTAACCTTCCTTATAGTGAGTGACTTTGTACAATGTGATCCTATCATACTCTTGTAATGAAAGAAAAATACAAGGCACTATAAATAATGTAGTGTGTATTGATATAATTATAACTTATAAACAAAGATATTACATATTCATTTTGGATGACTATAAATGATTTGGACCCTTGATTGTGTGGTGTTTTCATTTTTCCTCTATTGACCTTTGCCTTCTCATATTTTTCCTAAATAAAGAAAAAAAGATTAGGTAGTCATTAAATCATTTAACAAGATTAATGGAAGCAAATGTTATAGGAAAGAAAACAAACCTGAACTTTGGGAGAGGCCCAGTAATCACACAAATTAATCCAATTTTCTTGAAACATTCGTTCCAGAATATGTCTCCTTGCCTTTGCATAAGAAGAAAAAGATTTATAGAACTGATGCAACCTATAACGACAATCCTTAGTCCTCTATTTCAATAATGAAGTCACGTAGTTTGAAACATTAAGGTTCTCGATATCGACAACATTCAATTTTATCTATGAATAATAAGTAAAAGTGTAACTTAAAATAAGTGAAACAATACTGCATATAGTTAAATAAATTGAAATTTTACCACAAATTTATCCAAAGCATTTTCAAGCAAGTTGGCTTCCTTCAAGTCTTTAGCATGCTTACAGATTGGATCTTGTCCATTGGATGACCTTGCAAAATATCAATATGTATTGACAAATTGCTATTCATTGCAACATTCATTCGTTGCAATTCACAACCTCTAGTTATACCTTACATCTTTTTTTAATATTGACATTTGAACCAGACAACAAATCAACAATGATAAGAAAAAACGCATTAAACATGTAAATATATATTTGAGCATAAGTCTATTTATAGGTGTTAAACGTTAATAAACCTATATATCCCTTTGCCTAGTTAATTCATTGTTGCTTGAGAAATAATGAGGTTGTGCTTGACTAATTTTAACGGTGGCTGAGGTCGAATGTTGTTGTTGGCTAGGAACTGATTGATCTGGTTGAAGTTGCACTTCCCTTTGTTCTACAATTTTGATACTTGCCACCTTCTTCTCTTTGTTTCTAATAGGTTCCATTATATTGTATATCTATAAAAAAAACATAAATTTTATTAACATTACAATACATCCAATCTTCATTACAAACATACATTCAATCATTAACATTAATAGCATTGACATAACCCAATCATCAATAATCTGCATCAACATAACTCAATTATTAACAATCTGCATTAACATAAATTAACCATCAAAAATCCACATTAACATAAGTCAATCATCAACAATCCGCATTAAGGTAACTTAATCATCAACAATCCACATTAATATAACTTAATCATCAACAATCCCTACTATCATAACTTAATCATTAGCAACACCCAATAATATAACTTAATCATCAACAACACTTATTAATATATCTCAATCATCAACAATATGCATTAATATAACTCAATCATTAAAAATCTGCATCAACAATTTGAGTGTCATAGTTGGTTTTAGGCTTACATAAAAAAAAATTAAGGCTAGGCATGAGATCTTATCAATTAATGCTCAATAACCCAAAAATTTCAACTTCAAAGTAAAGCATACTTAAAAATTCAAGGGTAAAACATATCTTATCATAGAAACGTGACATTATTTACTTCTAAAAACATCACTCAACATTAAAGTTAGCAATTTTAAGCTTAGAGGCATTAATTAGCCACTCCTTACTCAAGTTCTCAATGAAGACCAAACAATATTTCATTTGGTCAGTCTTTTTTTTAGAATTTTAGAATTCTTTATTAAATTATCACAATTACGCCTTAAAAGAAATGTTAAATTCTTGAGTAGTCTACTTCCCTTTGAATGATGAATTCGTAGTACCTTGGAATTCATAAGGGATTGACTTGTCTATATCTCCTTGCATTCGATCTTTTAGGTCCTGAATTCACCTCGACAATTATGCCACGTTCCTATTATAAATATACAAAATATAAATATAAATGTAAAAAAATATAAAACCTATATGCGATATATAGACTCCTACAACCATGACATTTTTGCTTACTTGACAAAATTTCGTTTTAAAGGTAAAAGAAAGGGAATAATTTCTTCCACAAAAGATATCTGTTTTCACAAGGTATAACTAGAAATTCCTATTTATTTGTTACTGACTCGACCATAGACCAATTCCACTTTTATTAGGAAGTATTGAATACTATTCTAAAAACTATGTAGTTAACTATGATTAAGCATTAACCAATAAACTTGACCATTAAAAAATTAACATATATGACAACTCACCTTTGTAAGATAAGGAAACATACATAGATCATTTAAAATAATGAAATTAATCAAAAGTAATAAAATTGAATCGAAACATAAATCAATCAACAACTACATTTCTAAATCCAATTACTAATTTTATGCTTTTTAAAAGTATAAAAGGGAAATGCTTATTATACTACTTAAGAAAATCTTAGATAATATTATTGAAAATGATGTTGAACTTTCCATATATATACTTTTTTAATTAGAATGTGTATAGTTACAAAAAGGAAATTAAGAAAGGAGCCTATAAGGATATGTACATAAGTTGAAAGTTATCATTCTTGGATCAATTATGGAGCTTTAATTATCAATGAACCAAGAGTCTTCAATTTTGCAATTCAAAAGAATACACATTTGTTTTGAAGTTATGAAAAGAGGATAGATGCATTTGGGACCAAACTTAAAGTTGTAGAGATGGAAACTTTATTGCTACTCATATAAATATGGCAACATTATTATCCATCATTCCAGCATTTGTTGACAATTGCTACAATAAAAATGGATTATATAATATTTATAAGCACATGTTATATCCTGTGATAGGGGAAATATTTTCTTTTTTCTTGAATTGATTAAATGTCGATAATAAATCTATTTTTTCATCTCTTTGCCAATAAAGAAAAATATGAGGACATTTTTCATAACAGTAGAGGATGTAGTAAAGAAATCCCATCAATATATAGTTAATACTCAGTCCATATGAATTTAAAAATTTTGCAAAATTCATCACATTTATTTAACTCATTTTATGCATAATAATATAAGATGCTTATTATTGTAAGTTCAAAAGTAGGTGATGCTAAAGGTCCAAAACCATAATATGAGAAATCTTCATAGCATGTACCTATCAATTTATACAAGGTTATGAATTTACTTAAATTGACGATGTATCATATCTACATTCTGGTTAGTATATAGTAGAGCATAAATGTTATACTAAGTCAGCAAAAGAGCAATGCATTTCTTACATAAAGAACTCCATAAATTTGTCACAAACAATTAAAACAAAAACATAATGTCTCTAATAGACATACAAGGTGGTAAAAAAAAATGTCAACCAATACACAACCAAAATAGAAACACAATTCACCATCTTCCAAACATAAACAAAAACCCACAGATAGAAAACATAACATAAAGCCCAGAGAATGATAATATAGTAGGAAAAACCAAAAAGGATTCTTTTTGAAAATAGAACAGAAAAACAGTACCTAGTGGATGACTTACTTGGACGGACCACAACAAATTGGAGACGAACACAATAGACAATGTTTCTTCAACGAAAAAGTAGAGGAAGTATCACAACAAACAACAAAGACGAAGAGAGCTTCATTTTTGTGTTAATGATAAATAAAAAATGAAATTTTTTAATGGAATAAATGACGTTGTTTTCAAATAATTTAGAAGAAATATAGAAAATATTTGGCAACGATTCAGAAAAACATCGCCAAATGTAGACCATCGGCAATGAATTTAGAGAAATGTTACCAAAGGGTTAACAATTGGTGACGATTTCTCAGGGCTAACCATTTGGTGATGCTTTTGTTAATCGTCCTTAAATCTAAAGCTTTGGCGACGATTTTTGTTAGTCATCGCCAAATATTTTCATATATATATATATTTATATAGGTAAAAAAATTTTATGTAATATAGAAACTCAATAAAATAGTATAGAAGTTATATATATATATAAAAAAGTTTTGTGACACCACATTAAATTATCAAATCATACATTTTAAAAGAGAAAAATAAAAAGTAGAAATCTATGTAATATTAATTAATTTTGTGTTTAAAGTTTTATAAAATTTTAAAATGACGTTGTTGTAGCTAAATTTATATTTACATTTAGAATCATTTTTAATAATATTAATTTGATTTTTATGAATATAATATTAATTTTTATTATTGATTTTCGTATTTTTCCTATATTACAGTTATTTTTAATTATATTATAATTAATATAGTTATATATGGTAATTAATATAATGATATATGAATGTATCCATAATAATTGTCATTAATATAATGATTTATTCATGTATATAATAGCCTCTGAAGAGAAAACACCTCTCCCACAACAAGCACAGTCAAACGAAACCACATCTACCTCTCCTATAACAAGCAAGATCAAAACAACAACTTAACCCACAACCTATTAACAAAGCAAATAAAAGAAAATGTTGTAAACAGTAGATAAGGTAATCTATCTATGATGGCGTTTTATAAATAAGGTAAATAAATCCTCCCCAGCAGAAAGAGTCTTAAAATTCTTCCTTATTAGGGCTGAACCATCGAAGGCGATCTTCTTGTTCAAGCTAGTCAAGTTGCCAGGTTTGGGTTCCTCTGTCTTGCTTCTCACCTTTTTTTTCTTCTTTTTACCTTTGGTTGTTGTTCTCCGATAGCTAGTTATTAGATCCCTTTTGGAGGAGTCATAGATCACTCCTATCCTAGGTGAAAGGTAACCTCAAGGTATGAAATTACTTGATTTTTTTGTACTAACTCAGTGTCTTCTTATTTAATCCAGATTTCCAATTAATAGTTAGAGATCATAGGTCTTGTTTTGGAGAGACAACTTCGATCCTTAGTCTTCATTCAACTCTTCAGGTAAGTCTTCCCTCTTTGTAAATTTACGCTTAACTACTCTAAAGTTGATTTATTCATTTACTTAGATTTCTTGCATACATTTTCTGTGTGGTTTCTGCATCTTATTTATTGCCTACAGTTACCCGTCATAGTTTTTTACTTACTTCCATTTTGAATTCCATAATAAAAGCTCTCTCCATATCTGATGAGGGGCTCAAGGGATCCAACTCCTACATAGTTAGCCTATTTTTATCAACATAGTGGCTTTATAGGAAAGAACACTTAATGCCGCATCTCCCAAACATATTACATACACAGTTAACATTCTCAACCTTATCATATAAAGTTGTCTCAGTTAATAGATCACAAAATTAAATTGCTAGTATGTTGGAACAAATTTATGGGGAACTGAGATATTTATGTGCATGAATGATTACCCAAGATCTCCAAAATCATTTCCTTAACATTTCTTCTTATTTACAATGTTTCTATTGTTTGTTATAAGTTCAAGTTTAAGATGTTCTCTCTTGCTAGTGTTTATGGTCAGAAATAAGGCATTATATTTATACCCATGTTTAAAGTTAATGTTTGGATTGATCACAGCTATAAAGATAAGTAGTGAACTTTACCTTGATTTATAAGCATCTTTGTACTAGATTTGATGATAAAAGACTTAAAGGGTTATATGGTATATGTTGTATAATTTTATTGTGTATTTATATATGTTGTGACTTATATTTGGAATAGACAATGTTAAAAGTACTGATATTGTGTGTAATACTTCTTTTCCTATATGAATAGGTTATAAACTTAACTTCGACTAGTTATATTGCCTTATTGATGTCCATTAATAATCTTCGAAATGTGTTAGATGTAAAAAAGCATTCAAATAAGAAGTCTTCTATTCTTAAAGATGTCAGATCACTTATTAATATGTGGTATGTGATCTGGGTTTTATTTATCTTTAACGGTGAGTGACAAACATATAATGTGCTTGTGTAGGGGATTTTTGGATGATTAAAAAATTAAGTTTCAATGATCTTTGCTTCTTATGCGAATATTTTGTTAATTGCATATAACTTCATATAATTTTTTGTTTCCTTATTAAATTGTAAACTCTGCTTTTATATTGATTATATTTATGACTTGTTTTTATTTATATTCACTTTTCAAAATAAAGTTGTTATCATAAATTCATCGCAGAATGTTGACATGGTAGATAGTTTTTGACGAAAAAAATAAGCTTCGATGGAAGGAATGTGCAGAATTCTCCCTAATGAAGAACAAATTGATGCACAACAAATCTTCTTATCAAAGTCTAATCACCTCTTGCCTTCAATGGCCGATCTTCTTCTTCAAGGTCTTTAGTATCATTCGAATTAGTTCTCTTGCTTTATTATCTGTATCTCATTTTCTGTTAAGAAGCTATTAGATGAACGTGTGATTGTATATACTATATATTGTGTAAAGCTTCCCTGAATCTTCAAGAGAATGTAGAAGAAAATGGAGGTGGTGGCGATGACTCAATGGTCCATATAGGATTAATAAAATCTGTTGTTTTGGACTAGTCATTGCAAAAGCTATGTCTGTTTATTGTAACAATGATGGTCATTTAATCCGGTATGCATGTGTTCGAACTTGGGTTCCTTATACTGCTTGATTAGCTTTTTAAGCTCTACATTGCTTGTTTGTTAGGTGAAACGCATGGTACGTGCAGTTCATCTAATTTAGTGATCCATATTGCATCTGGGAAACCGTTCACTGTATCTTTTGCTAGACCAAGAAGTTGTTAGAAGAGGGAGTTAATAAACCAACTCTTGGGGGAAGATCTTTGACTATTTTAATTGATGCCTTCGATCATGCAAGGAGCTTTCTTGAGAATCTAGACATAGGGAACTCTTTTACCTTACCTACGGAGTCTCATGTCACTTAGAATCTATAAAAATAATTATTTCTTTTTTTCGATGGAATATGAGTGAAATTTTATTTATTGTTTTATCTGTAAGAATTATTAAACTTCTAATTAAAATCTTGTATTACTTATCATATATCATTATATTATATTACTTACTATAGATCAATATTTATTGTTTTTTTCTGTAATAATCATATATCATGATATTACAAACTTTATGTTAAAACTCTTTGAAAATTTTGTGACACCATATAAAATTGTCAATTCATATAATTTAAAAGAGAAAAATACAAAGTATAAATCTATATAATATTAATTAATTTTGAGTTTATAGTTTCATAATTTATTGAAATAACTTGACTTTTTGTTATATAAATTTATTTTTACGTTTAGAATCATTGTCAATAATATTAATTTTGACTTTTCTCAATGTGATGCTCAGTCGTAAAATGATCAACTCAAAGTTAGTGAATTTATAATTATAAATAAGAGAGTTATTTTGTTATTTAAGCTATTCGTGACAAATTTTAAGCCTTTAGTGACGAAAACACTAAACCATCACAAAAGGCGAGTCCCAGAAAGCGTCGCCAAAGGTTTGTCATTTAGCGATGATTTTATCAAACGTCATGAAATGGTAAGCCTTTGGAGACATTTTTAAAAATCATCGCCAAATAAAATGTAGCTAAAGGTCAACTTTGTTGTAGTGTAATTTGTTTGTGTGAATAGTTAGAGGCCAAATACATATGTGGCATAGTGGTTGCAATGAACCCATTTTAGAAATGATTTGAGGGAAACTATAAGAAAAGGATCAAACTTCTTATTATGTTTATCGATTAATCATGTTATAGAAATAAAGTAATTTTGGATTTTGAAAAATAAAAAATCATTTTTATTCTGCTGTGTGGGTTCAGATCCTAGCCTCTTTTTTCACAGTGGTATGAAAGCCATGTTTTAGTCATATAACTTGATTAAAAAGTTTGATTGTTATTAATATCAAATTTTGGAATTGAAATTGCAATTATTGCAATCCCTTATTTTACAGTCAAATTTGGATCTTAATTAATATTCTTATAATATAAAAAGATTTAAATTATAGATGTAAACCCTAATTAAACTATATACAATATAAAATGTTCTAATTTTAAAATATAAAAAACCTATGTAATGCAATTATTTATTCCTCACATCTTGCTCCTAAAGTTTTTTCAAAATTCAAGAGTTATAAAAACAATCAAAGAAATTGATCAGTTTTGGTTTTCTCTAAAAATTCATATATGTCATTGCTCTCTACTCTTTTCAATTTATTGGATTTTTTATCAATGCCCTCTGTATTCCTTAAAGATTTGATCTTCAAGTAAGTAGAACCTATAACCTACAGTTATATACAAAAACTCTTACTTTTTTTTACAATAAGAAATATGAATATTATGCACCACAAGGAGGAGATGCATGGAGTTTTGGCTCGACAATGGCACATAATGGTGATGGTGGTTGGAGAAGGAAGAAATTGATGGCTGTTGGTTTTGAAATGTCAATAGAGTGCCATGGTGAGGATCAAAGTTGTAGCAGTCAGCAAAGTCTGGAGAAGCTAAAGGCTAATGACAGTGGAAAAAACTTTGTTAGGCTAGGTTTAAAGTTTATATGGCTAAGGTTTAGTAATATGGAAGAAAAAGGATTGTTTAGCAATTGAGATAGGTTATTCTAGGTTAGAATAGGGTATCTCATAACTAAATTAAGTTTTTGCTTGTTGGGCTATGAACAAGTTCATTTTTGACGTTATATAGGGCCTGGGCAAAGAAATAAAGGGCCCTTATTTTGCCTTTTTTTGTTCTTTACGAGGGAGAGTGTGCCCTCATAAAGAATAAAAAGAGGCAAAATAAGGAGTGCGCCCTCATAAAGAACAAAAAGAGACAAAATAAGGACTCTTTTTATCGCTCTTTATAAGCTCTTGACCTGTATAAAAAAACAAAATGAGACAAAATAGGAGCCCTTTCTGTTACATATTTTGTTCTTCGTGATACTGGATCCTAGATAAGTGCCCTTCCTTCCTTTGCCCAGGACTGGGTCTGGTTACGAAATGAATGTAACATAAACCAAGAATAAGATTTGTTTGGTCATTGGGTTAGTAAAACCCAAATGTAATCAATGCTAGAACAATCCTAAAGTTAAAACAAAGTAATTTTATAGCTAAATAAATTTTAAAATATTTTAAAATTTAATATCAATTTTAAAATTAAATTAGTTATTTTTAATACGATTATGATTAATAATTAGATTGACTTTAAATTTAAATTTTTAAAAAAATTGTTTCTTAGAACTAATTAATCATATTTTAATTAGATTGAAATTAATTGACTAAATTTCTTAACATTAAGAAAAGTGTTTTCTTAAGGTTTGTTTAATCTTTGGATTGGTAAAACCCATAATCTTTATTAATGTAATCAATGGTAGAGCAATCCCAAAGTTAGAATAAACTAATTTTGTAGGTAAATAAAATTTAAAATATGTTTAAATTTAATAGCAATTTGAAAAGTAAACTAATTTATTTTCTTAATGTGATTAAGATTAATAATTAAATTGATCCTAATTTTTAAAATAAATTGTTTCCTAGAATTAGAATTATCATTTTTTTAATTATATTGCTATTAATTAGTTAAACTCCTTAACATTAAGAAAAGAGTTTTCTTAAGTAATTAAAAAAGATGCTTCTTAATTAAAGTTATTTATTTTAATTTGATTGAGATAAATTAAATTTATTATTTTATTTAGTTAGAGAATTATTGTTCTATTATTTTTATTTGAATAATAAGTTTCGTGATTTATGAGAAAATCTATTTTCTTTATTAAATTTAGAAAGATGTTTTCATTTATTAATTAAAAATGAGCTTTCTTTAATATTTTTAAAAATAGTTTTCTAATTTATCAATAAATATTTTTCTAATTAATTAATAAATTAATCCATAAATAAATAGTGTAAAAGATTTTATTAATTAAATTTAAAAGTATTTATTTTAATTTTAAAAGTAGTTTTCTTTTCATATTAGAAAATAGTTTTCTAGTTAAGGAAAAGTTATTTCTAATTAGAAAATTATTTTCTCGTAATAAAGGAAAAACACAAATCTTTGGCTTCTCTCTCCCCTTTAACTTACATCATGATGCATTATGCAATTGACACTCCTTCTTAATTAGATTTGGTTTTCCTCCATTCTTTCTTCTTCTAGCTTTTGCTCTCTCTTGCTTTCTTTTACACTTTCCTCTACACTTATTCTTCCTTGTTACTTTGTTCTCCTAAAGACGTTTTTATCTTGTTTAGTAACTGTCTAAAGCCGAATTAACTCCTTTATTTTATTGGATTGGAATCTCTATAGCATGACGCAAGATGAAACTCTACCAGACCATGAAGATAACCCCAAGGCGACAGGCAAGTGACTCAGACCGCCAGGCCCAGGAGATAGAGGATCATCGTGGGAGGGAAGAACCTGGCTTACTATTTCTAGAATCCTCTCTTTATGTGGTAATGTGATGGAAAAGCAGTAAAGGGCGGAAGACTTGTCAATTGAAGATGTGGAGGATTGTTTTACTGATAAGACGATGTCGATTGCATACAAGAATGACAATCGATGTTTTTCGAATCTATCAATGGGACCAAATCTGAAGGGTCGATTAGGGACCGCATGGAAGAATACAATATTAATTAAAGTGCTGGATAAAGCCCTAGGATCTATTTTATGAAGACAAAATTGTTTCAATTGTGGAAACCGAAAGGTAGTATGGAAGTAGTGGATCTAGTGAATGGCTTTTTCATGGTGAAATTCTCAAACCCAGAGAACAAGAATGATGCTTTAACTAAGGGACCATGGATGGTGCAGGACCACTACCTAAT
>JAOQMS010000001.1:13246122-13262350 GCA_027563885.1 Erythroxylum longipes | reverse complement strand
ATATTATGATTAATTAATTAATTATAATATAATTAATCTCAATATAATTAATTAAAATATTATAATTTATTAATTACAATATGATTAATTAAAATATTGTAATTAATTAATTAATTACAGTGTAATAAATTACAATATAATAAATTAAAATATTATTATTAATTAATTAATTAATTAAAATATTATTAGTTACAATACAATTAATTAAAATATAATTTATTCATTAATTAAAATATTGTAATTAATTAATTACATTATTTTAATTAATCAATATATTTTAATTAGTTAATTACAATATAATAAATTTTTATTTCTCAATATTTTTTTACAAACCAAAAACTACCAATAGTAATGGTAATCATTCCTTCCTTTTAACTAACTATCATAATTATAATGAAAATATCTATTTATATTCATCACTATATTCATTCTCATTCTTATTACTTTTTTTCTGTGCGAACCATTCGGCCCTAAGAATTATTATACAACTCTAAAGGGATGGATATGCACTTTTTTGGAAGCTATGTGTCATTTATTGATGTAATTTGAGGGGCAAATTGGTAGAACACACACTCATTGCTTCTAAGAAATTTCACTCAAATTCTCTTTTACTTTTCAAAATTTTTTGGTTCCACTTTGGAATAAGGCCCTAATTATGATAATCCTTAAATAATATTAATAATAATAAAGAAATGAATTTGAAAGGTTGTTAGTAAGCTTGCATTTCTTATCTAATCAAGAAAGTGAAATGGAAAGCAACAAGAAAGTGTTGGGTTAGTGTGGAAATGTTGACCATCTAACGAATTGATAGGCTCAGTTGTTGCGACTCTTGACTTTGGTTTTGCGGAACGGGAATGGGAATGGGAATGCCTTGACCATTGACTTTCATTCACTTTGAACTTCAAAGATTCCACTTCCACGAGGCAAAGCAAAATCAGTGTATTTTCTGAAGTTGACTTGAGTCAGCGGAGCCGGTGGGGCTCCATGCTTGCCCGATGGTTGTAAGACACAAGTGGGAATAAGCATTTCTCCTAACAAATTAGCAATTAAACTCAAGACCCGTTCCTGTTTTTCACTAAAAAGCAAGCATGAACCACATTAAACTTTTTTAAGTGTAATGGCTGGCGAGTTTTGTTACATGTGAATTTATTAAAGGTACATGTTATCATCATCTGCTACCGTGTGAACATCTTTAATATAACCTGAAAACACGTGGAAGTTTACAAGGGATTAAGTCTACTATATTGACATTGATACATAATTGGAAAAAGACAAATTGCTGATGGTTAAAGACATATATACACGATCTTTGTTTAAATCGAACAAGAGGGATACATCATTCAAGAGGGTGCAGTCTTCTGTTAAGATTACGAGATTTTCATTAAAAAAATTAGATTACATGTTAATTAATGGATTCGACTCTTACTTCATAGAAAACCATATGACCCAACATATAGGCTCCATTTGACAATCAGTTGATTCTATTAGCCATTAGTTAATAGCTGATTTGACCAAAAGATTACAATAGTTGTTTGTTAAAGATATTGAGTAAAATTAACTGTTTAGTATTAGTTATTTATGTGTAAATGACTTATGAGTACATGACTTTAAAAAAATTATAAAGGTATGAATATTATATTTTAATATTTCGTTGAATATTCTTATAGAAATTTAAATTTTAGATATTTAATTCTACAAAAATTAAGGTTATAACTCTAATAATAATAATAATAATAATAATAAGGACGACAACAACAACAACATCAGCACCCCCACCACCACCAACAATAATAATAATAATAATAATCATCATCATCATCGTACATTCAAACATAAAATATAACAATCCAACTGAAGTTTAATAACACAATTCAAATAGAGCAAAAGAAATGAACATCATCATTTAAAGTAAAGATTTATAACAATTCAAAAACGATGTCTAACTGCCATTAAACTAGAAGCAATATTATCACAAATAGTTGTCATCTCCTGAGTTCTCTGTTCTTCAATATCTTCTTGTGTAGAGTTAACTTCAATATCTTGAAATACATCTGGAGGTATAAATTCAGGATCTTGATCAATGATGCTAGAAGTCGGGTCGCCAATTGTACTTCTTCTAATATAGTTGTGTAATGCAAAAGTTGTACAAATTAATTTATTTTGATCCATTAATGAATATTTAAGCATTTTCCCTATATCTTCCATCGAGCCTTAAGAACACCGAAAGCCCTCTCAATATAACTTCTCAATGATGGATGAGCTCGATTAAAAACTTATCGAGATCCTCTTGGATTTGCACCATGAAACTCCGATTGATGATATCTTGTCTTTGTGTAAGGTGTCAAATATCCTTCTCTTTCCGGATAGCCTTTGTCAACCAAGTAATATTTACCTAAGTTTCTATAGAAGCAATATAATTAGTATAAATGATATCATAAAAAGTCTAAATTATGAATAGCAAATCTTACAAATCTTAAAATTACCTATCGGTGGTTTTAAAAATTGAAGTCTCAGATTACTGATTATATCAAGGAAAATATGAGAATCGTATGCTGATCCCTCCCAACCCGCTAAAACATATGTAAATAGTAAGTTAAATTTACATGTTGCTAATACATTTGTTGTTGTTATTCCTTTCTGTCCTCTAAATCTCATTTGATCCTCCTCTATAACAACTACTGCTATATGTGTACCATCAATAGGTCCAATTCAATCCTAATATAAAACAATAATTATAAGATGATAAACAACATTTTTCAATGGAAAATATAACGAAGGGGGAGGAAGAACATATTCAATTACCTTAAAATGTGGCATATATCTAACATTATTGCAATTTGTGATGAAATGTTCTTGAATTCGAAATTTTTTGGCACAAGTATATCCCTTGAAAATTTATGTATATTAGTCAAAAGTCCTTTAAAGGGAGGAATCGCACGTTAGGAGGCTACTGCAAAAGTACCCAACGAGCTAATACCACACCTAGACTAGCTGAAGGTAGTTCGGTGGGTGAAACACAAGGGGCAAATCCTAGGTATTCAGCATACTATCTGAGGCCACAACAGGCAAAGATTACGAAGCAGATAGAGCAGCTCAAATCTCAAGGTTGATGCAAAACAACCTATGGTAAATGGCTGACGAAACTATTAACGCAGATGGCAGGCCATCTTATATTGTCTTTCCCACCTCCACCATCTAGAGTAACTACATTGTCTTTAGTTGCACGGCAGTTTGAGGATCTATGTGTTTGTAGAGAGACCAATCGGAGGAGCAATCGTGATCTTCACAGCTATGGTTATGTAAGCACGCCATCTCTCTCTCTCTAGAAAATGAGCTTAACGAATTTATGCAGTGCTCCGTCCAATCTCTAATATAATAACGGATTGCGGCGCAAAATATCGAGAACTCACCGTTTAAAACACGTTTGTTAACATATCAAAGAAATCATCTTATCAAGAAGAAGTTGGCTAAAACAACTTAAAACTTGTAATCGAATTTTGAGTTTTTTCCGGTGATCCAAAAAATTTAGGCATAATTTATTTTATTATTTTAAATTGGTTAACTTATTCTTGTAAATTAATAAATAATATATTTTTATTTAATTAAATTTTTTATTACATTTTTAATTTTTTAATTTTATTTAATCTTTAATTAATATTATAACAATTTAATATTAATTAAATTTTAAATATCTTGTTTATTAGTTTAATTTTCGATTTGATTTTTAAAATATTAATTTTTAATATTTAAAAGACTCGATTAATTTAGCTAGTTTAATTATAAAAATTTTAAACTATTTAATTTTCGGCTAAAGTTTTTAACTTTTAGTTAGATTTGCTTCAACTAATTTTTTCTTTTCCTTTGTATCTTTTTTTTTTGGGGGTAAATTAGCTTAATAATTCCTCCGTATTCGGAAATAAAACATGAGTTTTAATTAGTATTTTAGATCATTCAATTAAGAATTTAATTTATAAAAATATTTAAATTTAATCATGATATCGAAGATCCCGGAGATTTAATATTCTATTCTAAAAGAAATTCAACCTAATATTTATACGCGTGTCGACTCTCCACCTTCGGGATAAGGAAGCACAGCGCGAAGGGAGTCGACAAAATGGAAAGCAGCGTAGTCCAACTTCTCCGAGGAATCACATTCACAGCATCCCGTCCGAGGCCTCAAAATGATTGCTTAAACTCCAAAACATTCTTGAATTCACAACTGCTATTTACTTTCTTTCACAGGAGGCCCTGCTCAACCAACGCAACCTTTAAAGGAGGCGATTGGTCTTCTCTTCAACCACCGGACGTTTCCCGATTGGCTCAAACTGCTCGAATTCATCTCTTCCCACTGGAGGTCTTCCTCTCTTTTAATTATCTGGGCATGAACCATTTTCTTACCTCTCCTTCTGTCTTTGCTTAATACCCATTACGAGAAATCTTCTCCTTTAGTTGCTCTTTCTATTAACTGTTGCTTGCTCAAAATCAAATTGTTTCTACGAGTATCGTTACGCTCGCGTGTAAATGTGCCAGCTTTAATTGGATGACCCAGCTTATATATGAACATTTAACTATCTTCTTTCGATTCTATAGGTTGAAGAATTTTCTCCTAAAATTAGACAGGTCGTAGATTGGTACTCTCTCTTTCTCTCAGTGTGTTCATGGATATCTACTATCAGTCAATGAGGATTTATTAGTTGCTTTTTTATGAGATTGGGTGCGGTCTTTATGAAGGTTGGGACAACTTCAAGCTGTTGATCTTAATAGCGTTGAGCCTGCAATGAGAGCAGGTATTTACGATTCCTGTATATGCATCTATTGTATGCTGATGTGATTGGGACTGGTGATTCCTGTTATCTTAGCAGTTCTTTTGCCATTTACATGTTAAACTGATTACGTATGTTGAGGGAAATCAAAATGGTACAATATGTCTAGCATGGTCCTAATCATGAGATTTCTGGCAGAACTGCAGTCATATCAATGAATTAGTAGCTTAATTCTGGAGAACACTGATGTCCTATGTTCAACAACAGATACTGAAGGTGATAATTTGCGAGAGGACCTGCCTGAACCATTTGGCCGACGGTAAGTATTTACTCTATTACCATGCTTCCTGCACTTTAGTACCTTCTAGTGAAAACCTTTTTGCATTCCTGTCTTTCTGTTTGATTCAAGTTGTCATGATCTGTCTATAGGAAAGCAATGATTGATGCCATTCCAAGCTATGAGGAGTCCTACATCAAAGTTCCCAAAGTTCTGAATAAAGAGTAATATTCAGTTAACTTTTTAAAATGTATTTTGCATTGTGACAATGATCTGGCTGGAGAAATGGACTTGACAGTGCTCCATAAGTTGTCTCCAAATCACGCTAGAATGATCACAGTCGAAGAATGAATGAATCCCCTGTGCAAAGATAACATCTATTGATGGGATTCATGAATTTAAAACTGTCCATGGTATAAGGCCTGTTCTTAGCAACCAGCCATGATAGAAAAGCAGCCTTAGGAGGCTTAAATTTGTTCCATATCACTCCCCTCCCTTGAAACCTTTGTCCCCTCATCCCGAGCACCTTTTTACAAGATTTATTTATAAATATACCTAAAGGATGCTCTACCCAAGCATATTTATCCATACTTGATATGTCTTAACTCATGGCTTGGTAAAATGGGCTTGAGATCATCTGTACATCTACTCCATTGGTTCTTTACCAAATGTATTGACTCTGGAATTGATAGGAAACCTCTCCAGTAGTCTGAACAAATGCTCCGAATTTATTAGACGCACTCTAATTGTCAAAATAAAGTGAAGCATTCTCGCCATTTTCCAATAGGCATTTGAAATTGTTAGTTAGCTTATTCCCCAATATATAAGTAATTGGCCCATAAAGCATAAGTAGGAATTCCTAGATTGTATGTTGACACATGAATTATATCCGCTAGGCATCACCTTAACCTCAAATCTAAATGGTGATTAGACGTAGAAATTTAGCGCAAATCACAAGTATCACAAACACAAATTATATATATATATATATTATTGGATTCGATTTGAGATCTTGGAATAAGTTCGGCAACGGATTCAAAAATCTTGGTGATCTTCTCCATCTTCTATCTAATTAATGGAGAGTTCGTTTTGAAATCTTCCATCCTACAACCACCCCCGAGTATATGCTTCAACAGGAATTACACAAGGGTAGATTGATACAATACAAACCTCTGGTAAAATGCCCGCCTGTAACCCAACAGATAAAATACATTACATAGTCCGTTTGAGGGATTGGCGACTTACTCATTTAGTGACTTTGGCATTGGATGTTTCCCCAAAAAAGGAGACTATCGGGTCGGGTGAATTCAATAATAGATGCCTGTTGGCATTCCAGCCTTCCTTCTCCTTTTAAGGCCTACCTGAAAGAGAATCGAGTACTTCTTGGTTGTGAATATCTGAATAGGACGAACCATCCCGTTGATATATAATTCAAAATACAATAAATTATTATATTTAGATAATTATTATATATAGATATATAGATTATATATAGATAATTATTATATATATAAATAATTAGAATATAATAAAAATAATTAGAATATAATAAAGATATATAAAAACTAAAATGGATAAGATATAACCAAAAAAAAGTTAAATTAAATAAATTATAACTATAAATTAAGTATTTCAATTATATAAATCACAATTATATAAATAAACTAATTATATAAATCCTTATCCTTATATATATATATATATAAAATACCAAGTCATCAACGGAATCGGAAAGAGAGGGATTCGAATCCTTGGTACGAATAACTCACACAACGGATTAGTAATCTGACGCTTTAGTCCACTCAACCATTTCTCCTAATTCAAATAAAAAAGAAAAAAGTAATTAAATTGTTACATTACACAACACGTAAAGTTGGAAAAAGCCTCTTTTTGATCTCTCTTTATTACTTTAATTGTTTCGTAATTTAATTGTAATTAATTAATTTTATATTGTATTTAATTACAATAAAATTAATAAAATCAATAAAATTAATAAATAATTTATTTATTATAAGTTGAATGCTTGATAATTTATCCCACATTTTTCTTCTTTGGAAGTATATATTGGAACCATATATAAAATTTATAAAGATTCCATTGTTTTTGTACAAAATCCAGACTAATAAATGAATTAATCACTACATGTAAGCATATCCACCTTTATTCTCCTTGTGTCAAAATCTAGGACTATTTTACCATTATAGTGAACCTATGCCTATCCAAGGAGTTAAATATAGAAAAATTATTTAGATTGAGATTAGTTTCCAGTAATCTTAGTAGGGTAGGATTAGTGTCCTTAACAAAATCTCTTAAAATTTGATTTTTTTGGGGATAAATAATGCTCCCTAATGTTATAGGAAACAGTAGACATGATCAAAAGTTTATGGACCTAGAAACCTTAATTTTATTTTTACTCCCTAATCTCCTTTTGCTAGAACTTCTGAATTCTTTCCAAGGCTATATTAAAGGGAATACTGGAAGAGCATATCCCTTCTAGTTATAGAGAATGATTATATTATTCATTTTCCTATTGTTTCCCCTTATTCCTATTTATGTCAACCCCATCAACAACTACCCTATCAAAGGTTATCTCTCCTTGAAACACTTGTTTTTTTTCCTAGGATGTCATCCCTAATATCATAAATATCATTATTTGTAACCCTTTTAGCGTTTGCATTGTTGAGTCTAACATGGAATTTACAATTGGAATCTTGATAATTTTTTTTATTTCTTGAGTTATTTTCTTCTTTAGTATTCCTTTTCTTATTTACCTCAGGTCGAGCTTCCTTTGTTATGGTTCAAGTCTCATTAGTTTATTTTAGTATCCTCTTGAGAAGATTCCACTAGTAACCTTCAATATCATGCCTTGTTCTTTTAAAATTGGCTTCCATTAATAAGAAACCATGATGGAGCCCTCATATAATTTTTCAAGCTCACCCAATATCGTTAAGAGAATAGTATCAGGAAGCTCCTTCTTGATTCCTATGCTAATGCATACCTAAAATATCCAATTCACTTCTTAGATTCATCCATATAAATTGGTTTGCCAATATAGCTAGCTAGCTTACTTAATCATTTAGTAGACTAATATTTGAACGGTACATTATAAATGTTTACCTATATAGGAAAATTTGTATGCTTGATTATGTTAAGGTTGATACCTAGTTTCCAAACCTAGATAAAGATTGGGAGATTAATAAGATGTCATGGCTCTTCTTTAATTTTTTTTTGAGATTTTGAATTTGAGATAAGCCTAAAAAGAAGGTTTTTTCTTATAATAGTAACACTTAATTTAGACCTCTTCCCTTCCATTTCCTAAAGGCCCATATATTTATTACAGGAAAAGATGGTCACTTTCCTAAGAAGAAACCCACCATCTAGTGTTCTAGATTTTGGCTCTAGCTCTTGGAGTGGAGGGTAGTATTTTAGAGATTCATTAGAGCTTTCTCCAATAACTTGTCTCTCAATACCTGCAAGTATATGAATCGTATCTAGTAATATTAAGGTTATCGTTCCCATAAGGATTCATAAACATCTAAACAATTTGAATCTAACTTTATCTAAGGTACACATAAATTGATTTAAATTAAATTTAAATAACATAAATTGAAACAAATAAATAAGCAAAACAAATAATCAAATAAACAAGTGAGCTATTAATAAAATTAGGATTTAATCAAAGTTTAATACTTAGGAACTATTATTTCCTTTTTTTGATTCCCTTAATCTTGTTGATTCAATTTATGTTTAATCCTAGATTTTCTAAAGTTTTCATTACTCTCTCTGAAGATATAATCAATTAACCCTAATTGAATTCAATATTTATAGATTTGTAATCTCTCGATTAACAAAACTATTCCTAATTCAATTAGATCTGAAGCTCTCTTTTACATAATTAATTTCACAACTAAGATCTCTCTTTGATTTATTGTTAATTTTATAATTATGTGTCTATTAAGCTGTCAATTCTCGTTGTACACCTTAACACTAATTACCTTAACCCACACTCTCAATTTATTGTCAAATTTATGCACAGCAATTATCACAAACATCCAAATATGTATTGAAATAAAAAATAAATTAAAGTTCACAAAATAATTCCTAATCTGGATTTAGAAATCCATAAACATGTTAAACATCATAGAAATCCAATTACACATCAAGTATAATGAAGAAAAGTGAAAGGAAAAGAATAGAAATTGTTTGACTCCTTAATCTGGAATGTTGGAATTTCTTAAAGCTCCTTTTCTTTTATCTCTCTCCTTTTGATCTAAGTTGATTTGTGGTACTTCCTTTTTGTTGTGTTTTTCATGTTCTTATATAGTGCATTAAGGTTTCAGGGTTTTAGGGTTTCCTCCTTTTTTTTTTCTTCCAAAAATAGTCCCAAACCCTTAAAACACAAAAAAATTTGCTTCTGGAAAAGTCTCTATCATAATCGTGCTCCATTTGGTTTAGCTTCTCTATCACGATCGTGCTCAATTGTACATGATTGTGACACCTTAAAGCTTCCTCCATCTTCTTCATTCTTAATTTCCTGTTTTCCAACACTCGCAAACACATCAAATACCTCATGAAACACAAAATTAAGATTAAATTCATGCTATAAACTACACAAACACTTAGAACATAATCAAACGCTAATAATAGCACAATTCTAAGCCTATACACATGATAATCATCTAAGAAACACTTGAAACACACTAAAACTCATAGAAAAACATGATACGATCTACAGCTATCAATAGTTACTATTAACAGTAATGTAGCAGAGGTGGGAAAAGGTAAAAAGATGAAAAGACAAAAAGGACCTTAAAGATAACTATTAGGAAGAGAAACATAGAACCAAGGAGGAGGCTTGAGAAGTAAGTTGTGTGAGTATAGGAAAGGATGGAAGTTAGGGGAAGGAGTAACCAGATAAGGGGAAGGGGATGGCTGTAGTTAAGGAAGTAGGAAGTCATAGTTGAGCCAAGAAAGTCTAGAGAAGTTTGAGAAACATGGCTCTGTTTAGTTATGCAGTAGGTGAGGGGTACAACAACATACTAGAGAGTGCATATTTGTATTTTATAACATATATTGAGCCATTATCTATTGATATGTGCAAGAAAAGGAGTTTTTTAATTATATATTTGTTGTATTGAAAAAATTGATTGGGACATACGTTGGGAGAGTTACTCTTTACCTTGAACAAGATATTATTCACCCACGACAAGGCAAGATAATTGTAAAGGTTCCTCTTTACCCATGATACAAAAGATGTTATTTTAAAGGTTATTTTTTACTTATTGAAGGAATAAAACAGTGAACTTTCAAATGAAGTTTGAAGAGTGGATGTAGGACAAAAGTTATTTGACTAAACCACTATAAATCAAATTTATTTCTATTCTTTACTATCTTTTATTTATTATTGTCATTGCTTTATAATTATTATATGTGAAATTATCACAATCATTTATTATAATATATAATGCATAACCTATGCAAAAAGTAAAGACAAAGTTCATTCTCTCATCTCGTGTGCTATTCAAGAACCAATACTAATATTCTTCATTACATCGTATTCTTTTTAACATATTTATTTTCTTTAAGAAATTTGGTGATATCAAACTAATGATTACATTTACTATATTGTGGATTAGATTTTTTTCCCTAAAATTCCATAGTCTGGAAGATATGAAATTTGAAGTTATTAGGAAAACTTTCAAAAATTTCTAAATTTTTTCTAAACAAAGAAGTCAAAGAATTAGACACGTTTTCCTTTTGGCCCGGCTAAAACAACATATCCATGCATAAAAACTTCAAAGAGAAAGTTAAGAATTAAGTCCTTCCCAAGCTCACAACCAGTTGGAGGAAAATAAAAAGGATATCTTTTACTCCGATTACCAATGTTTTTTCTCCACGAAAAGTTACTCAAAGTATGCATATCAGTATAGTTATGCAGACTCAATCAAACATGAGTTATGGTAAGGGAGAACTTGCACGTTTTGCATCATCAAGGTTGCACATTCAAAGTCCTGACGTGCATAAATAACTGTTGTACTACTGTCTCGGATGGAAAAAAAAATTTCTGATACTTTAGAATGATTGAAATAAACCCGACACCTTCTTGATAACTGATGACCAAGCAATGAAGGGTCTAATCGAAAAAAGTAACCACGAATCAATAAAACATGCTGCAGAATAATGTTTATATAAAATGAATGTCCACTACGATAGCAATAATGGAGCCTTATATGAGAAACTGGCAAGTTCTTCCACCAAATCAGGCCCAATAATTCCATTGTTCTGATGTTCAATGTCATTATTATTCCATTTGTCGCATCAGAGATTCCCCGGCCCAATAATTCCATTGTTCTGATGCTCAATGTCACAATTCTTTGTAGCATCAGAGATTCCCCTGTATTCTCTTCAGAAAACCATGTGTTTGGAACAGATAATAATTAGCAAGCAAGCAGTGTCAGTTGTATAATAATTAGCAAGCAGTGTCAGTTAAATTAGCTTTTCTTAATAATACAAGTTTGAATAATTCGTCAAATCTCTTAATCTTGTTCTTCGATAATTTTTAACCAATTTATCAGATAATAATTAACAAGCAGCGTCTATTATTTGTGATAATACAAGTTGCATTAATTCATCAAATCTCTTACTCATGTTTGTTGATATTTGATTTTAACCAATTTTTAGTTAAATTATTTCAAGGGTTTACATAGTCATATAATATTAGTCTAAATATTAATTAAATTTCACTTAATATTTAATCGTATTTGAATAATTTCAAATTTTGTTTTTACATAGTTGCATTAGATTATATTTAATTTGAATCTTTATAACTATTAAAGAGTAGATATCCCCAATCACATTCAATTTATTTATTTGAATTTAATCCCAATTTTACCATATTATTTTTGTCTTAATATTTTCCAATTTACATTTGGTTGTGTTTTATCGTTTCTAGTTTATAACAAAATTTTGTTATGCTAAGCTTAATCAAATTTATTCATTTCCAATTTCTTTTAATTAGTATTAATTGTATTTAATATTGTATTTATTGAAATTTTCATCAATTTAGGTTTGATTGCATTTTATCATTTCCAATTTGTACCAATTGTTTTTATGTTAGACTTAATTATATTTGTTCATTTTTAATTCCTTTTAATTAATTATAATTAAATTCTAATTAGAGATAATTATTTCTAATTATAATTAGTTAAATTTAATTAAGTATTTTAGTTATTAATTTTTTCCAATTTTATATTAAATAATTTCTTTATTAATTTTGGTTTCAAAAGGAAAAACCACAAAAATAAATATATGGAAAAGAACAAAAAAAAACAGATAAAAAGGGGTATAAGAGCTACGAGAGAGATCCCCATAAAAAAAATGAAACAAAAAAGAAATAAATAAATAAGGCCCAAATTAGAAATAAAACAATGGCACAGCAAAAAGGGAGATGAACATGGAAAAACACTCAAAACTTGAGCTTTTGCCTTTTTTTTTGAAAAATTAAAATAACTTCAGCTTTTGTTTGTATAACAACCATGGGTAATGTTTTTGAAAATTAATTGAGAAATGGGTTTAGATAAAAACAACCTTATCTAAATTCTAAACATAAAATCTATTTTAATAACAAAATTTTCTTTCTCTTTTTCTTTCTTCATTCTTAATATGTCAAATTTATAATGCATGACCTAAATAGAGGAAAGAGAAGAGTAAGATGACAATTCAAAAGAGTAAGATGAAATACTAGTTTCTTTTATTTAAGTTTAGAAACCTTAGTTTTATGTTATAGTATTCAAGGCATATTTCTTTTCTATTAGAATTATTATTGAGATATTATTCATCACTTATTTCCCTTATTCTTCTTGGAACTTCAAATTTATCAAGGAATTCTTTCTTTTTGTTGTTTAAATACTTTATGAATTTGGTTTTTAATTCTTTATAATTAACAAGTCGATTATTTTATAAATTTATTTTAGCTTTCTTATATTTGGTTCAAATTTGTTTATGGGTTTTCTAGGATATATTCTTAGGTGGGTTCACATAAGCTAGACTAGTATAACGATATACAATTCAAAAACTCCTTTTTTTCACATTAATGAACTAAAATTCAACGTGTTTTTTATACACATTTACTCAAATGCACTCTTTAGCCTCTCAAGGTTCTTTCTAGCTCTTTAGTATACCTAAGATTACACTAAGAAAAAATTAGTAATTAGAAACAAAAACTAGTTGTTATAATGTCTACCAATATTAGCGTTGCTTTACCATTTTAGTATATTAGTCAACCAAAATGGTCACAAAATCACAATACATGTTATTAAAAGCCACTAGTCAACAATACTACTATACTAACTGATCAATTTATCTAAAACCCTAACATTTGTCACCAAAATCCCAAATGATCAAACTTCTTTAAACAAGTTTTTCATAACCCCCAAGTTATTTTAAAGGTCAAACACATTACTTATGAAAAAAACTTAATCAAATTTGAAAAGCTTTTTATAATTAATTTAAAGTATCGAGAGGGTTTTCTTTAAAACCTTCTAAAAATTTTCTTAATGCAAGCGATCATTATATGATTAAATCCTTAATTCATTAGAATAAACAAGATAAGGTTACAAGAAAGATTACAACAAAGATTACAATAACTTGCTTAAATCTTGATGTGCTTGGTTATTCTTTATTCATTTTTCTTCACTTGAATTGTATACGTACTCCACTTGATCATTGTTTTAATCCTTTCACATAAAACATTCCTTAAGCAACAAAAGCTATGTTGATTTCTATCTCAGATAAATGATAAGCATTATGATTTTGTTATTGAGGTATCGATTTGATATTTGCATGTATCTTTTACTTTATATACTTGAATTTCTCCTTATATTTTTCCAACTTGTCTTTCTTTAGTGTAAAATGGTAGTCTAACCATATGGTTATATACTTGATATATACTTTACATTCTTGTACTCTACCTCGTTGTTATATGTTTAAAATTTGTACTAAACTCCATATTGTATTATTATTCAATTGGCCCTTCTAAATAAATTCATATGCCATTATCTTTGTCTCAGGTGGCTTCATTTATTTACATTATCCATGTCACCTATTCATCCTTTGTTGGTTTACTTATTTTCTTTGTTGAGTGTCAATATTTCAAGAACAAATTTTCTATGATTGTGACTGTGAGAATTGCTTACTATGTATCTTATGTTGAGCTCTCTAAGATCAACTGACCATTCCCATTCTCCTTTACATATCTAGTTTATAAAGTATTTGTCTTAATGGGATATCTAGCCATAAATTAATTGTGTGCACCTAAAATTAAAGCTTTAAATTTCTTGTGCTAAATAGTGTAAAAGCTAAAATTTTCAATTATAAGTAATTTAGTTTTCGTCATTGTAATAGTTTGTTTATTAAACTTTGTTTGTTCTCTTCATCCTTTAAAATTTGGTTGTTTTCTTCATCCTTGATTTGAAAGAAGATGAGGGATACATATGAAATTGTCTATATGGATGTGAAACGAATATCCTAATAGTATCGGACTTCTTAAGTAATCCTTCAATTCTCTAAAAGTTTTTGACATTGTTTAGTCCATTCAAAATTTTTGAGTTTTTATATTTTCTTAAAAAGGATTAGGAAGCGATCAACCAATCTTAATAGTAACCTTGATAATCTGATTACTTTACCTATTTGTCTTTGTACTTCTTTCAAAATTCTAGGTGATTCCATGCGTAAGTAACATCAATTTTCTTTAGATTAAATCATACTGACTATAGATAATTATGAACCAAAGGAAATTATATGTCCCCACCTTAGATATGCACTTTAAAAATTAAGTCTCATCCTATATTTACTCAAGGTTTTGAGCATTCTTTAAGATTGAAAACATGATCTCCTCCCACATTTATTTTTACTATCATCTTGTCAACATATACTTCCATACTATGCCCTAGTTATTTGTCCGATACTAAGTTACTAATTTTTAACAAGTTATCCTTACGCTTTATAGGGAAAAATGCATGACTTTAAAGAAATATATCTTATGGGTGATGAAGTATGTCTTTTTCTCATCTCCTTAATGCATCTTAATCTAGTTATATCTCTAATAGGAGTTCGTGAAGCTTAGAGACTGGTGGCTTGAAGTGGCATATTTCAATTAGTCTATATTTGCTAAAATTTAACCAATTTTTAGGCATGCCTTGTTTAGGTATTTTTTATGATCACCATATTACTGAGCCACTTTAGATAGTCAAATTCTCTAATGAAGCCTACTTCTAATAACTTGGTCACCTTCTCTTCTGCAACATGTTGTCTTTCAATTGAAAAGTTCATTTTCTTTTTCTTTATTGTCTTAAAGAGACGATTCATACTTAACTTGCAAGAAATCACTTCCATATTCACTTTAGGCATATTAATTGAACTATATGAAAAAAAAATTCATATGTTGAAATGAAAATCTTTTTAGGTACTCCTTTATAGTTCCTTCCATTTATGCCTTAATTTTTAGGCTTATAAGATCTTTATTTTTTTCTTCTATGTCTTATAAGATTTCTTTATTAGCTCCCCTAATATCCTTTTTTTAAATATCTTACATCTAAGTCCTACACATTCATTCTTTTTCTTTGAAGCGATGGCGTAAAATTATGTCTCCATTTTTTGGACCTTAAGTACCTCTCTTATTCCATTTTCAGTTAGAAACTTGATTAATATATAATGAGGGAAGAGAATTGCTTAGGTGATATTAATTTTAGCATTTTAGGTAGAGGATCTTTGTACAACATAAAATTTTTTCATATTTATTATCCATCTCAAACATACTCCTAACATCATAGGTGGAGATATTTGTCTTTGTATATAGATTTGATCTCCTCTGAAACTAGCATTGATGTTACAAGTTTTAGTTTTTCTATTGAAATGTTTATTTTTTAAAGTTATCATAAAAAATCCACACACACACACACACACACACACACACACACACACACACACACACACACACACATATATATGAGTTCAACAATTCATGAAGCATACTTCGAACCAAGTAAACCTAGAAAAAGAATAGGAGTCTTTAAGTTCAACTTATAGAAAATTGATAATAGGACCTTGATTTACCCTCATAAAGGCACTATGGTGGTAACTCCTTTGATAGCCAACTTATTATTTAAAAGAACATTAGCATAAAACTATA
>JAOQMS010000001.1:13234071-13246022 GCA_027563885.1 Erythroxylum longipes | reverse complement strand
AGAAGTCATGAAGCATACTCCGAACCAAGTAAACCTAGAAAAAGAATTAGAATCTTTAAGTTCAACTTATAGAAAATCGATAATAGGAGCTTGATTCACCCTCATAAAGCCACTATGGTGGTAACTCCTTTGACAATGAACTCATTATTTAAAAGAACATTAGCATAAAACTATATATATATAAATAATGAGTTCATTGTCAAAGGAGTTATATATATATATATAGAAGTTCAAAAAGTCATGAAGCATACCCCGAACCAAGTAAACCTAAAAAAAGAATAGGAGTCTTTAAGTTCACCTTATAGAAAACCGATAATGGGACCTTGAGTATATATAGTTTTATGCTAATGTTTTTTTAAATAATTAGTTAAGTGTCAAAGGAGTTACCTCCATAGTGCCTTTATGAGGGTGAATCAAGGTCCTATTATCGGTTTTCTATAAGGTGAACTTAAAGACTCCTATTCTTTCTTTGGGTTTACTTGGTTCAGAGTATGCTTCATGACTTTTTGAACTTAGATCTTTGCTCTTTATAATATTCTTTTATTGATCATATATATCACCTTTTAAGTAGGGAGTGGTTCCCTTTGTGTTAAAACCTTATGGAGGACTCCTCCTCTATTCTTCCTTGGTATGACCATTCTTGCTATTTTATTTTATGAAATGATCCAATGTTACCTATTTGAATAAACCATTGGCCATTTTTCTGAAATTGTTACAATCTACAATCTCATATCTAGTGATGTGATGGAAATGATAGTATATGTTGATATCCCTTTTGGAAGGGTTGTTTGCCATTTATTATTCTAATTCATTGTCTATGACAAAATCTTTATCATTCTTTCTTTAATATTAACTTTAGTTTGATCAGCACATAATTGTTTCTTATCAGTCTCGTTAATAAAAATGCACCCATATTCTTATTCTAATTATTTTTGTTTATTGGGCTTCTTACATTTTGTTTAGCAATCATTTCTAAATATTTTTGCTTTATGATATATACCTTATTGAATCTTTGAGATTATTTATTTTATATAGAATTCCAAAATCTTTGGCTTTTTTAATCCATTTGTAAAAGTTGTTATTGCCACCCCTATGTTAAGGTTTGAGATTTTGGTTGCATTGAAGTTAAAGCATTATAAATAATTCCTTAGGCATTCCTTTTTCCTTTAAGTTAAAGATATTAAATAGGTATAGCTCCTTAGCACACATGTATTGCTAGAAAAATGTGATATAATTCTAACATATAATTATTAAAAAGTGGCAATTGATATGAGAAGTAATGTAGCATAATTTCCCTGTCTATATGAATATGGTTAACTAAATCGTGCATATTAGCACAAGTGTCTATGGTTAGCATCTTAAACCTGCCAGTAATTTTTTTCTAAGACATTAGGTATTTAAAGGTTGTCAGCCATTAGGCTTACCCCCAAAAGTTATTTTTTAGTGGAAAGGATCATAGAAATATTGAAGTGGCTCTTTTTAATAATGGATGTTGGATATGAATTTATTGCCTTTCTTGCATCTATATTCTTTCTATCATTAATTGGTTGATTTGTTATTACAACATCTTAATTATAGTAATTTGGTCCTCTAAGTTTTTATTAGCTCGAGTAGTTTCAGTGTGAGATCCCATGTCGGTTGGAGAGGGGAAGGAAGTATGCCTTATAAGGGTATGGATACCTTTCCCTCATAGAAGCATCTTCCCAAGGTGTGGGAAGAGCAAAATCGTGAGGGCTTGGCTGGGCCAAGGCTCAAAGCGGACAATATCTGTAAGAAGGTGGTTTAGAGTTGTTACAATGGTATCAAAGTCAGTACTCGAACCGGTGTGTCAGCGAAGACACTGAGTCTTAAAGGGGGTGGAGTGTGAGATCCCATATCTGTTGGAGAGGGGAACGAAATATGCCTTATAAGGGTATGGATACCTCTCCCTTAAAGACGCATCTTCTCAAGGTATGGGAAGAGCAAAACCGTGAGGGCTTGGTTGGGCCAAGGCCCAAAGCGAAAAATATCTATGAGCGGGTGGTCTAGGACTATTATATTCAGAGTTGTTGGCTACTTTAATAAGGTTGGTAAATCAATTACTTCCTTAGGTAACCACTAGTCTTTCTCTAAATGGAGATATCTTAAAACCATATTCTTTCTCTAAATGGCGGTATCTTAAAACCTTATTCTTTCTCTAGGTGGAGATATCTTAATTAATTTAAAGTTTCTAGTGAGAATATTCAAATTTTTAAAAAGGTCACATAGATAATGCCAAATAATGTAAACTATAAGATTCCAAAATAGTTATACAAATTTATTTAGTTGGTAACAATTGAATTTATTATAAATTAATTTTATAAAATGAGGATTAATCAAAATTTATATAGTATGTTTCATCCCAAAAGGTTATATGTGAGTATTTGTATCTTAAATGAAAGCTATTCAATATTGAAAATATATGTTTTTATGTAAATGAAGGAGCTATATAATTAGCTTATACAAAATAGGTACACATGGTATGTTTGCAAAGGTCAATCAAAATATAAGGCCTTTTGAAGGATTTTATTTATAAAAAAACATGTTATGTCAAATATTGTATAAGCTATATAAAATGTGAGTGAGCATCAGATGTCCATTTCTCAACTACTTAACATGACCCAAATTGCTAATGTATGCATGATTGTCTATTTCTTAAAGAAATGTAATCACATTTTATTTTTCTTTTGTAATTCATGCATTGAAAGCCTCAAACTTAAAGAAATGAAGATCATTACAAAAACATGAATTATTTGTGTACATTAGGAAGTTCATCATATAATGAATGTTAGAGTAGTGCTCTAAAAGTAATCACCTTTAGCACTTTTGTACAAACTTTATTTTAATTAACAAAGCAAAAGGCAATTTTCATTAATTTGATATTCGTTTATATATGAATCGATGTCGATCTTAAATCGAATTAATGAAGTCCATGATACAAAACATAACATGAAAGAAATCATGATCAGATCATGATAATGAGATTCCTATCATATGCAATTATGTTAGTATCTAAATAATCCCTAGTCATAGGATTAATAAGACAAGACATTATTAACCTAGATAGATTAGTACATGTTATACTCCTTGATTTGATGAAATAGTGGATCTCATAAACTTTAAGTATGAGATGTTTAGAGTTAACATATGGATGTTTACTAAGAGTAATAAGTAGGATGACCTGCTATGAAATTATCATATGGATGAACTATCAAAAGTCAATGATTAATCTCATCATAACAATGGTGCAAATATCCTTAAACTTGAGGTACTCAAGGATATCTTGGATACTAATCATGTGCTTTGACATCATTCATTATTACCTCAAGACGAGGTCACTCTTAGGGTGGTGATTAGGTACAACTATTAGTATTTGAAGGTAATTGGGTAGCCAATAAAGGATTCACCACTCCTGATAGAAGGAGATGATACCCACAGCCTCTTGTTGGGGTCATTACTCAGGAGTCTCTGGCCAGAGCAGTTATGTATCATAAAGAGGGTCTTCAATGACACATGGAGTAATAAGATCTCAGGATAAGAACTAACATCACTTGGACTAGATGTGACGTAATTAGTCGAGTGAGAGTTGACACATAACCCATACTCTGAACCAAGTAAGGTCTAGTATGGTGAAAGGGTGAATTGTACGGTAATTATCTATGGAAAGGTTCTTAAGTTGGATAATTAATTATCGAAGAGTTCATGTGTTAATCCACTTATATTCTAGTAAATTGGCATCGTGATACCCTTCATGATTTGCTTAAATTAAGAGTTAATTCAAGTTCCTAAAATAATTAGGAACCTAAGGGTTATGTGTATAAAAGATCAGATGAAAAATATAATGTGTATGGCTGGTTTTAAGTAGGCACGATTGAAGGCGAGGCTAGTTTTTAAATAGGCCAATATTGTGGCTCATAGGCCACGATCGTGACTGAAGCCTCGACAGTTGATACATAAGTGAGTTTTTCACTCATGTTCATAGGGGATTAGTTCTTACATACTCAAGTGAGAAAGAAAGGGCTCTATAAGAGTTTTAAAGAGAGAGAGAAGAGGTCTTGAGTTATCTTCATGAAATTTATGTAATTGTGGCATAAATCTAGTTGCATGCAAGATAATCTTGATCTATCTCTCATTTGAACATCTACTTGAATTCATCAAGTTTGGTGTTCGAATACCCTTACACACTACTTCTTCTTCATCTTTGCGTGTTCTTGGGTGATTAAGGAAGGGTTTGGTGTTTGCAACAACCCAAACAAGGAGAAGAAATAAGAAAGGAGGAGAAACAAAAGGTAAAAGTTTTAAATTTCATGTTCTTATTATATGTCTATACATGCATGTATGATTTTGGCTTTTCGGAGTTTTCATGGTGTTGGAATTTAGATTTTAACACTTACACTGCATTCTTATGCATGTGATGCATGATTTTATGCCCAACCCAACAGTGGTATGAGAGCAAGTTTAGGCATATATTAGATGATGTATTGAACATGTGCAAAGTGTTTGCTGGGTTGGGACAGACATGCATGCATGTTGATTTGGAGTAATTTGTGTAAATTGTAGCAAAGTGTTTGTTGGGTTGGGACTGACATGCATGTTGATTTGGAGTAATTTGTGTAAATTGTAGAAAAATTGTTTTTCTGATTTTCTTTTAGAGAAATATTTATAAGGTGTTATGTTATGTTTTTGTCAAAAGAAATTGCAATTGAATGTCATTTGCTATTTTATTTCGAATTAATATCTAGTATATTCATATATTGGTTTCTGGGAATTTCTGGAAAATTGAATGCATGTGTTGATTTTAAAATTTTCGTAATAATTATAGAAAAATATTTTCTAATTTTCTTTCACATAAATGTTTATAAGGAGTTATGCTATGTTTCTGTTTCTGTCAAAGGAAGATGCAATTGATTGCCATTTGCTATTTTATTACAAATTTAGTTTCAGCCTGATGCATGTATGAAGATCTGGGAAATTATGGAAATCTAATGAACATACATGCTTGTAAATTCCATGTTAATTTTTTAAAAAATTGTTTTTAGAAATTTTATGCATGCACATGCAAGATGAGATGTTTCCACATGTATGAGATGCATGACACTTATTGTTAAAGTGATTATCTTATGCATGTATGATGTAAAGTATGACTAGTGTTAGAAGTAATATGACAAATGTCATAGACATGTGATGTGTTGGATAATTCCTAATAATTACTAATAATTAGTCTATGAAATTTTTTATTAGGCACATTTAGAATATGTATAAGACTCTGGAATTTTTCTAGAATTATATGAATTTAATTCTGTTAATATATTAAGTCAAAGTCAACATGGGTCAGTTATTTGAAAGCTGAAGGGGTTGACTCAATTAAAGACTTATGGTGCATGTGTTTTAGTTATAAGACCTTAATAAAGATTTTATAAGATAAGAAATGTATTATTTTGATGGTAGTAGAACGCTTAGTGCATATTCTTAAAATTAGGGTTCCGAAAATTTTCCAAACGTCGAATCGGTCCTTTTAGTGTCTAGTAGGTTAACTTATGTATCTTGATGATTTTGGCCGTCAAGATAATTTTGGTTTATGCTGAAATTATTTAGATAAAATTGAGATGGCCTAGGGATATTATAGATGACTAATTGATGTACGAAAATTTTGGAAACCCTAGGGATTAATTTAGAATTAATCCAAGTATAGCAGAGCATTTCAAGTGCGACTAGAAAAAGGCATATATACTAGAATTAAAGTGTTTAATTCGGACATCAAAATAATTAAATTTTAGGGTTCCTAATCGAATTGCATTCATAATTTGAATTAGCCGAGACTAACTCTAGTACCCGATTCGGTTCAAGAGTTGAATGGAATCACGAACTTTTGATGCATAGTCAACTCACAACATCAATTAAACCTCCTTTGTGTGATATATGCATTAGATGCATTTTAAAGGTGGTTATGGACATAGGCTCAATTTAATTGAGTTATCCATTATCAATTTAATGGACACATATGTGTGTGTGTATGTGTGATATATATACAATATCATCCACGTATTGATGAGACCAAAGAACAAATCCTTTAACCAAACTATTAGGACTTACGCTTTCCTTTGATATGACAAAAATCATAATTCTTTTAGATTTGGGTTATTGGGTAAACTTAAGCCTTCCCTACACGAATATGGTCAAACCATAGAAATTAGATTTCCATATTAATGGGTTGGTCCTAACTAGAAGCGTTGATTTGTTGGGTAAATCTAAGGTCAACAAGGATAGAGACAAAGTTGGGTTATATACATGAGATGTATATAAATCAAGAGTTGATAACTCAATGAGTGTGCTAAATCAATAGTTGATGGCACAAGTCGATAGTTGCATAACTGAATGTAATTGGTATGGATGATACCTACTGATTGACCTAAGGTTTTGTATATTCACCTTGTAAGCTTATAAGAAATAAATTCACAAACATATCAAAACCAGCTTAGTAAAATAAAGGTGAAAATTTTGAAAAAAGAGAAGAAAAACTAAAAATTTTGTATTTTAAATTGTTGAAGTTATAAGAACGAGAAAGGGAAGATATTTGTGCTATTCAAGATTTGTTTTGCACCTTCCTTATATTCTATTTAGAGATTTGAGTGACATTAATTCAAATTTTTTATAAGCTTTTTTATGCAACTTCCTATATATTGATTTACCCAAAATCTATTAGTTATAATACCTTACCTCAACCCCATTACACCTTGATTTAAAGACAACGTGATTTTTGGCTCTAATTTATTTTGTAGTTATGGAGATATGATATATTAGCTAGCCTATGGTTAAGACTCCCTCTACATATTGATTTAATAGTTCCATTAGTGTTCACCTTAAACACTTTGAGTTAATTGAGTGAATCTTTTATATGAGGGTGTTAAATTCTATGGCATTTGATTTCAATAAGGTTGCCAAAATATCATTTATGGTGATTGGTTGTGAAAAAATATTCTATGACTACTTGATTCTAATTGTATTTTTGTTTGATTATTAAGGCATGACATTTGAAGTATGAATAGATAGGTTGAGACGGAGGAAGGGTAGATATTGAGAAGAGTTAATGAATTCAAATTATTATTTGCTTGAAGACAAGCAAATGCCTAAATGTGGGGAAGTTGATAAGTGTTGATTTAATTATATTTTTAGGCTTATATTTAGTGCATTTTGTTTGTTTATTTGATTGTTTTTATTGTTTATGGTAGTTAAGATGTTCATATTTTATTTTTAGGGTCTAATTCACTCATTTGGAGCAAAAAGAATAAATTCAAACAAGCTTAGAGTAATTTAGAGCTATTTTGACTGAGTTATAAAATGCATGACAATTATACGACCGTGCTTGAAGACCTTGAGGGTGTGTTGATTAATTTCTACGAAAAACCCCAATGTTTATTGGGAGCATGCATGTGTTGAGTGGTGAGTAGGCTATATTGACATTATATAGCTATGTTCATAAGTGTGTTGGCTTTATACAACCATCACGTGTCTATTTAAATCACACATCCATTATCATGCTTGTGTTTATACCTATGTATCTTCCAAAATCTGAATTTTGAATTTTAAAAGCCAAGTTTAAGTGGTAAAAGAAGTGAGGAAGCTCAATAAACATAATTAGAGTCCTAGGATGGTAAAAAATACGAAAAACAACCAAAGAAACCTTTTTTAGTGAATTGAAGACAATCTAGAGTTAAATTTTTGAAGAATGAAGGGATTTCATCTTATTATCCTTGATTTCCTATTTTCTTTTAACTTTGATGTTAGTTGGATGTGGTTAAGAACTAAATTCTTTATGTTATCTAGATTATACGAACCATGGGATGGACTTTATAGTTATTTATGTTATTTTAATGTATTCTTTAGTTTTATTGAGATTCAATTATATGTTCTTGATTATTCTTGAATTAATATTTCCAGTATGTAGATTCATGTGTGATTTCATGTAATTGAGATTGAGAAATCCTTCATATGAATAGATCTAGCATAATTGAAAGGAGTTACTTGCAAACCTAGAGATATGTCAAAATAAATCTTTTAAATTAAGGTCAAAGCTATTAGTGAAATTTTGAAATCAATGAGTGTAACTGTGGGAGCTTTAATTAGAAAGAAATTTCAATTAATCAACTTAAAATTAATTGTTAATAGTTTTGAGAAGGATATTAGAATAATTAAGAATTTCTACAGCCCAATGTACTTTGGATTAAATTGATGTATGATTTATTTTAGTTTATTATTTTAATTTTGATTTTGATCAATCACTATCCCCAATATTTATCGATTAGATAATAGGAAAAGAATTATTACTAGTACTTATAGTCCTAATGGGAGTGACCTATATTCACTAGTGTTAGTTACAACTACATCGTGTACTTGTGGTTAAAACACATTAAATCAATTCATACAATCATATATTTATAACATATACATATAATACAACCAAAAAAGTGAAATAAAAAATGCATTTCAATAAACTATTCATGAATTAATACTTGTAATAATAGTTTCTAAAAACAACTAATGCTACTTAAGTATCATTAAACATCAAGTAAAAAAGTGATCAACACTTTCAGACTAAAATTGTAAAATTATATATATCCTATAGGTATAAAATTCTATGAACCCTATGAGTATAAAATTATATGAATCAATGAAGTTATTAGCTATCATCTCAATAATGTCCTTTGATAGGCCATTAAACCAAAGACTTCTAGACACTTCTCTTCTCCTATAATCTTTCAAGAAAGTTTGCACCACCTAACTATATGTCTAAATATGATTTGATGGAGTATTATACACTCTTATTAATAAACTCTTTGTTTTGGGACAAAAGCACTTTGTAAAGGGCTTCATATTTGTTCATAGGAGTGGTTAAGCCATAATAACCAACAAAGATAAGACTTTTTATCGTGTTATTCACCAATATAATATGTAACATTAGATCTATCCTGGGAATCATATAATATTGATCCAATTGTGTCTTTATAAAATTCACATGATTTGATTGTGTTAAATGTTGGATTGAAATTGGAGTTCTCATTATAACCAAATTTCTAAAACAAATTCAAGAAAAATGATATCTAACACACTTGAATAATAAGCTAAAATGTGTACCGTAATATAAGCATATAATTAAAGCCTAACACTTAGAAGAACAAAAAAAACGATTTCTTTTAAATTATTATACTTATATTTATTTAAGTTGATTAGATAAGATATGAAAAAATTATGTATTATTAAAAGAGAACAAATTAGACAAACAAATTATTAGATGAAAGTGACCTTTATTAAAATTTTAAATGTTTGAAAATAAATTTATAAAGGAGAATTGTTCAAAGAAATGTTTATAAATAAGTTTATATTAAATTTATCCAAGTTGTAAAATATAGACATATGGTGAAAATTTATTTCTTTATTTACATAGTCAGGGGTTCAAATTCTCCAAACTAACGAACTTTTGTAAATGAGCGTTAATCTAGAGTTCAGCTAAGACTCAAAAGTATTATGGGTTTGGCTGATACTTAACCCATTTAATATAAATTAAATTCTTTTATTTAGTCATTTTTAATAAACGAATTAAATAATTAACAATTACCAATAAATTTATTCAAAGAAAAAATTAAACAAACCTTATTCAAATTTTGAATAAGTGAATTTATCCTTATGTCCAAACACGAGTAATTCTTACTTTTGGTTTTATTTAATCCAGTAACCAAACACATATCTTCTTCTACATTGGAACACTGGTCATCCTAAGTCGCCACCTACATTCTACATATTGCCACTGTCATTTCGTCCATAACCATGCTAGATGATGTCGATCATGATATGCAGCAAAAAGAAGAGAAAAGATGTTTAGAGGACAAGGGGAAAAATCTCGCATAATTCATTCAGCAAAAATAAAATAAAATATAGTAGGACACATTAACTGCTGCTCCAAGTTTTATGCCACGTTAAAGAGTCACTATTAACATACTTGCTAGGAACTTGGTCAACTAAACTTATCCAATGACTCCACTAAACCATGACAAATGGAACAATAACAAGCAAAGTTACTAAGTAACAGTAACATAAATAATAACAAATTTGGATTACTGTTAACATCCCCCTTTAATCCTGATTTAGTGTAGTACTAACTCTAAGCAGATGCTTCAATTTGACAAATGCTTTAGACTTTTAAGTGCTTAGTAAAGATATCAGCTTCTTGACCTTCAGACTTGCAATATACCAACTCAATTCTTCTATTGTAGACTTGATCTCTTAGAAAATGGAAGCGTGTCTGTATGTGATTGCTCCTCCAATGTATGACTGAGTTTTTGGCCGAATCTATTGCAGATTTGTTGTCTACAAATATTCTCACAAGTCCTTCAACTAAAACATGAGTTTGATTTAACAAAATTCACAACCAAAGAGCCCGACATGCACTTATGGCAGCAAGTACATATTTTACCTCATATGTTGAAAGTGCAATAATAGTTTGCTTTTTTTATAAGCATGACACAGCAGTAGAGCCAAGCTTGAAGACGTCACTAGACGTGCTTTTAAGGCCATCTCAGTCACCACCCCAGTCACTATCTGAGTAGCCAATAAGAGCCAGATCATCACATGAAGTATAGAATAAACCGTGATCATGTGTGCCCTTTATATATCGTAAGATCCTCTTAGCAACTTGCATATGAGACTGCCTGGGGAACTCTATAAACATGTTGATCAACCCAACTGTATAGTAAATTTCTGTTCTTATGCATGTGAGATACCTTAGGCTTCCAACACGGTGTTTGAAGTACAGAGAGTCAACTTGTGTATCATCATCTTCCTTGGACAACCTTGTATCGACTTCCACTGGGATCTTCACATCACTCATCTGAAATCTTTTTAAGAGTTCAGTGGCATATCTTTTCTAACATATAAATATACCTTCCTCCATTTGATATACTTCAATATCCAGGAAATATGACATTAGTCCCAAATCTGTCATTTCAAATTCATGCTTCATAGACATCTTGAATTCATTAATCACTTCTGAGTTATTCCCAGCAAAGATTAAATCATCAATATAAAGGCAAAGTAGAAGTTTATCACCAGAATAATTAACCTTCATATATAGAGCATGCTTGGAAGGGCATCTTTGAAACCCAATGGTCTGAAATAAAGTGTCAATAAGCTTGTTCCATGCTCTAGATGCTTGTTTTAGTCCATATAAAGCTTTCTTCAATTTGTGCACTTTCTCTTTACAACCTTTCTTCATAAAGCTTGATTGTTGTTTTACATGGACCTCTTGTTTAAGTTGCCCATTCAAAAATGTTGACTTCACGTCCATTTGATGTACTTTCCAGTGATTTTGAGCAACTAAAGCTATCAAAAGTCTGATTGTTTCAATTTTAGCAACAGGAGAGAAAACCTCTTGGAATTCATAACCTGGTCGTTGTTCGAATCCCTTAGCCACCAACCTCACCTTATGTCTTTCTATTTCTCCATTTAATTTTAACTTCATCTTGAAAAACCATTTCACATCAATAGCATTATTGCCTTTCGGAAGTTCAGTTAGTTCTCATGTCTTGTTTCTTTCAATTGTCGTTAACTCCCCCATCATGGCATTCGTCCATATAGGATCTTCAAGTGCCTCCTCAAGTGTAACAGTTACATACAATATTACACTAAGTTCCCTTCATCGTCGATAATATTGTCAGGTGTTATCACAAAATTTCTCAATGCTGCTGGTAGTTGCCAATTTCTTCTTGGATGGTCATTATTTAGATCTTACTGAAGTCCAACTGGATGAGGCATTGAAAAAGTAAAGATAGAAAATAGAGTAGCAAATAAGAAGAAACCGAGATATCATATTCAACTCATAAACAATGCCTTTTATAGGCTACAGGCTCAACAAACTTAACGCAGTATCCTCTCTGTTACTC
>JAOQMS010000001.1:13218498-13233158 GCA_027563885.1 Erythroxylum longipes | reverse complement strand
AGCTTTCCTTTCAGCTTCTTCTTCTTCCTCACCTTCACTGTCATTGCTAACTCCTCCACTAGTTTCAACACTTCAGGCTGCTCAAGACAACTCAATTCAACATGTTCTTCATCCCTAGTTCATAGAATACATCTGAAATGAATCGGTGGTCTCCATTCTTTGTTTCAATCAATACTTGTCCCTTTCCCATCACTAGTATGGTGCTATTGTTAGCAAATTTGACTCTGGAATGCACATATTAATCAATTTTCGCAAATAGCTCCTTCCTGCCACACGTATGATTTGTGCATCCACTGTCTAAGAATAAGGTGTTGAAATTTATTCTCACTGGTTACAATCACCATTAGAAGGGCATGATCATCATTGTCTCCCTTTTTTACACAATGAGCCTCCTCACTATTCTCATTAAATCTGCACTGATTTGAATAACGACCAAGTCGGTGACACGAGGAAGATTTAATATTAGATTTTTCATACCTCCTTCTACCTCAGCCATGAAATTGTCCTCTATTTAGGTGATGGCTAAAATTTAATTTCTCCTGGTCATTCTCCTTATTACAATCGCCCATTTTGATATTTTGAGCTTCACGTCCCTTATAATGATGACCATCACGTCCTCGTCCACTGCCACAAGAACTACTATATTTTTGGCCCTTTTGATTGCTTCTTTCACCTTTAACAGAAACTTGACTCTGAAAGGCTTGCTCATCGGTTTCTATAGCTACTTCTCAATCATGCGTTATTTATGGGCTTGTAGCGTGGCAGTCAGTTCGTCAATCTTTGTATTTGACAAATCATGAGCTTCTTCTATGGCAATAACCAGATGCTTAAATCGAGGTGTAAGAGTCCTTAAAATCTTCTCAACTTTGGACTCATCATTGAGCTCCTATATGTACGTCTTCATTTGATTTGTTAAACTCAATAAATGATTAATGTAATCGCTAACAGATTCTATCCCCTCTATTTGCAGAAGCTGATATTGACGCCTCAAGATTTGTAGACGCACCTTTTTGACTTTTTCTGCGCCTTTATAGGCTATTGTAAGGATATCCCAGGCTTGCTTAAAAGTGGCAGCGCCTACAATCTTCTTGAATATTGCATCATTCACACCTTGATGGATGTAGTATAGTGCCTTCCAATCTTTCTTCTTAGTTTCCTAATGGTTAGTCTTTTGTGTTTCACTAGGATCGGCTACAAGGTCAGGAAATCCATCCTCCATGGCACCTAGCAATTCGTGGTAATCAAACAACACCATCATTTGGACACGCCACCCGATGTAATTTCCCCATCCAAAATGGGAATGGAAGCCTATACTAAATTGTTCGTCGCGCTGCTATAAAGGATTAAGAACTGAACAAGCCTTTGGTTCAGCACTTTTGTTGAATAGCTTATGGACACCAAAAATCAGTGCCAGAGTTGAAGTTTGGGATACCAGCTCTAATACCACTGATATGCAGCAAGAAAAAAGAGAAAAGATGTTCAAAGGACAAAGAAAAAAATTGTCTCACACACTTCATCCAACAAAAAAAACTTGTTTAAAAACAGTAGGGCACATCAACTACAGCTCCAAGTTTTAAGCCACGTTAAAGAGCCACCACTAACATGCTTGCTAAGAACTTGGTCAACTAAACTTATCCAACAACTCCACTAAACCATAACAAACGGAACAATAACAAACAAAGTTACTAAGTATCAGTAATAGAAATAATAACAAATCTGGGTTACTATCAACATATCACTGTATCAACTAGAAGGAAAACAACAGACGACGATAGAGTAATGATACCTCTGACAAGCAGAGAAGGTGACAAACTGTGGATTCAATGTCTTCACCAAACGGTAGACAATGGCAACGACGTAGTGAAGGATTCACTGTTGTTACTAGCCTACCCACGCGCTCAACAAATGAAATCCTCTATGCCATTGGCTCCAATCCTGTACCATTTTATCTTAACCATTTATTTATATAGGACTACATAAATAAATGGTTGAAATAAAATAGCACAGGGTTAGAGCAGGACAATAGCACAGAGGATTTCATTTGTTGAGCACTCCCACATAAATAAATGGTTGAGATAAAATGATATAAGATTGGAGCAGGGACAATAGCACTCAGTATATGTCCACGCGATCGGTGCCATCTCTAATCACAATAACCTAGGCGAATTAAACTCAACTACCATAGTAGATATGATCAACGTCATCGTTAGTCCAACACTCCCCAGCAATTTGTTGATTCATATTGTTTAAGATTGTCCAAACAAAAAATGTTTGCAAAAAAATACAAAAATAGGAACACAAAATCTATGTTTTCCAATTTCGTTTAGAAAAAATTTTGATTTTCCACAAAAGTAATAGGAGTAAATGAAGGATATATTCTTATTATTCAATATTAGACTGTTAAATTTGCTAAGTGATGGTAGCTCAATAGCTTTCCGAAGACAAAAATAATAATAATGTGATTTTAGCCTGTGATAGAGTGTCAAATAGTGTGTTTGGTGGACGAAATTTTCATATTTCCATAAAAACACAGTGAATACAAATGAAGGCTTGTACAAGTGGAGTGTCTTGAAAATTATCAGGATAATTCATATATATGTGTATGTATGTATTGTGTTTTAACTTTGCAGAAAATTATTCTTACGATAAATACAAAGTCATAATAAATTTATCAAATACACATACACCAAATATGTTTTTATTTCATCTCAATTGTGAAAAGATTTTTAATTTGAAATCTCATTTTAATCAAATACAAGTATGAAATCGAACAATATTAAATTTAAATTTTCATGCCAATTTTAAATTTTAAAATTTTTTAATAAATCATATTTTATATATAATTTTTTGAAATATAAATGTTATAACAATTGTAACGTTTTATATTATAAATAAATTTATGAACTTATTATATGTTATTATAAAAATCATGAATCAAATCACAGCGACCGCTCTCTGTCGTACCGTCGGTAGGCTCTCATCAGAACTTGCATGTTCCCACGTTGCTATCTTATACTAAATGTTGAAAAGATAAAAGGTTCTTCAAAACTCTTCAATTTTTCTTTTTAAAAACTCCATCCAGTTAACTTCCATGTGTCAACTGGCCCTCTTGTCGTTTAGTACTCATGACAAATTGAGGCTCCACTTTGATTTAAAGAATCACAAGCAACACATAAAAATTTTGATAAAACCTTCATGTGTAGAAGAGATTATTTATCATTTTGATTTTTTAAAAAAAGGATAGTTTGACTTAAATACGAAATTTTAATTTAATTTAATGGAACAAAATCAATATATTTAGGCAGTAATTAATCTCCTCCGTCTTTATACATCCTTTGTCGAGAAAAGGAAAGGACAATGAAAATCTTTCCAGCTTCAATAAAATCTGAACTAAGGAACACTCACCGTATAAGAATGACCGATCATGGACCAGCTTGAGTATCAAAGCATGGACATGGATAATTTAAATTCATTAATAAGTAGTCGCTGTTCACTCTATGCAGGATCAAGTTTCTTAACATTCGGACCACATCAATTTTGGCTATCAGCTGATTAAACAATAAGAAGTTAAAGGCCCTTTTCATGTATGTCCATTCACATGGATAACAACTTGTACATATGTCTACGCTTTCTTCTCTTCCCCTTTTCTTTTTTTTTTCCCCCTTGTATCCTTGCCCTGCCCATAATTCATTTATGTGCTCCGTACTAAGGTTATAAGCGTTCTTTTTTTTTTTTTAATTCGTTAACGTAGTACACCACTCTTTTTTCAATACTTTTAGTGCACGATTTGCAATCTCGAATTATTTATTAATTGGTATCGACTTTGTAACTCATAAATTATTATAAGTTGATGAAACCAATAGTTGCTTATATAAAGATGTAGAAACAGGTAATGGTTTTAGTGAGATAGGGCCTTTGGTTTTTTATTAAATAGAGAATTGCTGGTTTAAGCGTAAGTCCAAGATCGTCATGGCCTACGTAACCAATTTGGAGCCATACTAGTTTATAAATGCAACGATATTTTTCTTCTTTTAGGGTTATAAATGCAATGATAAGATTTGAAGCTCTTTCTCCAGCTGGAGTATTATATAATCTCTGTTCTAGTAGATCAAGAGTATTATATACTTCTTAAGTATTGCTGATTTGTTAATATATACAGAAAAGGAAGATGTGATGTGGAAGATTAAATTTTTTTAATTAAGGTTGGAGGGATGACATTTTTTTCAAAATAAATAATTCATTTTGGAGTTTGCTGCTAAATAAGCATGAGAATAAATCTTGAGTCCAACCATTTTTAATCTACACATCGTCTATTACTAGTGCATATATTGTGATTAAGATTGCCAAAAAATGCTTATGACATGATAATGGAAACTTTTCACAGTACTCCAAGTGTGACTAATTTCATTGCTTTCGAGCAGTACTGTTAGGAAGTCCACGTCAAGAAGCTCTGTCCCATAAAAAGAAATAAATGAAAAGAGTTTACAAGAAATGCAAGATGGGTTGCACTGAATTCAAAGATCATTTATTCTCTGACAACTCCACTTGGCAGCATACCGGCCCGTTGCAAAATTAAAGTCTTAGTTGTTCACTACTCTCCATGACATAGGGTTGTGCTTGTCCTTGGACTATTTGCATGTTCGTTCTTTGAAGTAAAGAATTGTACATATTTTATGAAGATATACCTAAAATGAATTCTCAACCCAACTGGACTCCAAGTGTACAGAGATGCATTATTAGTCTTCATATAGTCCAACTATACATATAGTTTATCACCTCTTCCATTCCCTTAGCTTATAACCCCCCTACCAAGATCTTCCTCTTGATTCCATGGCTCAAGATAATGACACTCTCCACCAAACCTCTCTTGTTCCAACTTTCCGGTGGCCCACCCGACGGAAAGTTTCACTGCGGAGGCGGAAAGTACCAACGGCACGACTAGGTGGAAAGAGAACCCGACGAGGGCAATTCTTTATAGGAATGTTTAGAAGAATGAGACTAAAGCGCTTGAGGTTGTACTATTGTCGCATGGTGAAGAAACTCAAGGACTATTATCGCAACTTGGTTAAGGATATGATCCAAGCTGCGGGAACCATAGAGGCTTATCAACAAAGGCTTTTGATGGAGAGTAGTTTTCTTGTTCCTGTCATGGGTCTCCCTATTTCTAGCTACCCTTCAATGGCTGGATCAGAACATCCTCGGTACTCCATAACTTAAAAGGTTTAGAATTTTGAGCTCTGCATATGCTTTTGTTGAATGATCTTCGAGCCTAATGAATGTTCTTGTCATATAATTTCCTAGGACACTTTTTAATTTTCTGTTTGTTTCCTAAACAATCTATATATGTTCAGGAAAAAAATAACACAACCAAAAAACAAAAAAATAAAGAAAAGATGCATTTTAAAGCATACTCTTTATCTTCTTTGTTTACTGTTCATTGTTATTTACCATTAAAGTTTTCATGAAAAAGAAGATGGAGAAACTCAGTACCATCAGAGCGCTTAAAAGATAAGATCTGCATACTCTCCAAAATGATCAAGATGAGCTATGAAATTAGTGAGCCAGTTCATGAAGATTGAACCTTTTGTCCTTTTCTTCTCATACTGTACTGCGATCAGAATTGCATGGTTGGGATTTTCCAAAATTAAAGGGCAACCTTTCGAATTTTATTTTTGGTTGAGATTGAATCACAGTTCTTTCAGCGAGTCAATGAAATCATTTGATCATGTTAGGATAATTAGTTTAATGAGTTAAAGTTGGCAAATACACGTCAGAAGCCACAACTCGACGACTAGTCTTTTGAAGTACGTACTAAGGGAAACCGTTCTACTCAGAATCCGACTAAAAACACATACAATATGATATACATTTTGCTTTGTATAGAAAGGTATTAAATACAATGTATAGTATTCCAGCGTTAAATTTTATATTTCGTTCCCACCTATCTAATGCCCTTCTTTTATATTACTCTCCTTTCTAATCTAATTTGACTAACAAGAAAACCCAATACCATATAAATTAATTCATGATTTGTATTTTTATGAGAAAAATAAAGCCGTACGGTTGTTCATACGCTTACTCTTACCGACTTCACAACTATATATGAATAGAAGCGCTATTCTGTAAAAATTTTCTTGTAATTATTATTTTCCAACTGCCATCTCATGTAAACTACTCAACCTGCTAAAGAAATGAGAAATGCCAACTCAAGAGTACGTTCTGTACAAAATAAAACAAATCGGCCAAGATTCCATCCACTAAGAAAAACCGACAAATGAAATGGCACAAATAAATAATAAGGGTCACTAGGACTTGATTTTTTATGATGAGATTAGGACCATCTTTCGTGTCCACAGCATAAGACAATGAATGTCACCCTTAAACTCAATTAATTAAAATTCGAGATTGAGCTACCATGCCGCCTAGCTAACATTTAATTTAACTAGTTGATTAATGTATTGATGAGGTGTGATAAAAATTAATACAAAGATATATATGTAAGTTGTTAACTGTGACGAAATACAATTTGTCCAATAAGTAAAAGCCAAACCAATTATGTTAAATACTATAAATCGATTTTTGTTTTTGGATTAAGAAATTTTAGTCGATAGTAGAGACGAAAATGTAATCTAATTATATGAAATTATCAACAACAAAAAAAAGGTGATTGTGCAAAGATGATATATTTATAATTAAACATAATTTTAGTTTTTTCAGTTCACTTTTCTTTAAATTTTGTGATATTTTACCTTGAAATTAAGTAATTGTTACATTTGTGTAGAATGCATCTGCCGTGCTGTGCTCTTTCTAAGTTTCTTTTTTTCTATCTCTACTTAGTTGAGACTTGTTTAAACTAGATTTAATTAAGCTTAATCTATCCCAGCCCCCCATCTCATGGATTCAACACTTCTTTTCTTTTCCGGATTCTCTTCTAAGAAATTAAAGAAACTTTGTGGGTTCAGGTCCTCATTTGAGTCACCAAAACTTAGGCCATTAACATGTTTTGGTTACAAGCAACCACCGAATATATGGCTCAACTGGTGACTAACAAGAACCGTCTATATATTTTGAACTGGTTATAAGACTGATTCAGAGAAGAAACGCTGATCCTAGCATAGGAATAGATGTGGCGCTGGTTTAATTTATTGCCATACCGATTTCTAATATCTAGTCGTACACTAGCTAGGAAACACATAGAGGTGTAGCGATTAGTTTTGTCAATTATAATCGTACGTTGACATTTCAACTTGCGCCCATGTTTACTGAAATAGTTGAGGTTAGGCCATAATCGTAATAACAGGCACGGGACCAACACTAAAGAAATGTAAAAGAAAGAGTTGTGGTCCTTAAGTTTATGTTGCTACACTTGTAAATCATGGATATAACATCTAAACAAAGACTTTGATTTCACCAGCTAGCCCAACCAATTAAATTAAGTATTGTCGCTAAAATTGTGAGCACTCTTTAAACAAAGAAGAATGACATAATAAACTTCTGGATAAAAATATACATTTGTTGCTTTATTTTATTAATAAAAATGAGATCTAAAAAGGAATTCATTATGAAATTCTAAAATTGATAATAAAAATTTAGAGGTCTAGATATCATATTTTATCTATCTAAACGATTACTTATGGCTATATATAAAGATTTTTTTTAAAAAAAAGGAGAAGATATGGTTGAATGCTTAAAAATCTATTCTTTTATTTAGAGTTCAAAAAATAATGACAAAAATAAAAGAGTCATATAAAAACCACTTTAATATTAATGCTTTTACTTGGTTAGATAATCCTCAAATCAATTTCTAGATTTTAAATACCGAATTTATAAAATAGAGAATAATGACACATAACTAAGATAATAAACACTAATTGCTGATATTATTAATAACAAAGAGATCGTGGCTCTTCTTTTGTTATGGAATCAAAGAAATTGAAAATACTTACTTGATTCTTCTCAAGAACAGTCACTTACTTGAATAAGCTGCAATGTTTCCATGATCATCTTCGTGCAAATTCTGTTTATGACCTTCTTGTTGGACCTCTAACTTACTGCTCGTACAAAATTTTGGAGTTAATATCTAATATAGGAGGACAACCGAATTCATCAGAAGTAGGAGCCTTAAATTCTTCAAATCTCCAAGTTGACAACATAGTAATCTTTCTTCAATTGATCACATCCTTTGTACGAGAGTTGTCGTTATTTTAGTAATCTAACGTCCTCAAACAAATCTTCTAATGTTGAACCAGAGGTGGTTATAGCAACATCATGGTACTTTTTCAACTCCTTAACCCTGCAGCCATTATTTTACAAAATGCATCAAGTTTCTTATATCAGATTTTCTCAGTTTCTCCATTGAGAATCTTTTTTGGTTCCTCCGTTCCTTCTGTGGGAAACGGATATAATACTGGTACAATAGAAAGTAGTCAATTTTTTGAGGCACAAGCACTGTTCACCATCCTCCAGCGATCTTAAAGTTAATGAAGTCGCATGATTCAAGAAATTTTCCATATTCTACTACACGTCGCTAGCTTGTGGTAGTCTACAGTTGTTTGTCTTTTTCCTTTCTCTCCATAGTTATCAAAAAGATCCTGTAAAATTCTTACTAAAATGGGTTAGAGAGAGATGCTCTAACTTCTCTCTAACCTCCCACTTCCTTCCTCTCATTCTAAATTTTGCTTGCTAGCCCGCTCCCCTCCCTCTCACCTTCACTCATCAGCTACATCTACCACCTCACTTCTGCACCCCTAACCACATACAGGGACAATATAGTCCCTTCCATAACCTAATCCTTTCCTGCCTTTGAAACTTTCCTTTTCTAAGATCTGTCTGTACTATGCAGCATTCACTGCCACCTGCTCCCATCTCATCTCAAACCATTTCCCAGGATGCTTTTCCACCTCTACCCTCACTATCTTCTTCCCATCAGCAACCTTCGACACCCCTTCCTGACCCATATTCACCCTCATCTTCTGCTCTCCCATTATCAACACATACCCACCCCCTAAGGAACTTCCTGCTGAGAGGAGAACATGGAAGCAAGTTGTGAGAGGTACTGTTGACCTCTCACTGCATTTTTGTCCTCCAAAGATTGAAGATGGAAGAAGCATTGTATTCTCAGAAAGAGAGATCCTAGAAGAAGGGGTTAAATCTTGGGAAACTACTCTTATAAGATTTTTCTGGGACAAACGCCCAACATTTCTGGTTATCCAAAAATGGTCCCTAACAGTATGGAAGAATAAGGGATTTGTTGAAGCTATAAGAGCTGAGAAAAAGTACATTCTTTTCATATTCTCCACTAAAGCTCAAGCATTGAAGGTGGTTGAAGAAGGGCCATGGCATATTGCTAATTTTCCTCTATCTCTACAACCATGGAAGCCAGGGTTCAAGATTGACTGTCATGATAAAAAATCAGTTCCGTTATGGGTCAATTTATACAATGTTCCTCTTGAATATTGGACTAATAGGGGTTTCAGTATGATAGGTAGCTATCTTGGCAACCCTCTATGTTTGAATGACACCACTGCAAATAGGAGGAGGTTGGGCTATGCTCGAAGCTGTATTACTATGGATCTTTCCAACAGTCTTCCGGATGCTATTCCTATCATGAGGTTAGGTCTAGATGGTTCTCTTTATGAGGACAAAGTGGCAGTGTAATATCTATGGAAACCGAAACCAAATCAAGACAAAAAATGGGTTCCTACGGGGAAGACCTTCACTAGAGGTGATTATGAGGAGTTTATGGGTATTGATGTCTCTAACTCACACGAGAATTAGCAGGGGGAAATTCCTTCGGATACCTCACCAGCAAATGGAGGGGACTAAACAGAACCAGCAAGCCTTGACAAAATCAAAGAGCAGGAAGTAAATGAAGGCTTAAAAGAGGCCGAGAGGGCAGTTAGCATAATACCTATAGACGGTTACAAAAATACTGATCATGTAGTAGAGGATACTCAGATCAGTGGGGCTGAATACTAGAGGAAACCTTTGGAGGCTAGTTTACTGAATAATATGAAGTCTCAACAGGAAGGGCAGGATTTAGTCACATCAAAGGCCACTTCGGATGCTAGGGAAGAGGATCTGACTATTGGGGAATTCTTGGACCAAGCTAAAAGGAAAATCACCAGGAGCAAATGCAAGGGCTCTAAAACCATTCTAGCTTAATTTATGAAGATTGTAGCATGGAATGTGAGAGGGATTAATTGCCCTAAAAAGCTATCGGCTCTAAGGGATTTTGTATATCACACACATCCATGGATTTTTGCTCTTTTGGAAACTAAACTTAGAAAGGAAAAAAATGCAAGTTTTAAATAAACTAGGCTCTCTGTGGAAGTTTTTTTCAAATCATGAAGCACATAGCTACGGTAGAATCATTGTTGGTTATGATCCTGGTATGGTGGATATTCAGGTCTTGGCTATGGAAACGTAAGCAATACATCTAGATTGCAAGCTCATTCAGACTAATAGTAACTTCAGCATCTCCTTTATCTATGGATTAAATCATGCTTATAAGCGAAAAATGCTATGGGACAGTCTACTAAGGATTCAGCCTAGGATTAATGGAGCTTGGATGCTATGTGGTGATTTCAATGACACTCTATACTCCACAGAAGCTGAAGGACACTTCAGCCTAAGGACTCACTTATCGGATTTCAATGATTGTGTGGGTCAACTTGGCTTTTTTGACCTCAAATCCTAGGGCTGATTCTTTACATGGAGTAATAAGCAGATGGGCAGATGGGCATTAAGGAAAAAGCTTGATAGGGCTTTGGTTAATACTGAGTGGATTATACAGTACCCTCACTGTGTCACATCCTTCCTTGATCCACTATTTTCTGACCATACTCCTATGCTGATTGAAAACCTAGGCCATCCTAATTACCGAAGGGGCCCTTTTCGTTTTAACAATTTCCTAACTAATGATGAGGGATTTCCTGCTGCTATTCAAAGAGGTTTGGACACTGTACTAGTGGGCACTTCTCATTACATATGTGTGCAGAAGCTTAAAGCTATCAAAAGGGAAATGAAAAAGCTAATGGGAACCCGAGCCTACTCTACCCAAAATGCAGTCAATCTAGCACAAGAAAACTTGGTACGGGTGCAGCATCAACTTAATCAGGATCCAACTGATAGTATGCTGTTACGTACTGAAAAAACTTTATCATTGTCATACCTTGCTAAGGCTAAGGAACATGACAGCCTCTTGGAGCAAAGAGCTAAGGTTAGTTGGTTGAAAGATGGGGAAAGATGTACAAAATTCTTTTTCAATACCATCCTAGCCAGGAGGAATGTAAACAGGATATGCTCCCTCAGACTCCAAAATGGTGAGGAAATTTCCACACAAGCTGAAATCGAGAAAGAAGCAGTGAGATATTTCAGACACTTCTATGGTTACTCTCGTATACGACCTTGTTCAATTAACCTTGCTGGGCTTATTCACCACAAATTAACCCAGGTACAAGCTACTGCCCTTATTACTCCAATGACAGAACAAGAAATAGAGGAGGTACTGTTTCGAATGAAACCTAATAAGTCTCCAGGACCAGATGGATTTAATGGCTATTTCTATCAAAAAGCATGGCCCTCTATAGGGTCTATGGTCAAGCATGCAATGCTAGAATTTTTTTCTACGGGTACACTTCTAAAGGAGATTAATAAAACCCATATCTGCTTGATCCCAAAACATCCTTGCTGCACTACTTTGGAGGATTACCGCCCTATTGCATGTTCCAACTTCCTCTATAAACTAATTTCTAAAATTATAGCCAACAGGCTTTGCTGGACTTCTTGATATCAGATAATCAAAGTGCTGTCCTACAAGATCGAAGGATTGGAGATAATTTTGCACTTGTTTAAGAACTAATGAAAGGGTATCAAAGGAAGCACAATGAAAGGGTATCAAAGGAAGCATAGCTCTCCTAACTGTACCATTAAAGTGGATTTTAAAAAAGCTTTTGATCATATTGAGTGAGAGTTCTTGCTTCAGACCCTGAAATTAATGGGATTTTCAGAAAGGTTTATCACATGGATTCGGGCTTGTATAACCACTCCTTCCTATTCTGTCCTAGTCAATGGCTCTCCAACAGAGATGTTCAAGAGTGCTAGGGGCTTACGCCAAGGCCATCCCCTCTCTCCATACCTATTCATAATATGTATGGAGGTCTTCAACCTCCTTATACAGCAGTGAGTGGGAAACTATAAATCCTTCAAATTTCACTCTAAATGTAAGAAGGTTCGGCTAGTCAATATTTGTTTTGCTGATGATCTACTGCTCTTCTCTAAAGCTCATAGAAAGTCAATTGAATTGCTTATAGAAACATTGTTGGACTTTCGGAATCTATCAGGGTTGGACATAAACCTTCATAAAAGTCAGTTTATATTGTCCGAAGGGGCGATCAACATGGAGCAATTAATTTCACAGCTAACAGGGATGCGCAGAAAATCAGCTCCCCTGACATACTTGGGGCTTCCTATAACTACAAGAAGAATACAATTTTCAGAATGCCAGGCTCTTATTGATAAAATACAGAGAAGGCCAATCGGGTGCTTTCTTTTGGGGGGAGACTGCAACTCATTAAGGCAGTCCTGAACTCTCTTCACATCTACCGGTCCTCTAATATTTCTTTAACAAAAGGAGTGATAAAATCCATTGAAAAAATCTTTATAAGCTTCTTATGGGGAAATATCAATTCAGTAAGTCACTTTGCTAAAGTTAAATGGAAAGAGGTGTGCAAAAGCAAAGAGGAAGGGGGGCTGGGGTTAATTCCTATTGCTTCATTTAATCAAGCTACATTGGCAAAGAATCTCTGGAATATTCTCCTAGAAAAGAAGTCTTTATGGATCCGATGGTTACGTAGCTATATATTGAAGGGTTCTAGTCTTTGGTCCATCCCTATCAAGTCCTCCTACTCATGGTCATTGACTCAGCTACTCCAACTCAGATCACTACTTGAACCTCTAGTTTCTTACAAAATAGGAAATGGAGAAAAGGCCTTCTTTTGGTTTGATAATTGGACAGGCCATGGGCCTCTCATCCGGAATCATCAAGCACTACAAAGATGGCATGATGTTCCTCTAAATGAGAAGGCTCAATTCATACTCACAGGAAACCAGTGGACCTTACCAGTTGACCTACAGCACCTCACCCCTCACTTTTTACCTGACCTACAGAGGGAGGATGTTTACTGTTGTCTCAATCTTCCCCCTAATACCTTCAGCATTGCCAAATTTAGGCAAAGGCAGACTCAAAATAGCATAAGGCCAGACTGGGCTCCTATTGTCTGGCACAAAGTCCTAATGCCAAGCTACTCTATCATTTTGTGGCTAGCAATGCTTAATCGGTTAAGTACAATGGATAGACTCCATTTCATGTCAATGGACCCTATCTGTAATCTTTGTCGAACAGAACTGGAAACTAGGGACCATCTATTTTTCACATGTCCTTTCTCGCAGGACATATGGGAGCAGATAAAGCTACTCAACTCTAGTCCTAATGCAGGCAATACACTTTCAGAGGTAATGGAATGGCTTTTGGGTCTGACTATCATTTCTAAATCTACTGTGCTTGTCTACATTATCTCTCTCGCCTCCTTAATCAAGGAAATTTAGCGAGAGAGAAACAATAGACGATTCCAGAATAAGACTCGCACATGTCAGGAGGTATATACCTCTCTGATTAGAGGAATCAGAGAGAAGATTCTATATTCAGCACATTCAGATCAACTAACTCAATCACTAGCGACTACATGGCGGATAAACTAGTAGCAAAAAGATAAAATGACTTACCCGAAGACTGATCCACAAATTAGTTGGTTTCTCCCACTGGTTGACAAAGTAGGGATGGTGGCTTAGCATCATATGTGGAAGGAAACAACAGAGATGATCATAAGGCGACACACAATCATATTCAACAGCAAGTGAGGAGGAGTCAAAGAGAGCTAGAGTGAAGGAAGAGACTGAAGGTCTGAATCTTCTCAGGAAGACCACCTGCATCTGACACTAGATGAGCTCTCGACTTCATGACGAAAAGGCGAAGCACTAAGGAGCGACCACTTACCTGAACGAAGGACGAGAGGTGATTTGCGGCGACAACCCTAATTTGGAGATATCTGGAGATGAAGGCAAAAAGGGCACAACGACCTTACTCTATTCGACCGAGAGTTTTGAGCTTTTTATTGTATTAACGTTTTCGTTTTTTTGTTTAGTTAAGTTACTTGGCTATGCGACGTTGTTGATAGATGGACCTTGTGTTTTGACGATAGGCTGAAGACCTGTGTTTCTCATTCATTTGATTAATACTATTTACTTTTTCATAAAAAAAAGATCCTGTTAATCCTTAAATTAGTAAATTAGTATTGCACAGTTACATGCAATTCACTGAATATGTATGAGTGCTTTTCTATGAATAAAGCACAACAAAACAATGTTACGAATATCGTACCGAATTTAGTACTGGGTTGGGTTCTGGTACGATACTGTACTGATATCGGTCAATATCGGATACCGTTTTGGGTAATTTTTTAAATTTATAAAATAGTCCCTGAATTTTAAAAAAAAAATGCAAAATAGTCCATTGTCATATTGTACAGTTGTACTGTATATTTTTAACCCTATCTCTAAAAATTAAAATAATAAATAATAATCACAATTAATATGAAATA
>JAOQMS010000001.1:13195258-13205514 GCA_027563885.1 Erythroxylum longipes | reverse complement strand
AAGAAGTAGAAGACAGAAGAAGTGAAAGACAGAAGAAGCGAAACACAGAAGAAACAAAACACAGAAGAAGTAGAAGAAAGAAAAAGAGAAACACAGAAGAAACAAAACACAAAAGAAGTAGAAGACAGAAGAAGTGAAAGACAGAAGAAGAGAAACACATAAGAAACAAAACACGGAAGAAGTAGAAGACAGAAGAAGCGAAACATAGAAGAAACAAAACACAGAAGAAGTAGAATACAGAAGAAGTGAAAGATAGAAGAAACAAAACATAGAAGAAGTAGAAGACAGAAGAAGTGAAAGACAAAAGAAGCGAAACACAGAAGAAACAAAACACAGAAGAAGTAGAAGATAGAAGAAGTGAAAGACAGAAGAAGCGAAACACAGAAGAAGTGAAACACAAAAGTAGAAGACAGAAGAAGCGAAACACAGAAGAAGCAGAAGACAGAAGAAGTGAAAGACAGAAGAAGCAAAACACAGAAGAAAACACAGACGATACAAAGCAGAAGATACGCTAGTATGTCGAGCAGTTAGTTAGTTGGAGTTAGTTATAGAACTCAATTAAATAAACAATTTTTAAGTTTCAAGAATCAAGAAGCAAGAAGCAGTTATCAAGATTCAAAAAAGCGGTTGGAGACTTAGACTATAAATACTGGTCGTAGTCGAAGATTAAATAATGTTATCAGAGATCTTTGATTCTACAATTTTTGAGCGGTCAAGTGTATACATAAAAAATTCTGTAGTGCAATACTGTAGAGCTAAACTACTGTAACAATAGCTCACGATGTATTTCTAGTGAGAGAAAGAAAAGGCTGAGAGCCTGGAGAGGCTAAGATAGCTGAAAGAATACTTGGTGTAAGAGACCTGAAGAGGCTCTTGAAGGAGAAAGAATACTTGTACATTTCTTGAAGTATAGTGAATACTCAGAAAAATTCTGAGGACTGGACGTAGCCCACAGTTTGGGCTGAACCAGTATAAAATTGCAGTGTCTATTCTCTATCTCTCAACTTAGTATATTTTGTTCTTAAACAAGTATATAGAAGTTATTTGCGATTTAACTCGTAACAATTTTTGATAGTGAATTTCTTTTAACAAGTCAAAGAAGTTCTTATTAAGAAAAATTTAAGAATTTGTATTTGTGAAAAGAATACAGAATTCAACCCTCGTTCTTGTGTATATCTTATATTGTACGTAATTTCTATATTAACGTGTGATTTACTTCAAAATACTTGTAAGGTTGATAATGGAAATTTGAAGATTGCGTAATTAGAACAAATTTCTTCGATTTCACTTGATTTGTATGCTTGTATTGCTTTGAATTTGGATTTGGCTTAAAATTAAGAAATTGGTTGTCATTAATAATTTGCATTCTTTTGCATTCTCATACTAAAATAGGGATGTTGTATGTCGCTTAAAACAATATTATTTTCAGTTAGAAAGGTATCGAGGTAGCCTTAATTACTACTCAAATCATAATACATTTCTCATTTAATAGAAATAAGTACTTAGATCAAGAAGTTATTTAATGAACTTGATATACTTTCTTGCATTATTCAAATAGTAATGTATTATAAAACATTAAGTTAAGGTCTCATCAAAGATCCAAGTTAAGGTCAAATATAAGAGATTTAATAAATAAGAACTAATATTAGATATAAGATCTTATTTGGACCTAATTAGTACTTAGCTAGAATTAATCATATTTTAAATTAAAATTTCCTTGAAATTATAATCATAATTTAATTTCATTATCAAAAGATCCAAACCTTATTATAAATAGGCATATGCTCTAAAGAAGTAGACACTTCTTATTTACTAATAGGTCAGTATTTAACATGTTATTTGGGCTTAATTTAATTAGTAATTGTCACCTTTATAATGTGTTTTATATGGTTTTTTTTACATTGTTCTATGTTTATGAATTATCTATAGATGATGAATTTGAGAAATAAATACGAAATTTAGTGAAACTTTCTTCATAGTTGTCTAATTGGTTGAGATTTTTAGAGTTATTTATATGATAAGAAGATGGAAAAACAACTTTATCAAAGACTTTGAAAGCTAATTCTAACTAGAAGGCATTGAAAATTATAAAAGAGCAAAGCAAAATAGATGCCTAACTTATTGACAGAGATGTCAATGGGTCGGGCCAGGCACCACAGGTAAGGTGGCCCTTGACCTGAGCTGACCACAGGCTGATCAGCCCACCGTTTATATATTTTTTAAAAAATTAAAAAATAACGTCGTTTTTTATGTTATGATTGGATCGAACAATTTTGGCCCTGCTCGATCAGCCTGGGCCAAAATTGGGCTACGCGGGTTGAGTCAAAATTAACATTCCTACTTGTTGAGATAACATACACTCGTATTTTACAAAGTTTAAGAAACTGAGAAGAATAATAAGATGCATGCCTAAGTTAATTCTAGACCAACATTGAATTCGTCTTAAAGTTAAAAAAAGAAGCAATATAAAATTAAGGTCAATTACAACTTGGTGATAGGCATCTATTATACCTTGACTCATGAACACTAAAAGTTATAGAACAAGACAAACACTAATGTTAGAGTTAGTCTAATACTAGTTCTCTGACATACTTTACAAAGAAGTGTAATTATTAAGTTCAATTCATCTAGAACTATACTTTCTACCCCTATCTATAAATGTTTGTATTAAAGCTAACCTAAAGAGATTTTAGTATAATTTTCATATATTCTTAAAATCTTCTTAAGGAATTCTAGCATAGTTTTTGTTATAGGAGAAAGATTTGGAGCAAGAGCTTGGATGATTCGTTGACGTATTTTCTTATTATTTTCTTCTATATTTAGATTTATTTATTAATATTCAGTTTTAATTATGTTTAATGGCTACAAATCTTTGTTACAATTAAGGATCTAGCTAGTAACTATTTATTCAATTATTTATACATATGTTGATTATTTCATTAAATGAATTTAGTCTTTTTGATCTTAATGTTCAATTTAAGATTGGCTACTATAGATTTAATCTTAAAGATTATATAAAAGATTGGCAAATAAAGTATAGTATATGTGCACTAGGAGGATAAACACTTTAGTGCTACAATGATATCCTAGAATTTAGTGATAACTATAAAGATTAACCATACTTAATGAGTTTGATTATGTTAAATTAATCATCGATAGGTAGTAGTTACCTAAATATACCTGTGTGCCTTGGCGAAGGGCATAGCTGTCTTAGGTCAATTATTATTTTAACCTAGGTAATCAAATTTGTATTGTAATTAAAATTTAGTATAAATGAACCTTAACAACTACCATTTATTTAATTGGTTTCTTTTGTTAGTTATTTGCTTTGTTTTTGTTAGTTGTTTAAGTCAATTATCTTCAATCAAATAAAGTTTTATTTTGTTTGTTTGTTTAACTAAGATTAATAGTGACTAGTTATCTGGGGGCATCAATATTTTGGAATCACTCTAGTTTTAGTTAGTTATCTACGATTGACTATGTTCACTTATAGATAAAAAGGAGCTTAAGTTTTTGGTGCCATTATTAGGGAACTAATTATACTAATTTGATTAATTTTAGTTTGTTTTTATTTTTGTTTTTATTTTCTTTGCTTTAATTTCTTTCATTTGTTATAGGTAGTTGATACAATAAGAGATTTAAAAGTGGAAACTTAGACCCTTTATTTCAATTTGATTATAAAATCAAATGAACCTAAATAAAAAAAGTAATAAGTAGAAAAGACATGGTTCTACGTCGAGGTGAATATCTAGTTATGGATATGAGGAAACAACCATAAAGGATGTCTATTGCCATTAATTAGTACAAGTCCTTCATACATCAAACTAAGTCAGATAGTAAGGAACTATGAGAGTAAGAGAGTACACCTATACTTGCTCCCAACCTTTGGTGGATCACCTAGTGAAGACATGACCACATTTATTAAGAAGTTTTATTTGGTGATCCAAACACTTCCCCATAATAGCCTCACAGAAGATAAGTTAAGGATGAGGTGCATCCTTTACTTTATAAAAGATCGAGCAAGGATATGACTAATCTCAATAATGGGAGAATCTTTTGAGGAATGGGACCAAGTTTATGATGTTTTTATATTAAGATTTTTCCACTATATAAGACCACTAAACTGAGGATACAAATATAGTGCATAAATGGAAGGACAAGTGTTTCACGAAGCTTGGGAGTGATATATAACTCTTCTTAATCAATACCTCATTATCAATACTCATTGTAACTAGTGATGTAATTTTTCTATAAGGGCCTGAAATTGACGTGTTAGAATTTGGAGATTATAGAGACCTTAATAAGAAATTCTTCAACCAAAGTAGTAAAGGGAAAGTCGAAGGCGTCCCTACATAAGATGCAATCATCTTTAGATCTAATATAAATAGCTGATTTTTTGAGTTAGATGAATATGATTTTAAATCATAACATAGGTGAAAAAGGGGCATGTTACTAATATGGTATGTACAGACACCCAACCTATGCATGTATGAATATTAAGCCAACCTCAAACTATAACAAGGAAGCAAACTATATACTTGCCTTATTTGGCACATATAATTTGGAATAAAGGATTCACCCAATTTTTTTATTAAAGGGGGAGGGAGTAGTAACAGGCAAACCGTTAGGACCACTTGAGTTCTAAATAAGCCTTAATTTCAATAACCACCACCACTGAGCAATAGGATGGAGGAGACGTTTAAGTAATTCACATCTTCCATTAATAAAAAATTAAAACAAGTAATACAAACACAATAAGCTTGCATCCGTGACTTTGATGAAAAATTAATCAAAGTGGTGCATCAATTTGTAACTTATCGGTGAAAGAAAGAAGCCAAGATAAGCTTCTAATTAATATTGAAGTAAACTCTATTGATCAGGTATTAGCCATTGTGTTAAGAAGTGAAAAAATAATTGACTTTGATCTTATTAGAGATCAGGAAACTAGGAAGATGAGGAGCAAATTAAGAATAGAGGGAAAAAAAACATATTAACATCGGTCTACCTTTAACCAATGCCACTGTTGATATGGACAATGTGTGAGAGGGGAATATAATGGAGTCAAAATGCCAGTACCTTATTTAATTGGCATTAGTCAGGAATAGAGACACTTATATCAAACTTTCTGTGCCACCAATTCCATACCTTTAAATTCTTAAAATGAACATAAATTAGGATAAATTTAATAAATTTTGTATATCTTCAAGAAATTGAACATCAATTTGCAATTTGTTGAAGTATTAGCTTAGATGCCATCACATATGAAGTTTTTGAAGGATCTCTTCTTTTTAAAAAAAGAAATTAAAGGAGTATGATATGGTACCTTTGACAAAGTAGTGTAATTCCATTATAGATAATAAGTTACCTCTAAAACTAAAGGATCTAAAGAATTTCACTATTCTTTACAATTTGGTAATTGTAAAGTTCTTAAATGTTTATGTGATTTAGGTATTAATATAAGTCTAACGCCTTAATAAATTTTCGAGAAGTTAGGAGTAGGTTTAACTTAAACTGATAAGCATGACACTCTAGCTGACAGATCATTCCATCAAATACCTTATTATGGTTGTGGAAAACCTATTTGTGATAGTAATAAATTTTTTCTTTCAATACGATTTTCTTGTAATATACATGAAGTATGAAACAATAATTCACATCGTCCTTAGGAGACCATTCTTAGTAATTAAAGGAGTTATTATTAATGTTGCTAAGGGTAAGCTTACATTCATGTTAGGTAAGGAGAAAGTTAAGTTCAATTTTATTAAACTTTCAAGATACATCTTTCCTTTGGTAAGGATTGCTTTAGAATGAACTTAAGAGACCTTAATGTGCAGTAAGTTCTTATGAATTATATGGATGATTTAAGAATAATATGTAAATCATTAGGACTTAAGGATCAAGAGGACGAGCATGGTAAATGAGACGGTGTTTCTAGGGAAAAAAAACGATAAGCTGAAGCCTTTAACTGCTACTAATGAAGAACTTGACTTGAAGTTTGAAATCTTACCTCATCATTAGTAGTAGTCCAGTTAAAAGACGTATAATGAAAAAATAGTGGCCATGGTTAAACTAGAATAAAGAAATTTTTTATTTAGACATCTATATATCATGAACAAAAAAGATTTTATTAGCCAAATCAGCAAATTACTAAAAAAACTAATGTTTTGAACTAAACTATTAAACTTTTAAAATATTGGTCACTCAATTGAAAATTTTAAAAACTTAAACACTGGATTTAAAAATTCTAAAAGGTTGGACACTTTAGGATTTATTATCACTAAAAATAAAGATAAAAATAAGTAAATAAATAAACAGATAAGAAAGAAGACAAATAATTAAATAAGACAAAAAAGCAATTGAAAGAGAAAACATGAAATAAATAAATAAATAAACTAAAAGGACAAGTACTACAAACAAAAATATTTAAAATAAATACAAGACACTCACATCACTACACATTTTCATACTGACAACCAATTTCCACTCTAGCAAAAAGTTGAAGATATGTGCCATAAAATTTCAACACAACCTTCTCATTGGACATTCACAATGACTCACAAAAGCATATCATTTTCTCAAAGAGGATTAAATTCTCAACAACATAACTTGAAATACATTTAGATATAAATTCTAAAATTTTACACACTTATTATTGAAACACATGCACACACACACACACATACACACGCACACACACGCACACACACTCACACTCACACACTCATATGTAATTTTTATGTCGAACACCTTTCTAAATCCAATTCCCACAATCCCCAAAATTAACTCTCAATAATAGAACATATCTGATGCCACAACATCCTGAGTAGCTTATGTTAAATCAACTATATCTCAAACCATTATGAATTTACCCAAACTGTTTTAGAAATAATCACATATCATCTGATCCTATAACCCATATGTTTTAACCAACTTCTAAATTAGTTCTCTACGCACTCAAATCAGAATTATATTTTTTGACTTAACCTCAATCATGCTAGATAGATCAGTTTTGGCAATTCGACCATATCTCTTAACCTGTGAAATCTAGGCACTTGCCCTTTTATCATAATAAACTAGACATGTGTATTTACAACTTTTATATTTTGCACTTTGTCAGGTTTTCAATTCTTGACCTCAAAATAATTAGAATAAAACAATTCAATTATTCACATCTAAAACGAAACAACGACACTTATTAACCTATATGTCGCAAACTAATCCATAATTCCTCAAACCTTTTTACAACTATTTGGAACACATATAATAGCCATAAAAGGTTAGTATTTCTGGCAAAATTTTGCTTGAAATCATCACATAATAATTTGTTTTCAAATGAGTTTAGGATTATAAATAATTCTAATTAAATACCAGTTATACCCAAATAAGATTCAATATCTCAAATTGATCTTTATTTATTAAATATCTCATATTTAATCATAAAGTTTCTCAAACTTTGCAATCAAGTCCAATTTGATTAAAATATCTTTGCTTTTTTCAACCTGTTCTTTATATGAGACCTATTAGGTTCCCAAATATGTTGACGATGATTATAAATTATAATTTTAATTTATAATTAGAATTAGATAAATTAAAACTTCTTTTCATTTATATTTAATTCTCCAACTAAACAATTTATAATTATAGATCAAGATTGACATCTAGCAATACATCATGACTATTCAAATATTTAGGAATGTCAAATTAGTTTTGACTAACATTTTCATGCATGATTTTTTTGTATAATTCAATTCTTTCATCATACAATATTCTGATTAGACATAGAGCATAGAATTAATGTCTACTTTACTTTAAGTCCAATCATATTAGTTCTCCGCCATTAGCTATTGATTTGATTAGTGGCATCTGTAAACTATTTAAAAAATGTCATTCTACCTTGACTAATGATTTCTTGTATCAATACTAATCAAGAACAACATAACATTCGCACTAATTTGCAACACCCACAGACCCCTTAGAAGGATATGTGGATATTACCTAAGACAGGGCTTAAAACATATCAAAATAACACAAGGCGTAGTTATAGTTCAAGCAACCAATTATTGTGTTTCCATGCATATTCAACTTTAAACATAATTTAAACAATACATCGAATTCGTTCAAATACATGTGTTAAGTTATCCTGAATTAAGGTTACTACATTACAAATCCTTAAACAAAACGGTACATATCTTAAGTTCAAATATACCATATATTACAGTAATTACAAACGTTTAACAAAATACATCATGTTAAACACACCATGTCTCCTATTATACATATAATCCAGACATTCATTTCCAAAACAAAGCACATTCTTCGTTGGCCATCGTGGTTGTTATTATCCCAGTCTTAAAAGCCTCCTATCTGAACCTACAAGAGGCAAAACCACCGTGCTAAGCATAAAGCTTAATGGGGAATAACTAAATTATACATAGACTGGTAATTGTTTAACAGTCACCTAACATCCACATATACAAAATCAAATTATATCTTAAGCAATCCTTAAAGATTCATATTAAAGAACAATTCAAGCATCATGACTTTAAAAACAAAATATAATCTATCACTAACGAACATTTCTCATACTAATGCGAATCATATCATCTAAGTATCAGAACAGATTGTATAGATGTCAAAACTAATTATCAGAATGGGGTATAATATCAATTCAATATCAAATCAGAATTTTGTTTATATCAAACTGAACATGTATCAGAATACAAAACAAGTTAGACTGCTAATCCTTTATACAGAAGTGGGTAACGGGACTAATACAGGAGATACCATGATTGATATTACGAAACAGGAGAGACTTATGTCTTAATAACAGGAGACACCAAAGTGTCAGTAACAGGAGACACCGAAGTGTCAGTAACAAGAGACACCAAAGTGTCTCAGGAGCAGCTGCAGACCCTTCTAGGCATGCCTACCCATGTCTAGGACTTAACAGTTAACAAAAATGGTTCTTTTCAGAATTGTCATACGAGGAACATATTGCAACACTCATACCACTTTTTTTCCATGACATAGTCACTGATTTTCAAACAAACTAACATGTCATATAATTACAAGTATGCTCAATAATGCATCAATAGAGGTATTGAGTCTTCACAAATTATGTATATGCACACACACAGAAAGCATTTAAACACATTCCCAACTTTCAAACTCCTTGGACAACTGATGGTCCGGAATAATCACAAGCAGAAATTCCCAATTCACATACATTCATAATCAATTCATACTACATAGGCCTTTGGAACTCATTCATTCAAGGTCACACCAAGCAATACATTATCATCTCAATTAATCGTGCATAATTAAACTACCTATTACTCAATTAACCTTATATAGTCATCAATTGCACAAACTCTCTTTCTTTCACTTCCTAACTATTTCCCACAATTGTGGGATAAGGGACCCGAAACTTCCAAATAGCTAGTTTCACAAGACAGGTTTTTGGATCATTTTGTTTTTGTATGGCCATTCTGACCTAGAAATTGACGTTTTTAGACAATATGTTCTTCTAAGAAAATGTTCCTCTGTGTCTTAAGTTTCAAATGAAACAAAAATAATTCAATTTGGTTCATTATTCCATGATTTATGATCAAAATACTACAGACTATGCAAGTTCAAAATTTTGGCTTACGCATGATCGTGCATGTGCACTCAAACTTGTAAAATCCATATCTCCCAATTCTGATATCCATAAACTACAAACATTATACCAATAGAAAGCTAAGAGAATAAGATAAAACTTTTATAAAGGCAACTTTGTCTGATTCATCCTACATCAATATAGCTTATTCGATAAAACCAGGACACGATTTCTGTCAAGGATAGTGCTGTAGCCTATGCCAGAACTCAACTTCAAGTTAAATTTCAAAACCCTTAGTGACAAAATTCAAATTTGACTTCTCATAAAAGTTTTATATAAATGTTTCTAGTTTAATTAGAATTTGAAATCATCTCATTTTGATGTCTAAATGTCAAGATATGGCTAAAAAACCGATGGTTGTTCAGTGGAACTACACCTTCTAATGAGTACCCAGCACCTATTACATTCTTAACCACATTTCTTCATTAAGTCAGTACACGTTATATCCACTTCAAATGTCAAACAAGACATGTTCTATCATGATATCAAGTTTAGTACTCCCTTTGTTGGCCCCCAAAAAATTTTTTCGTTAAATTAAGCATGATAGTTTAAGGAATAAATGCATAAGAATGAATTGAGGGCATTTTTGGCATGTAAC
>JAOQMS010000001.1:13169218-13185228 GCA_027563885.1 Erythroxylum longipes | reverse complement strand
AAGGGTCAAGGTGTTCTCCTTGGGAGATAACTCACGTATTAAGATATTCTGCATGCGAGTTGGACTTCAGAAACGGGGTCCGACAGCAGTAGTATCAGAGCAAGTAGGAGTTAGACTCCAGAAACGGGGTCTAATAAGAGGTTTGGATGGGAGGTCGGGGAAAGGGTGGGTTTGAGGGTGGCTGATATTGGTGGCAAGTTTGGGTCCATATTAGGTTTAGGGCATAAGGTATGCGTGAGTAAGGTTCAGGCCAAAAGGTATATTGAGTGCGTCAGTGCGAGAGTGAGGTGGTCTAGTGGATTCAGATCTGTGGGTTGGGTGTGAGCTGGTCTTGTGGAGGAATGGGTTGGTTTCAAGTCTAGGGTTAGGGTTTGTGAGTGAGGGAAGATCCTTGCATCCCCTTCATTTTTCTCAATTCAAACTCAAGTTCGCATTACAATGGCTTGTTCCCTTCTACACAACTTGATCCGCAAGTTCATGAGTTTTTATCCACAATAGTCAATCACTGAAGATGAAGACGAGAGTGAGGAAGATGAGAGTGATGAAGATGATGAAATGGAATACATTACACAAATTAATCCAATTGATGAGTGGTTGACATTCAGGAATAATATGGCAACCAACATGTATAATATATGGACAACTAGATCTAATGACAACGATGTAGAATAGTAATTTAAGATATGTTTGTTTCATATGCTTATTAGATTGTTGAAATGTTTTGATTTTGATTAATGTACCTGAATGTTGAACATCTCTGTTTGTTTACTATTAGTAATATATGACTGAGAGTTATTGGATTACTTTTGAAATGCACCCATGTGAACATCTCTATTTGGTTGACTATATGTTCGTAAGTTATTAGATTACATCGTTGTATTTAGATTTTTTAGCAAAGTTATTTTTGTTATATGTTATTTCTTTGATAACTCTTACATTGTCGTACTTTTATTAGGAATGGCTATGGCTGCCCGTGGGAGGAAAAAGAATAAGCAATATTGGAAGGATGATGAGGTTGAAGCTTTGGTCGACATTTGCAAGAACTAGCTTGCGATCCTTTATGGAAAGTAGATGGTTGAAGTGCACAAGATGTTACTGAGCAAGATTCCCAATTTTGATAAGGATGTCGATCCCTACATTGACTCTAAGATTAAATGGTTAAGAAACAAGTACAATCCAATTTCTGAAATGTGTATGCAAACTGGCTGTCAGTAGGATGATGTTGATCATAAGATCAATTGTAAGAAACAGTAGTTTGATGAATGGTGCTTGGTAAGGACATCTAACTCAAAAGTTGATTGAACTCTTATTTTAGTAGTTTCTTTTCTTATAATTATAACATTTTCTTGTTATTATGCTTTTAATCTTCTTCTTCTTGTAATTCTTTTTACAGAATCACAAGAATGCAATTGGAATTTGGAACTTTAAATTCCCATATTTTCAGAAACTAGACATAGTATGGGGTAAAAATAGAGCGACAGAACTCAAAACTAAAGATGTAGCTGAAGCAAATGCTAAAGCTAACAGCCCAAAGAATATGACAGTATGTTCTTCATTGGATAGTGAAGATGAACTTGTTGTGGTACCTGATACACAAGGATCCTCAGCTATTCCTTCAAGCAGCCATGGAATAAAAAGGCGAAAAAATCTGTCACTAAAAAAGGAAAGTTCTTATAAGAAAAAAAAATCAACAATACTTCATAATACTATTGAGTCAAGGTTAGAAAGCTTCACCGTTAAGTTTGAGTCTATTTGCAAACAAATGGCCTCACAATATGCAGCTGTTACAAATGCTTTGATTACGGAGTCTAAATCTGATTCCCTAACTAATTAGAAGATGCAAGAGCTCATCAGTGAGCTTCTTAATATTGGCATATCTCAAATGGATATTGGTAAAGCTGATGTGTTATTCTATAATGATCCTGCTAAAGTTCAGGTTTTATTCGCTTTACCAAGTTATTTGAAAAGGTCTTTTGTACTTAGATTCCTCTATTCATTTTCTAGTCTATGAATCATTTGAGGAAGCATATTAATATTTTTGTAAGTATTATGAACTTATGATGCCATTGATGTTGCCTAATCAGGTTATTTTGTATTAGATGAGAATTTTATAATTGCGATGCAAACAAAGTTTGTAGTGTTAACTTGGTTATTTTGCATCAATTGAAGACTTTTGGTTAAGGTATTGTGTATAGCTGTGATATTTTACATCATTTGCATTATCAGAAGAATGTAAGTTGTATTAAACTATGTTATTTGATTTTACTATAGCTTTAAAATGGTAGATAGTATGGTTATGTCGATGAATTGCACAATACTTTTGATGATTAAACTATATTTTGATAATTGGGCGTAAACATGATGCTAACCAGAGCCTGCTTACTACCTATCAAAACATTTTTCAGATTGCAGACAATAATTTCTCACCAACTTCCAACTAAGTTTTCACATACTCCAAAACTGTATTGTACTCGGAATCAAGTTTGAAAATCCAACCGTATGCAGTTGCTCAATTGACGGTATGTTGTGTCAATCACACAGATAACAACAGGAACAAAATTACAGAGCAAAGCAAAAGAAAAAGGAAGAGAAATTTTTCGTTTTTTGACAAGAAATTCTGTATCTAACAAGTATGTAACTCCAATTTTAAGCACCTAAATTTCACCTCTTTTGTTTTGTTTTTCATTATTTGCATAAAATAAAATATAATTGCACCCCCTCACCTGCCAATTTTCATTTTCAGTTTATCCATATTCCACAGTTTGATGTACACACGTCACCCAGACAGAGTTGGGAAAAAACTTCCAGATCTCGTAAACTTAGTAACAGTTCTTATTTTCCCATCATTCGTTTTAGAAGGAATAGTTGGAGTTGATCTTAAAGCTCCTGGTGAATCCAGAGTTCGTCGAAGAATTTGTCTCATCGCCGATATCAAATGCATTGTCGGATCAGGAGGTGGTCTTGATGACACAAATTTCTTGCAGAAGTTCATGTGCCTTGTCAATGCTTCTTCTGTGCTAATAAGCCTCTCAGTCCTTGCAATCTCATATTTTACGGCTTCTGCACATAGCCCACATAACCATTTTCCTTGATATCTCTCACGAACTCTTTCAATATAACCTGGTGTGCACTCCTCAGTTAGGCCACAACAGTCACATTTAGCAAACTCGACATCTATTTGTGTGATGAGTTTTGTGGCTGCTGGTTGAGTTTCTGGGCCTGAAGCCACCATAGGGTCACTGATTGCAGTTGCAGACATTTTGCCAATTACCTGTAAGCAGTCACACAGCAGAACCATTAATAACAGAAACAACTGGGCTCTTATGATTATGAATCTACATGTCTCAGATGCTCTGTTTCGTTTTTGGCAACTAATAAGGTTATTACCTATCAAACATAACTCAAAAGAGATGTTTAGTTATTATTACAAATAAAGTAAACTGTGATTTATAGGAATGAGAGAAATATATAAATCACCGAGATAGAAAGTTTAGTTAAGACTTAAAAATAGCGTAGAAGCAAATTAGTGACTTCTAAAATCTCTTTCTGTTCCAACTTCGAAGCTATCTTAATCTCGTTTCTAACATCGTAACTCAGAAAATAAAAATCCGAAACAGAAAACTAACGAAATTTGGTAAAGAGACAAGACGGATTGCAAAATATTTTCTATTGCACAGAATAGAACACCAACATATTCATAGGAATTTTGCAACATACAAGGTATTGATTTATTGGAAAAAAAAAAAAAAGAACAAGTATCTTAACATCGACAGAATGAATTAAAAAAGAACAGAAGTAAAATCAAAGAAAAACGTGAACTTGATGAGAATTACCAGCATAAGTAGACCAAAGTAATCTTGGCAAGTTTGCTCTTTTTGTTAGATACACGAAAACTGATAGATATAGCTTGCCTCTACTTCTGCTACTTTGGCATTCAGGAACTTTTATCTCTCTTTTTCCCACTCCCCTTCTTCAACCTTCTCTTCTTCTGTGAACAAAATCTCACACCCTAAAACCATTTCAGAAGATGCAATGATGTTTCTTTCAAAGTTGTTGCCTTTCCTTCTTTCTTTGCATTCTATAGAATTTGAAACTCAAAGACACCCTTTTCCTGAGAGCTTACAAAGAAACCAAATCAAATCTTACAATTGAACAAAACCAAGAGATTGCTTTTCGTTTTTCCTCCACAGAATTTCACCCAAGCAGATGCCAACTATGGAAAGAGAGACATAAAATAGAAAGAGTTGGAGAGAGAACCAATGGTGGAGGCTATAAAGAGTAGAATCCACGTCAGCTCACAATGATGCGAATATCTGTAATTGCCAGCTAAGCATATTCATGTTCTTATATTCTCTCAACCATTCTTGGCCGATATATGCTGTAGGGGTATCTGGACCAATATATGATTGCCACGTTAAATAACGTGGTATGTGGTATAACATGAGTTGACGGTCCAAGCAGTTTTGTCTTTGTAATTAATTTTAGTAAACTATTGTCCTTTCCAAGGATTGAGCGCTTTAATTAGCACTAATTATAGAACTTGAAATCACTAAGCAGTAGTTATTATCGCAAAAATAGTGTTGATATTTGTCTCTGTATATTTTGCATGGTCAAAGTTGGACATTTTTAATTATTGAGTTTGATAAGAGATACAACTTCAAACAATAACAAGCCTAACAGCATAATTCAGCAGAAATAGGATTAATTTTATTTGTAATTAATACAAAGAAAGACGGTAATAATTATGATTTTATTTTTCAAGAAAAAAGATAGCAGGGTATATGCCTTGTTGATGATTCCCTAATAAAACGTGGTTCAAAGAACAATCACGTCATTGTCAGCTAGTCTTGTTTCATAAATACATATTGGACCAGAGTTCTATTGCCAAAGCTAAAGCAAAGGGTGTGAAAATAATTGTCGGCAATCGGCATCAAGTGTGTGAAAGGGGCTTCCACTTTGGTAAGGTAAACATGAGTCAAGTCAGCAACCCATTCCTAATTTTTTGTTCTCATCTTTCTATGTATAATTTGCCAATCCCTGAAACACGGGGTCGGTTTGGAATAACGAATGCAAGACCCTTGCATTGGTGTTTGGTTTAATAGAATATAATTATTCTATTATTGATATATTCTTTGATAAATGCTAATTTATATGTTAAAATATTATATCAAACTAAATAATACTTATTTCATTCTATTTTTTATTTATTTTATTCCTATTTTTTAAAAATAACCATTATATTTCTTATTTATTTTAACAAGTGAATCAAACACTTGCATTGTTTCCTACTCCTGCATGTGAAACATATGCATTTCTTTTAGAAATCCTTGTACAATCAAGAGGATTGGTCCTTCTAAATGGGAAATTTGTAGTGACCCGTTTCATCGGTTTGCGACTACTACGTCCTCCAACAATCCCTTTGGTTAGTAGTGTTATTTCACATTTTTGTGAATCATCCGTGAAGACCGATCCTAGATCTAATTGGGCGCATGTCAAATTTTCTTTTACGGTTTTGTAGAAAACGTTCGTCCCAAGTTGTTGAAAGAATAACAAACAGGACATTATTGGTTTTCCTATTTTCTAATTTGATTTATATTAGTGTTTTGGTAATTTGGGAAGTGTTAGTATTGTTGCATGAATTGGTTTACTAAACTAGGGATATGCTAATTTGAAGATAGATACGGGCTTGTCTCTATTTAATGTTGAGAGGAAATGCACCAGTTAGCAAGACAAGGGTCAAGTGAAGACAAAATAGTGATTATTTTATAATCAAATGATGCTTACGTGTTGAACACGAATCACGTTAAAGATTAGTCAATTGGCCCTCAAGTATATATACCAATGATTTGGGATACGCCGTTCCCGATAGATAATCACTATGTATATAATATATCATTGTTGTTAAAAGAACCCAATTGAAACTTTTCTTCTTATTGTTTTAGAAACTTCCAAGGCGTACACTTCCTGCTTTTTCAAATCCACCAGTGTAGATATACTGTCGAATAAAACTAGACAGATGCAAACAAAGATATGATATATATATATAGCCTATAATAGTGCCACCGGAAGCAGCCAGAGAAGTAGTATACGTGTTAAAGACTGATTATTTTTTCTTGTTTATTTGACATCGAGAAAGTTCTATAAATTTCTATAGTTACTGGGAGAAGAAAAAATGAAATTAAGATTTGTATCTAAATGATGTAAACATAGTTTTAGCTCTAAAGTTATGCGGCACAAATCAATTACATGGCATCAACTACTATTCCTTAGTCAATAATGAGGCATGTAATTTATCAATCATTTTATTGGACATATTGATGATTTTCGCGACTACTATTGGTTTAACGTAACTCTCCGCAATAATTGAGTGTGGTCCAAATTGCTAGATGTTATAATGAAGATGGCCCAATTCGCCAGCAAATGGTTATATGTGCATTGTATTGGATCATAAAATACTTTGGTTGGATTAGATCATTTATTTTAATTATCATTTTTGAGACATTAATTATGATTTAATTACAGGTGTAACAGAAGAATAACTTTACCATTAGATTTTAATAATTGACTCATTCAAAAAATATATATTATAAAAAGTTCATCAAACTATACTTGATTCAAATTCCTTTCCTTACGAGATGTTAACTACAAGTTGTCTAAGTGTTCAATCTTTAATGATATTCACACAGTAGAGAAAAAGAACTCAACTTTTAAAAGGTGAAAGCAAGAGTGTTAATTTTTGTTTAACCTTCCTCCTACTTATATAGAAAAGCAAAAGAGTTTCTTTTTTATTAAACCTAAACTTCCTATTTATAATTAAATTCAAACTCTAATTATAATTACAATTTAATTTAAATATATTATATTTGATCTTTAACGCTTCTCAAGCATAACAATTAAGTCCAACTTAATTTAAAATTTTCTTATAAATGGGTCTTTTCTATGTAATCTATTAGGTTCTTAAGATGTCGACAATGTTTATAAATTATAATTCTAGTTAAAGATAAATTAAAAGGAATTTTAATTTATCTAATTATAATTCTAATTCATAATTAGAATTATAATTAGATAAATTAAAACTCCTTTTAATTTATCTTTAATTTTTTAAATTTATAATTAAAGATTAAGATTGATGTCTTGTAATATGTCATAAACACCCAAATATTAGGAATTTCAAAGTAGTTTAACCAAACATGTCCATGCATAGTTATGATATATAATTTAATTCTTTCAGCATCCAAATGTTCTAATTTGACATAGTGTATGAATTTAGTGTCTACTTTTTTTATATCCAATCGTGTTCGCTCATACTAATTAGTAATTGATTTATTATTGATATTTGAAAACATATTTTCAAATCTTAACTCACTCTGGACAAAGAATTATTTAAATTAAAATTAATCGAGAACAATAAAATATTATCTCTAATTACTTTAGAGTGATAAATCCTTTATTGAATTACTCAACTATCTCCTAAGTACTACTGACTGAGTTATCATAAATATTAATAGGTCATAAGTAGCATCAAAACATAATAATTACCATATGAGATACTTTGCTAATATTAAGTCTAAGGATCAATTACATAACCATCATAATGAGGAAATCTACAAACACATGAGTAATATTCCATTTAGGATTCTCATAATTAGGTCAGTTTAGTGAACTTATTCTTTAATAAAAACTCATACATTTGTTTAATTATTTTCAAACTTTAATTTATGAGATCAATTATTTTTATTGTTTCATCAATATTCCATCTTGATAAAATTACGACTAGGAACAATTTAGGAATAATACATAAATGAAAAATGAATCTTATAATTATAATCTCATCATAATTTCAATTACACATTAATTATTCCAAGGATTTTACCTTTAGTATTAAAATATCAAATATAATTAACAAAATACATAAAGATAAATAGTACCGTTAATTAATTATGTTACAAAATTTGTAACCACGGTTAATTAATTATGTTACAAAATTTGTAACCAACTGAATGGATATAGGGCATAACAATCTCCCAATTACACTAAACCAATCATTTAAGTATCCTATATCATATCTCCATATGAAGACCATGCTAATGTTGGGATAGTGGTTTAGTGAGAGACTTTTACAATATTCTCTATAGTGAGTACTTGTTTAAATCTTATAAATCTTGTCTCAATTATCATTATAATTAAGAGAAACTACTTAAATACATACTTGGATCTTTAATTTGACCATAACTTTTTTTGTAAGCATAATAGTTCTAATGTTCTATAGTACATTATTATTTCAACAATACAAGAAACTATATTAAGTTCATTAAAGAACTTATTGATCCAAATATCGTTTCCACTAAATGAAATGTGTATCATGGCTTGATTAGCAATAATGCTACATTAGAAATTTTCCAATCTAAAAAATAATATTATTCTAAGTAAAATCTACCATAAATAGGATTTAATTCTCAAGTTAATCTTAAACTCAAATATCAACTCACACATAGAATACTAGATATCTTTAATACTTTACAAGTATCACATATCAAATGCTAAACATTTTTAGTACATTATCTATCTATTTGGATTATAATAGGTAAACAAATTTTGTATCTATCCCTATAGATCTAACTCTCGTAATTAAGTTGTTATCTTTTCATATTCAATAAGAGTTGTTCTTTTGGACTATCATATTTTTTTATAACTAAAAATATAAATTTTGTTCTCTATAAGTAATATCTCTCTATATACTCACAACGAAAAGTGCAACTATACTCCCACTAAGCCTCTTGTAGATATGTTAAATTCACAATTACCTCCAAAATAAACTCTTTAAATTTATCATAAAATAATCTTTCAATATCTTGTAGCTTTTCAACTATACATCAAATATATAAATAAAGGCACTAATTTTCAATTTAGAAGTATTGTTATGAGATTTGAACTTCTTCAAAATTTGTCTTACTCTCATTACTTATCTTAAGAACCATTTCCCTATAAGCATTCATTGTATTTTGTTTATTATGACTCGTAAGATGATGAACCAAAGGATTCCAATTAGTGTTTTGATGATAACAAAACATAATTACTATTAATGAATTTATTATTTCAATGAAAAGCAATATAAGAACAAAATGAAATCATAAACTTAAGAAGATAACTTGTGAAGTTAATAAAGAGAAGTTGAAGTTTGCAATAATCAAAGCGAAGATCAAACCAAAAATAAAAAGAAGATAAAGAGTTATCAAGGTTATTCTTTAATTTGTAATATTAATTGTAAACTCACTTCAGTAATTTGATGCTCCAAAGTCTCACCTTGTATAAACATTTTATTTCACTTTATTACATAAGTCAAACATTTTGATATTTTTAATTCATAATTGCATTAATCAAATTGAGTTTAGCATTTGACAGTGTTAAAAGTTATACTTTTAGGGTGATTGGTAATCTTATATAAGTTAGTGGTTGACCAATATAAGTTAAACATATTAAATTTAATGTACTGTGAGTTTTCTATAACATTGGTTGATGTATTGGTCGACCAATATGCCATATTGATCGACTAATATATATACTGGTCAACTAATATTTTAACAGTTAATGAATCTAAAGCTTTTAATCCATACGAGTTGAACAATATACTATGCTAGTCAACTAGTTCTTTGTATATTTCTAGATCCAACAACTAGGAAGGGTCCCAAAATACTATAAATAGATGTTTTCTCATTAGCTTTAGGATTAAGAAGGTTTTGGGTGTCATATACAACACATTTCAGTGTTTTTCAATCATATGAGCATTATTATTTCATAGTCATGTAAGTCCTTGTGGAGCTATTAAGTAATAAAGTGAGAAATTTTGAGTTATAATATTTGGTTTGGAGAATAATCATTGTACTTAGGAGTAACCCAAGTGAGAATGAGGTTCCTCTTTAGCTTGGAAGAAGCCTATAAGACTCTTTATTGAGAAAAAAATGTACAAAGGTTATTCTTCACCTTGAAAGAAGAATTATAGTATAATTCTAAAAAGAGTCTTGAAAGTGAACGTAATCAAGGGTTATTTGGAGAATCACTACAAATCGATTTGCATTTTTCTTTTCCCTTCCTTTTAAAATTATTATTTAATAGTTTAATTGATTTATATTAAGTAATTTCCCCATCCTTATTTACGTTGATTACTGTAAGTACATAGGTTAGAAAAGTTGTTGAACTTTTGAAACACCCAATTCACCTCTCCCTTCCTTAGGTGCTATTAAGGACTAACAAGTGATTTTAGAGTGGGTCTATTAGGCTATCATTTCTAACAAAATCCTGTAGGAAAGATCATAATGGTATATTTAGGAGCATCATCATCATCATTCAACCAAAAGGGACAGAGCATTAGTAAATCACCTTTCTTTGATAGTAATGATCACCTTTATTAGAAAACTAGGATGAGAATCTTCTTACTATCTAGTTAAAACTGTAGAATTATGGAAAATAGCTTCAAATGGTCCCTTTATTCCTAAAAAATTATAGATAATAAAACAGTACCCAAATTAAAGGAAGAATGAGAACCACAAGATAAGAGATTAGTTTCCTCAAATAGAAGGGTCATACACATCCTTTTTTTTGGCATTAGGAACAAATAAATTTAATAAGGTCTCTAAGTGTGAAACAACTCATAAAATTTGGCATACTTTAGAAGTTACAAATTAGGGAACCAATCAAGTAAAAGAACCAAGTAAGCATGACAACACATTAATATGAATTATTTCAAATGAAGTATGATGAAAGCATATCTAGCATGTATACTAGATTTATCGATATTACGAATGATCTCAAAGATCTTGGAAAGACCTATAATAATGTTTGAAATGGTAAAAAGTTACTTAGGTCACTTCAAAAACATAGGAAGCTAAAGTAATTATTATATAAGAAGCCAAGGATCTAACAACACTACCATTTAAGGAACTTATAAGATCTCTCCTCACGTACGAAATAAAGCTCTAAGAGAAACAAGAAGAAATGATGCTCACAAAGATAAAGAATTTATTATTCAAATCCTCAAAGGAAGAATCAAGCAAAGAGGAAGAGACGTTAACTAGAGAAAGTCAAGAAGAAGAGATTGACTTACTCACTAAAAAATTCAAGAAGTTTTTGAAGCAGAAATTCCCCAAACAATAGGATTTCAAAGAAGGTAAAAGTTATTTAAAACATAAATCCTCTAACATTATTTACTTGAATGTAGAAAATCAGACCATATAGAGTCACGATGTCCTCGACTCAAAGATAATAATAAATATAAGGGAAAGTACAAGAAAGAGAAGAATGACTAAATGATATCACTTAAAGCTTCAATTTGGGATGGCACAAGTGAATCTGAAAGCAAGCATTCAGAAGAAGAGATAGCTTATATGTGCTTCATTGCTATGGACAATGATATGGTAACATCTAACCCTAATTCTTGTGATAATGATAGTGATATTTATTTGTTATACAATGAATAGTTGAGAGCTTTGAGATAGTCAGCATGAAAAAGAAAATGTTGTCCTCTAACCTCAGATGCTCCTCCTTCTCTCTAACATTTCCTACCAGATTTACTAAATTAGGAAATTTACTAAATTGTCCTAATTCTCTTTTATTTTTAGAATTTTGCGTTGATTCTGGACTACTCTAGTTGTTTTGGTAGTATAGAATCGTGGAGGAGGCTGCTGCCTCAATGGAAGGCATCTTTCAGGCCTTCCCAACAGCAATGGCAGATAGGGAACTCTCCCTATCTAAGGAGGACTTCCCAACCCTCTCTCTTGAATTGTTGTCAGAACAATAAGGTGACAAAAGCATGGCACAAAATGGGTCGTCAGCAACTTCAACTAAACCCTAACAACCCAACAACACTTGGGCAGCCAAGTTGCAACACATCATCATAAAGATACTCTTAAACACTTCCAAAATGTGGTCAAGGATGGGTTGTGTCCCCTCCTATTGAACTTCTACTAGTTAGGGCAAAAGCTTGGTCCTTTGCATTGGTGGGATTCTTTTGGTCCAAAAGACCCGCATTCCAGGTAGTTCGTGGCTAGCTAAAAGCACGATGGGACAAAAAGGACTAAAAAAGGTGATACTTAGAGAGGACGGTACAATTTTATTTAAGTTCTAGATGGACACAAATTTAACAAAGCAGGGACCTCATCACATTGGCTATTAACCATTATTTATTCAGCAATGGAAGCTAGGCATGTCGCTAGATCGTGAGGAATTGAGGCATTACCACTGTAGGTTAATTTCCACAATCTTCCAATGGAGTTTTGGGATGTGGAAGGTCTGAGTTACATAGCTAGCTCCCTCGATAAACTGATATGCATAGATTCACAAACTACTATGATGTAAAGGATATGTTATGCTAATATGTGTATAGAAATCAAGAAAAATCCCCCTCTACCTAATAAACTAACTATTCAGAGACTATGCGAAGATGGTGAACTAGAACAAGTTGAAATTCAGGTATCTTATCCATGGAAACCGAGCAACATAGAAAAGAAGTGGGTACCAACAAAGAAAAAATTCAGAACAGGATGGCATGATGAACTAGTGCCTGAAGAAGCCACAATCTCCTCATCGATTTTAAAACCAGTCTCTGAGAATATAGTAGTTCGATCAATGGATAATGATAGCTCATCTAATCCCCCGGATGTTAAAAAGATACTGAAAAATCAAGGCACGAATGAACTACCTGCTGAACCCCCTCACTGCTCCCCTTATAATGTTGAAAGTTCAATCGAAACCTGTAGGAATGAGGTCTCCCCTGAAGAAACTGGTATAACAAAAATGTTTAGAGAGACTTCTCTATGGAGAATTCTAGCAGAAATGAGGGAGAGAATATAAGGGAAATTGAAGTAGATCATAATCCTAAATATGATGCAATAGATTTTAAATTGAATCATGTTGAAGTTTAAGTTCAAACAGCTAAAGCTAGGCGACGATTAGCTCGGAGAAAAGAAAAACAAGGGGAATCCCTCGTTCATGTCTCTTCTAGTATAAAAAATTAGAGGGTTAAATCACCCTCATAAAAAGAATGTAGTAAAAAGAGGTTATGAGGGTTAAAAGACCAGCACTAGTTGGTCTTATTGAAACAAAAATAAAAAACCCTACCTCTCTTACAGGTTCATATTTTTTGGGTGCTAATTGGGAGTTTTATTCTAACCACAATTCATACTTTACTGGACGTATCATATGTTTATAGAATGTCGATTTGCTGGACATTTAATTGATATTCGAAACAAATAATTTTCAGCTAAAAAACTCTACTGTCAGCTTCGAATTGTCTTTAATATATGCCTCCAATTTTGGGTTTTAGCGAGATAGACCTTGGTTAAGTCTTTGTAATATCCAAAAGAGTATTAATAAGCCATGGATAGTCCCAGGGGACTTTAATTGTTCACTTAATGCCTCAGAAATTGAAGGTGGTCGACACTACTACTTTGGATTGACAAAAGAACTCTACAATTTTTTGTTAACTATGGATTTGGTTGATTTTAGCCACACTAGCATCCATATGACTTAGTCCAATAACCAGCAAGGGAGCATGCTTATTCGAAAAAATTGGATCAAACCCTTGTAAATTATGTTTGGTTATCTCAATTGCCTAACTCCGTCGTTTATTTTGGAGAAACCTTATGTTCGGATTACTCCTTTTATGCACGTACAATGGCTGATAGATTGGGAGAAAAAGGGGACACCTTTCAGATTTTTATTGTAATTACAAACATGGTGGGTTTTCACGATGTTGTGAGAAGCTGATGGAGTGTGGAGGTGAGTGGTTTTAAAGCCTTTCAATGTATATAGAAACTCAATTTGGTGAAATTGGCTATCAAACTATTTATGTGAGGTAGATATTCTAATCTTCAAATACTAAAGGATCGACTAATTAAAGCACATAATGCATGTTATGATTGGCCTTCTATACCAGCACTTAAACGATCTGAAATGGCATGTCTACAAGACTACCAAACAACTCTTGCTTTTCATAATTTTGTATTGAAACAAAATTCTCGTATAATATGGTTAAAAGAGGGTGATGCTAATACAAAATTTTTTCACTCTTTAATACTAGCGAGAAGGAAGAATAATACAATTATGAAGCTACAAGATAGCAATGGGATTGAAAATCTTGAACTCGACAGTCTTAAAGAAATTGCTAGAAAATTTTTCATAAATCTAACGGGGATAGCAGATACCCCCTTTCCTAGTTTTAATGTATTATGGCTATTTGATTTTCAAATCGATCAAGGAACGAAAGAAATGTTAGTTTATCCTATTACGGCCCATGATGTTAATTGAATTCTATTTAGTTTGCACCGTTCAAAGGCTCTCGGCCCAAATGGATTTATGGTTTTGTTCTTCCAACGTACATGGGATATAACGAGTCAGCTTTTTACTAAGGCGGTTTTGGAAATTTTTGAATCAACTAAAATGCTTAAAGCTCTCAATCACTCCTATATTTGCTTGGTACCGAAAAAACAAAGCCGCTATCATATGAGAGACTTTTGACCTATCTCATGCTACTCAACCATCTATAAGGTGATATCTAAACTTCTAGCTAAGCTACTCAAGTCGGTATTATATGTAATTGTAAATCTTGCACAAAGTGCTTTTATTCCGAATAGAAAATGCCTTCAATTGTATCCAAGTTTATATTTTTAATAGGCTAAATTGAATGAAACAATTTCATTAAGGCACTATATCTTTTAGCTTTAATTCATGCAACACAAAATGTCATGAGAGTTTGTCATCTATATAATATTGATATCTCTAAAACTTTATCAGCAAATCCTTAAAAAAGATAAAAATTACTTAAGAGACATATCTTCCTTTCTTACTCTAAGAACTCATCTCAAACCTAACCTTAGGTCCAATAAATTTAATTCGCTAATAACTTAGTATTACGTATATTAAACAAAGATAATTTCTACTCAAAACAAAATAAATGTAAGGAAACAAATAATTGGTTATATGACATGATAACCAAATAAGATTAGGATTTTAATCATATGTTTTGTCACTCCCGTTATTTCATTTAAAAATAATAGTTATAACTAGTATTTGGAAAGATTACTTTAATCTCTCTAGTATACTGAGATCCTATTTAAATTTTGTTGATCTTAAGTCACTAAAAAACCAACTAAATTTAAATTAGGCGGATAACTTCTTCATCAATGACATCTCATGTGACTCCTAGATCATTATGTGACAACTCTTGTCAAAACATATATGATATGTGATACCTAACCCTACCTTTAAATTTGTATGATCATGGGTTACTCATCCAAATTATAAAAATTAAGTTAAGTATGGCCTATTAATTTAAGATAAAATATATTCAGGTTAAAAGCAATGTTATGAATACCGTACTAACACTAATACCGATTTTGGTTCTGGTATAGTACTGTACTAGTATCAATTAATATCGGGTATCGTTTTAGGTAATTTTTTAAATTTATAAAATAATCCCTAAATTTTTTAAAATTACAAAATAATCCTTAAATATATGAACTATATAATCTATAATTTTAAATCAACCCCATCTCGAGGAGCGCGATCGCGACACTGATGTATTGTCACCATCGTTACGCGTAACGATCGCGACTCAGGCGACTCCGCTGACATTGTCGCGATCGCGCTCCTCGAGAGCGCAAGCGCTCACGATCGGGAGGCGCTATGCTCCCTCGCGAGCGCGAGAGCTCGTGATCGCGAGCGCGAGGCAGGTAGCGACTGAGGGGTTCCAAGGGTAATTTGGTAATTTTAGATATTTGACATTCAATTGCCTATAACTTTTGCATCCGACCTCTGATTGACCCCATTTTCGAAGCGTTGGACTTCTAAAATAGTCCTCTACTGCTCCATACCAAATTTGTGAATTTTCTGTGATTTTTAGGAGAAATTGGATTAAACCCTAAATGAGTGGACCGAATGATTTTCGGATTAAATTTCTGATTGAGACCGGGATTGTCATGAACATGCATCGTACATATTTTGCACCAATAAATGCT
>JAOQMS010000001.1:13142382-13157311 GCA_027563885.1 Erythroxylum longipes | reverse complement strand
ATTAAAATAATTGCATTAACCTAAACCAAAAATAATTTTAACAAAAAATTTAACAAAGAATACCTCAAGGATTCAAGGAAGCAGTCGGCAGAAGATTCAAGATCTGAAGTCTGAAGAAGTGAAGATTAGAAGATGAACGGCGGTGGGCGGTGGCGAGTGGCGACCGGTCACCGGTGGTTTGGGCCTTGGGGCCTTTCTGTAGTGGTGGCGCCGCGGCGTTACCGGGTGCGGGTAAAGAAGGAGAAACTCAGAAAAGGTTCAGGGAAGAGAAGAGATGTTGGCGATTAGCGTTCACTTTAGTCTAAGCAGAAGGTTCGAGAGAGGAAGAGAAAAGAGAGTAAATAACATCTACAGATCTACTTTTGTTTTATTAATCTGATACTCGGTGAAAAGAAAAGAGGAAAGTCGCGAGTATCGAGTTGCGAGTCGCGATCGCGACTTTGGTAAAATTCCCCCAGCGATCGCGACATTTGTTAAATTTCCCTAAAGTCGCGATCGCGACGACTTGTCGCGACTTTCTTTTTTTTTTTTTACTCCAACCTCTTTTGGTAAACCTGGGCTGATGCGGGAGCTTGTCCCGCCTTAACTCCGCCCCCGGAAAATAACACTTCAAAACATCAGGGTCCTAGTTGTATTTTGTTATAAACGTTGAGGTTTTAAATACTCTTTTGGCCTAAAAAAGAAACATAACGTATGCTATTTTTACCATTTCATCAAATATTATATCTTGATGAAATTAAAATAAGGACCAATTTAGAAATAATATATAAATACAAATTGAATATCATAATTATGTTTTGATTATAATTTCAATTGCACATTATATATTTAAATGATTTTACCTGTAGTCTTAAAATATTAAATATAATTCACAAAATACGTTAAGATGAACAGTATCTTTAATTAATTATGACACAATATCTACAACCAATTGGCTGAAAAGCAGGTGTTAATTATTTAACAAAATAAACTACATATCTTGGTGATGTGATTGGAATCTAGTAAACCATAACGTTGGACTTGGTGTGGCTATGAATAGACAATTACACATGTTAGTAGTTGTTAGGAGTATGTACAAGGATGGGATTGGAAGAGCATGCTTCACCACCGGTGTAATAAATATAGAGAAGAATGGGCCTAGGTAGGACAATTGATGTGAGTTGTGTGTGACACATCAAAGTGTTCATTTGTGGACTGAAATCCAGCTCCAAATTCTAATTGGCTGGTAGACCCTATATTCCAATTTAGTATACATTATGCCTTGATGTGGGTATTTCTTACGAGGAATAATTATTGAGACTTACATGCTTTTATGAGGTGTATCTTCACCAAATAAAAGTCGTTTGATGGTATTCAAGGTTTGCTTTTTCTATGGCTACACTTTATATTCTGTTTTTTCCTTGGAAAATGTGAACGAAGGTGAAAGGGCAAAACCAGGCTTACGAGAAGTAGATACGTACATAAGTATGTAATCCTCTATTTCATTTCAACGGAAACTATTCCATTTAGAATAAACAGCAGTTTAACGTTTCCTATGTTATCTTCTTCTTCTTCTTCTTCTTCAGGGAAATTCAACTACAAAGTGATAATATACTCAGACAGCAAAAGGACAACATTCCTTCCCAATTAATTTGCATCCTTCAGCAGCTAAAGTCAAGACTCTGTTTTGCTTACTTCCTATGGGTACACTCTGTTTATGCAGAATTGCCTACAATTTAGAATATGTACCATGGGGTATGGAATGGTATCTGTCTCGTGGGAGTTGCACTTGTGCTTACTATGTAGGCCTTGAGGCTAAGGATAAGGACGGCTTGCAAAAAAGTTTATGAAGCTGAAATCTATCATGTACATACATACATACATGGGTTTGATATATGTATTTATGTATGTATTTGCAATGTCATTGTAATTGTGCCATTCTTCTTTGCAATGTCATTGGTTTGGAGTATGTACATCCACCTCGTTGACTTGTTCATAATATATAAATATATATATATAGATCATAAATATAATAATTCAGATTAAATATCAGATACTAGCCGATACAGGCCCAAATGGTAAATTAATAAGAGGACTGGTGGGCGCACTGTTGAATTGAATCCTCAGTCCAATCGGCTATACCCTCAAGTCTAATTATCTTGGGGAACGTAGGAAAAGAAAACAAAAGATAAAAGACAAAACTCAAAACTCAAAACTCAAAAACCACCAGTAAGTTGCACTACTACTTTATATTAATCAACCTGTGTTAGTATAACTTGTGATTGATTCCTTACTCAAGTCCATCTATGCAAGTTGTGCTCATTCGTTTTTTAGGGTCAAAGAAAGGGATTACATTAAAATCTTCATTTAGCTTTTGCAAAATGTTTAACTTGCCAAAAACGCCGCCGTTCCTACCATACATAAATTAAGAAAATTGCTAAGCCTTTTGTGTACCTACCTTTTAATTGTCCTCACCTCATTTTGCACATCTTGTCAATCAAATAAGAATATGTTTAAATTCAAAGTCATACAAAAATCATCCATTTCTGATAAGATCCATGTCCTGGGCTGTGGCTGTGGCTCACTCTTTCTCTACTGTCACCACCACGTTGACTCCATAGTACAAGCAGTAAATTCTCCATTAAACGGCGGAGATCAAAAGAAAGTACTCCCCAAATGAACAACCAACAAGTGTTTAGCTTTCCAGCATAGAGCCTGGACCATCCTAAATTGAATTGAATAACATGTGAAACAAGCTTATTTAAAAGGAGTGGCAGACAGGTTACTGCACTTAATTGATGCTAATTGCAATCTACTTTAATTCATGATTAAACAACTACAGCTTCTTCAGGAACCTGCTTTAATTGATGATTAAACAACAACCACAGCTTCTTCATCAGCCTACTTTAATTCATGATTAAACAACTACAGCTTCTTCGTCATTCTTGTCTTTACTTGGCTCCTACTAATTTGCTGATTTTTGCTGACATTAGGAGCAGAAGTTGTTAATTGTTGAAAATCCACGTGTAAACTAGAACAAGCCCTTTTTGTTTTATTTATTCAATCAACACACATGACAGCTTGACTTCATAGCTGCACTGGGTAGGTTTATTTTACGCACTTATTGCTTGTCTCTCTCTCTCTCTCGCTGTCTTCCAACAATCTCTGTCCACCGTGAACCTTTCCGGCCACATGGAAACTGAGTTTGAAGCTTCGGTTAACTATGGTTTGCAGCTGTCCAGGAGGCTTTATTATGGAAAAGAAATGGCTTCCTTGCAGACAATGACACGGACGGCGCCGGAGAGTTTGTGGCCGACCGGGCTGACGGTTTATGCCGTTGTTCCGGAGCCGGAGGTGGTGGACAACCCTGACGTACCGAGCTACCAGCCGTATGTTCATGGCCGGTGTGACCCACCAGCGTTGATACCGTTGCACATGCATGGAGTGGCCATGGAAGTAGAATGCTGCTTAGATCATGCGAATATAAGTCTTAGTGGGCGTTGGCGTCTGCATTGCGTCAAAACTAGTAGAAAGAGCAGTTGTCTCGTTGCTGTTCCCATGGGAGAGCAGGTTAGTTATGAACAAGTCAACTAATCAATCGAATTCATCCTTTTTTTTTGTTTTTCCTTTTTCTATCTGTCCGCAAGCTAAGTAGAAATACAAGCAGAAATTTCTTAGCATTTACAACTCTCATGATTTGCAAGTGGTTAAATTCACTTTCCATGGTAATTAGACTAATAATAAGTCCGTGCCATGTAGTTATTAATATTCTTGTGCTCAAGCGGAAGACATGATGTGGCTAACAGGGTTCACTTCTAGGTGTCGAGGTTGATGTCGCGGGAAGATCTTATCATAGCGAATTGATAACTGCAGAAGATGCAAAGGATAAAGAAAAAGCATACAGAAGAGAAGAAGGACGATACTTGAAGGGCAATATATATACGTTTAGGATTCCTCAGGTCATTGATTACTGTGTTTTTAATTTTACACTTGATTTGGGTCGTGCGTTTTGGTTGGTTTCTAATTTTGTAGCATAAATTGTCGTATTTCTAAACCTTCAGGTTGATGGTGGATCAAGTCTTTCACTTAGGGTGATTTGGTCTCAGAAGTTGACATATAATGAAGGCCAATTCTGCCTCACTATACCATTCAGCTTTCCGCCATTTGTCAATGCCATTGGGAAGAAAGTTTCTAAAAAGGAAAAGATACTGTTGAATGTGAATTCTAGCATTGGCCGAGAAATTGTGTGCAAAGAAAGCAGTCATAGTCTAAAGGTAATCCCCAAAATATTTTTAAGCTTGATTCAGATTATAAAATACAAATCAAGCTGTTTGATACTGTGGTCTTTTAGGAACTAAGGCGCGAGGTTGGTAAAATGAGCTTCTTATATGAATCAGAAGTAAAGACTTGGTCGAGTACTGACTTCAATTTCTCGTACACCGTGAGGCCCTCAGCTTTTTTTTTTTTTTGTCTCCGTTATTATTAGTAATTTCAACTAGGTTCATGAACCAACATATCAAGTCGTTGCTTGCTTCCTTTTTTAACAGGTCCAATCAAATGACTTGGTAGGTGGGATGATGTTGCAGTCCCCAACCTTGCGAGATTTCGATGATAGACAGATCTTCTGCTTTTATCTTTTCCCTGGAAATAGCCAAAGATGGAAGGTTGGTTTGAGCTTTAAGATGCCAGGCAATTGCTTACTTTTTTATACTATTTTACGGCAAACATTAAGCTAAGTCGATGACAAATGAGATTCAATCATTCTGGTCTTTACCAAAGGCGTCATGATTAACACGTGTTTGTAATTATGGTAGGTCTTCAGGAAAGAGGTGATATTCTTAATTGATATCAGTGGAAGCATGAAAGGTGATCCTCTTGAAAGTGTAAAGAAAGCACTATTGGCTTCACTCTCCAAGCTCGGCCCGCAAGATTCCTTCAACATTATTGCTTTCAATAGTGAGACCTATTTATTCTCATCATTGATGGTGCCAGCGACCAAAGGATCAATACTAAAAGCTACTGACTGGATCAAGAATAGTTTAACTCCAGATGGTGGCACCAACATATGGCTTCCCTTGCAACAGGTATGCATATTTCCCCTAAATTTGTATGATCTACTGTATTAGCGTATCTTCTTGTTTTAACCTCAGTAAGCAAGATGTCTCTTCGAGGGTATTGTTGATTTTGCGTGACTGTTGACTAGGCTCTGAGGCTCTTGGCTGAAACGGTTGACTCAATACCCCTCATTTTCCTTGTCACTGATGGGACCGTTGAAGATGAAAGGGATATATGCAAATATGTCAAAGATTCTCTTACAAATAGACGGCCAATTTGTCCCCGAATATGTACTTTCGGCATAGGTAAGATTTTCTTATTTTACGTTTGGTTATTGAACAGTATGTGCATATAATGCACTTTTATGTCACTTTTGTAAATAGCTTGAACAACTCTGTCCTTGTAGACTGAACTCTTGCCGAGGTTGGGAAACATTTGCTAGAGTACTGGTTCGTATGATTTTGAACAGTAATGGATAACTTAACTAGCTCAGCTAATCCATAAACAGAGTATCCACTTATCTAGTAAGAGAACTTGTCCAAATCAACTAAACTAATTCTCAAACAAATTTCCCAGTCTTGTTGATTTGGTACTTTGCCATTTCCATTGAATGAGTGGCTCTCGACAATTTGTAACAAGCTACTGCATGGAATTCTTTTAGGTACATACTGTAATCACTATTTCTTGCAAATGCTAGCACAGATTGGGAGGGGTCATTTTGACAGTGCATATGATGCAGGTTAGTAATGTTTCTGTTCAGACAGAGAAGTTCTAATACCAATCAGCCTATTTTCTGTCACCTGCTAATGCCAAGATAGAGATTGAGCGGGGATTGAGAATCCCTTCAATGTTTATACTAATCACTTCTGCATCTCTCCAGATTCAGTCGATTTTCGAATGCAGAGATTGTTCAGGACTGCTTCATCAACCATTCTGGCCAATGTAACTGTGGATGCTTTGGAAAACCTTCATTCACCTGAGGTGCATTGTTCTTGTTACCAACTCTTGCGATATTCTATCGTAATAGTACTAGATAGAGAGCCTATCTTCCTGGTTGCTTCTGACATATTTTCTTATCCTGTTTCCTTGCAGTTGCTTAATATTCCAGACCACTCTTCTGGGAGCCCACTGATTGTATCAGGCAGATACGAGCAAAGCTTTCCAGACTCTGTAAAAGTTAGTGGCACGTTGGCAGACATGAACAATATCTCGTTGGAGCTGAAAGTCCAAAAAACTAAAACTGTGCCCCTTGATAGGGTAATATCTCGTGGCATTAACATTTTCTTGCAACCAAGCATATGTCCGTAAAATTTCAGCAACCCCAATGGAAGTTCATCTATGAAGATTTGCCTCAATCCACCTTATTTCTATCTAATTGCTCTTTACCTCCCCACTTCGTAGGTATTTGCAAGGAGACAGATAGATATACTCACGACTAATGCATGGTTATCTCAAAGCCATGACCTTGTTCAGGAGGTTTAGTTGAATCTGTTTTGACTATCCTGTGTGATTATGCATACCAATGTTTCAAAGGCCTAATTATGTGAACCAATTTGAATGAAGGTTGCAAAAATGAGCAAACAAACAAGGGTTCCATCTGAATATACCTGTTTGATTTTGTTTGAGACTGATAGAGGAGAAAAAGTACCAGAAACAGCTAGAATACAGGAGGTTTTCAACAAAATCAATTTGCTAAAGAAAGTGGATATGGAAGGTCAGGAAATGACTATCTTGGGGAGCTTAGGTGTTGGATTTGGCAACTTTACTGCAACATTACAGAACATTCCCCCAGGAAGCCATGAAACAAAGCCACCTGATGCGACAGAAAAGCTGGTTAAGGCAGCTTCCAACTGTTGCAACAGGTTTCTTGATCGCTGCTGTTGCATTTGCTTTATCCAAACCTGTTCCTGCATCAACAACCAGTGCTCTATTGTTCTCTCACAAATCTGTGCTGCTCTAGCTTGTTTTGAGTTAGTGAATTGCTGCTACGAGCTTTGTGGATGACTGCAATTTCTCGGCAAAGTGGCCGTTGAATATTAAGAGACAGGACTATAGTACTGTGTGGACGTATAAGTGTGTAACTGCAAGTCGGTCTGTAAAACAATTTAATGTTGATATACGGTAAGTCTGATAAATCAATAATTCGACTATCTTAATTACTCATTATATTGAAATAGTTAATGTTAGTTATTACATAATTATATTACTATAATTAAACTTAGTATTCTAAGCTTTTTTTAATTAAATATGAAATAATATTTTATAATATATATAGTGAATACAGCTTATTTTGATAATAAATCTTAATTTACTATAAAAATCTAATCAAGTATTAAATAAATTAATTATTTATATATTCATATTTTAATATAAATTTCAAAATCAGAGAAAACGAACAACTTTAAAATAAAAAGCTCTTACTTTATCACATATTTATTAATATACATTCTTGGTAAGTTATACTTATCTTAATTCAAACTTTTTATTAATTTTTCTCATAGCACTCTTCATGAACAATTACTACAAATTGAATTAAGATCAATTTCTTCTTTTGAAAATATGTAACTATTAACAATATAAAATTACTAATAATCATCTAATAATAAATTGATATGAAGAAAAATAACTTAACAATAATCTAAAGTTTGTAGTCTTTTACATGAAAATATAAAAAATTTCTCACGCTTTCTTCAATTGTAATATTTATAAATGTGAGGAAAGAAATCCAAAAATTACTAAAATAAAATTATATAGACAACCATTGACTACAGCATTTAATTTCAAGAAACATGCAAAAAGTTTTTAAATAGTGTATTATAAATTTAAATACATATGTAAATAAGTCTAGCACACTTCTCATATTGCAAGCACGTAAAAAATAATTAAAATAATCATTAAAATACTTAAAAATTAGCATTTAAATTCAATTTCACTTTTTTATAAATGGATGTTAATTTTTAGCTTTTATGGGAGCTTAAATTATTTTAACTAAAGTTTAATATTTATCAAATTTAAAATAAATTCATTTTTACATTATATTTATAAATATATATTTTTAACCAATATGATAACTTTCTTATAAAATTTTATTAAAAAGTGTCTATTGCAAAGATATGGATATTGTATTGTCTTAGACATATATTATTATTTTCATAGTATTTTGCTTGTGTTGTGGATGAATTTGAAGGACATGATATTTAATTTAAGAAGTTTTATCATTTCATGTAATAATTATGCCTAAGTAAAGTTAGAGAAGAATTGGATCAAAAAGGAGCAATTTTAGAAGAATTAAAGAAGAACCACATAACACGGCTTGATATACGATCTTATATCGATGGTCATGTATGAAAGTAGTTGTTTATTTTTTTTAGCATACACTAAACACCTTGTGTTATTTCCTGTATGAAGAACACTGTGTCATACATAATCCTATATATAATGTGTTGGTGATGTTAATTTTTAGAGAATATTTTTGAAGTATATGGCTAACTAAACGAACTCGTGTATAAAGTTGTATAGCTCATTAAAAATTAGGGTTTCAAGTTTCTAAAGACGGGACGAGGTAGAAAAGAAGAGTATTTTAGCTAGGGAACAATTTAAGAGTTATTTTGGAACTTTTATGCATTGATCTTGATCAAAGATCCACCATTTTTTGAAGATAAAAGAGGAATTCAACATTTCCTTGAAAGATCTCAAGATTAAGACAACAAATTCTTTATCTTTTCTACTTTGTTGCTTTTATGTTAATATTCTTTGTGCAATTATGAACTAATTAAGATATAGACTTAAGTAGGTAGAACCTAGGATGTAATTAAGACATAGACTTAGGTAGGTAGAACCTAGGATGTGATATACTTCAGTTTATTATTTGATTAACGAAATTTTAGTTTTCTTTTAATTTATTTATACTTTTATATTGATTGAATCAAAGGACTGAAGGTGGAATATCCAATACTCGATTAATGTTATCAAGATGAGATGTATGTTTAGGTCACAGTATGAATAAAGAGGATCGAGCATGAATTATTCAAGAGAAAGCTATAAGATCTTCCGAAGTCAGAAAAAAACCTATTAAGATAGTTCGTAGAGCGAATTTCAAAAGAGATTATTGATTGACCTTTAAATAGGGATTGCATGCATATCTTGGGACAGAATAGAGTCTAAGTAAGGAACTCTTATTGGTCAAAGAAGTTAGAATAATTCGTTAATCAAAAGTGAAAGTGAAAGTGAATATAGTAATGTCCTGGGGGAACTTGGCCAAAATCTTGTTAATTCATATTTTGATATATTCTTGATTACTATTTTGAATTAGTATTCATATTTTTTATTTTATTTTATTTTATATCCATCCACCAAGAAAATTAATCTAGCTTGTTAAGTTTGTGGGTAATTAGTAGTTAATCGATAATCCTTATGGAATCGACCAGTACTCGCTAGTGCTAATTATAGCTATAAAATACACCTATGATAAAAATGACAGATCAAGTTTTTAGTATCATTTTTAACGATTAGACGTTAATATTTGCAAGCTTGCAAACTAACTAGACTATATCTTTTTGTTTTTTGTTTTTTTATTTATTGAATTCTATTTTATTCCTTCTTTTTTGCAACTCATCTCTTATATGGAAAAGTTTTACAATCTTGGAAATCTTGTAGAGTCAGACCTTGAGATATAGAGGACATAACATATAAGAAGAAAACTTCAATGGAGAATAAAAGTTAAGGAAGTAAAGATGGATGCAGAGAATACAAGGTCACTGAAGGACTTTGTTGTACTGAATGTTCAAGGCATCAGCTCAGTCATTGTGTGGTCCAGTGTTAAAGTCACTAACTTCAAGCTAAAACCCTCACTCTTATCCATGATGTAGAAAAATTAGTTTGGGAGATTCACTATTTGAAGACCCTAACCTGAATCCATTGATGTTTTTAAAGTATTGTAACACGTTGAAGTTAAATGGCATGTCTCTTAATGCGATCAAGCTTTTCTTATTCCTTTTCCCCTCTAAGGGATAAAAAGAGAGTATCGCTATAAACCTTCTAGTATGATTAATCACCACTTAGGATTAATTCTCCCACACATTTTTGGCAACATATTTCCCTCTAGTAAAGACTATGAAGATAAGGAATCATATCACCACCACTATCCAGATAGAAGGCGAGTCTTTATATGAGGTGTAAGAGATATAAAAGGAGTTCTTAAGGTCCTATCCCTATTATAATTTAGAAAAGTGTTTGATTGTTTAGGTCTTCTATAATGTGATGACCTACACAAGAAGATCTCAGTGGATGTCATCACTAAGGGAGCTTTGATGAAAAAGACAGTGGATGAAACGTACAATCTCATAGAGGATATGACTTAAATCACTACCAATGATTAAGCGAGAGAGCCATTCCTTAGAAGATTTTAGGTGATTTAGATACTTTAAATCTTCTTACTGTTAAAGTGGATGCATTGTCCCAAAAAATTGATATTATAAATGTTAATATTGTCAATGCTACTAACATTATTTATAGAATATACAGATATTTAGTCCATTTAGCTATAGATTGCTAGTTGGGAAGCCAAATTGTTAATAACACCTTTTTAAAACAAATTAAACTCTCTCAATAGGAAGAATGACCCATTTTCAAACATTTATAGTCCTAGTCGTAGAAATCACTCCATTATATCTTATGAAAATAAGTTTAACCTTATACCTCAAAATAGGCAACCACTTAGTTTCCAAACTAAATAATTCATCCCCTCCACATAAATCAAACTTATAATTTCTTTTTAAAAACTTCCTTACTATTCAATATAACCAGAGAATAAATAATTCAAGGAGGAGAATAGGAATCTTAACTCAAAAGTGGATTCTATAGCTACCCACAACATGATGTTGGAAACACAAAATGCTTAACTCCACAAAAGAATTTTAAGAATCCTATAAAGCACTACGAGGCTATAATATTGAGCAGTGGTAAGCTATCAGATAACCTTAAGAGGTAATATTTTAAAGATGGAGAGAATGGTGAGAAAAAGAAATTAAGTGAGAAAGAGGGGGCTAGTAAGAAAAAAGAAGAAGAGAATTAAGAATGCGAATATGTTTCACCAAATGTTGTGAATATTATATTGGTACTGGTTCTAATACCAGATTTAATTTTAATTTGGTATGATACCGGTACTGCTTAATACCCAATACTATTTTGCATTAATTTTTAAAATTATAAAATTGACCCTAATTTTTTAAAAATTACTTTTAGTAATATCAAATATTATTTATCATAATTATCTTTAATGTGTATCCATATTAGATAGAAGCTGATCAAGTTGTGCTAATGAAATTGCTCTTTTTGATAATCGACTTGGTAATATGGTCATCATCATATTATTAATTCCTATAATGCATTCTTGTTCGTTGGTGACCATCTTTTATTATTAACAATTTTGATTCCTAATTTGGGATGCACCTTGCCAAAACTCTAGCATTTTAAGTTCTGAATATCTTATATAAGTACAATTATTTTCAATTACTAGATCATTATATATTATTATAAGTACGATTATTTTTAATTACTAAATCATTATATATTGTACATGAACCTATATTAAACATAAAAAGTAAACTAAATATAATTGAGATTAATTTAAATTTTATTATTAAATATTATGTTATTGAAATGATTATGGAAACTTTGAATTTTATCTATTAAAAACAAACAGTTAATGTTGGATAAGTTTTTCATAGCAAAAATTTTAAGACTTATTTATTATGAAAATTAGATTTAAAATTTTAAGACTTATTTATTATGAAAATTAGATTTACTTCTTTTAGGATTTACCATCAAACTCTTTATATATATGTATATGCATATATACATAATTATGCATTAAAAGATTACTCCAATTTATGTTGTATCTTGAATTTTATATATTTATTCAAAATTATTTATATTTATATTTTGTCTTATTTAAAATAATTAATATTATGTTTTAATTTTTAAGTTCATTTACTTAATTTAAATGTAAATACGAATTATTACATTATAATAATTTATAATAAAGAATGAAAATAATGTTATTCTTTCTTAATTTATTAAAAAAGATTTAATTAGTACATTGAAGAGATATTTAATCAAAATTATTTTATAAATAGTTATTTCAAGTCACTATTTATATCATTACATTATGAACTTTTTTTGAAAAATTAAAGATATATTGAATAAATAAAGAATCTCTAAAGGATTTATAAATGAATATTAAGAATTATACATTGCCGAGCTCTCTCTTTACAAAATTATAATAATCAATGTTCAGTCATGTCTTTTTCTACAATGAGAAAGAGCTATAGCTAGTACCTTGTAATATGCTAATCTCTACTAATTAAAAAAACAATTTATGCATCCTTAGTTACCACTTAAGTAGCTCCCTTTTGCACAAGTTCAAAAAGTCTTCTAACTAGACAATGTTGAATTGCAAAACAGTCTACTAGTTTTACGCTAAAAAAGTACAAGTATACAGGTCATGACTTGTAGTTAAAAAGCAGATATCGATCCCATAAGGATTGATACTTAGGCACTACTTAATTCAGACCAAACTTTGTTTAAGAAACGAAATTGTTTAATGGTAACCAAAATGCAAAAAATTGGAATTCAAGATTTTAACGACTAAAGATCACTTTTTCCCTATCTTGTCTCCCTCTTATTTTATTAATTGAATTGTATCTCATCTAAGATGTCCAAATGTATTAACTACCCACTTAAGGTGTAATTAATTGTCCCTAATCAAATTAAATAAGGATGGTTAAGCAATCTCTCAATCTACCAAATCACTCCACCAATTTAACTAGTTATTAAGTTATTTTATGGGTGATCAATTAAATTAACCAAGATCTCTCTTTCAACTAATCAATTAACACGATGAATGTAGGTCTATAGAACACCAGCTCTCATTGTATGATCCTACACAGATTACCCTACTCAATCTCTCGATCTATTGCAAGATATAAATATGTTAAATATTTATCAAAGACATCTTTCATTCAAATCAATAAAATAAGAGTTTAACAAGATAGTTCAAAAGTAATTCCTAACAACAAATCAACCACTTATGGTGTCTATAACATCACTAACATTCAAATATTCCATCTTACAATGACTAAAAAAGATCAAAATGACAAAAAAATTAAATAAAGAAAACTCCTTTTCTTTGCCAAAATCTAGAAATTTCAGTGTTGGTAAGCTCGTCCCCCAATTGTGATTGATGATCCTTGAATCTCCACCTTCCTCATAACTTAAAACTTGGATTTTTCACTCAAGGAGGCTATTCTCCATAGAGGGTTCATGTCCTTCCTCATCCATAGGGTTTATTTGTCTTATACAGTCTAGGAAACCTAAAAATTAATTGAACCCTACATATGTTCTCAGATTAAAAATCCCACAATCGTGAGAATTGGCATGATTCTCACGATCGTGAGTTCTTACACCAGAATGCTTCCGCTTCTCTTCTCCTTTTTTAGTCTCTAGCTCAATCTCCAAGTTTCCAACCTCCATTCCTACATCAAAATAATCAATTCTTACCCTAAATTAGCATCAAACATAAAAGAACAACAATGAAGATCAAACCAAACAAAAGCATACAAAATGAATCCTAAAATACAACAATAATAAACTATTATGCAAGAAACAGATGCCAAATACTTAGAAAAACACAAACTAATGCACAACTATCAGACAAGTTCTAGGGTCTATGAATACATATGCTTTAGTGCTAGAGCAACAAAATTCCTTTCAACGCCTTATCGCACTTCATTTGTGTTGATGCCCTAATTTGCAGCCAAATTTTTGCTATAAGGTTAATGGATATTATGAGTAATGATTTTCTCTCTTCAACCTTATAATCTTTATGGTGAGTTTTTGACTTTGTAATTCCTTGCCTAAAAAAATTCTCCAGTTCCTTTCTTTCTAAGTGGCATATACCATACTTTTAAAAACAATTTTGTTGATTAGGTAGTCTTCCTTGCAAGTCTTGTTTCTTTGACTAATCCATTTAATAGTTCCCGACTAATCTAATTATGGACTTGAGCAATTGCCTACATTTTGTAACCTTTTCCAAATGGAAAGAGGGGAAGTTGCAATAGAAAAATAATTAAGTAATATCTCATATTGTTATTGACAGAGAATACAGGAAGTTGATAGTTTGGTAGTAATCCTTGGCTTATCTAAAGTATTAATCTCATTTTGAAAACTAAATGAAGGATGAAAGACACTTTTGAAATTTCCTACTTGAACCACATAACATTGAATTGTTTAATTTTTAGAGCTCAAGTTCTAATTAACTAATGACAAGATCTATTTTTGTATATCCCCCAAGGGATTTCTCAATTATAAAATTGAATCTTACCTATTAGCATTGGGCTTATAATATGGGATATTCCCAATATATTATATTAAAGTTTTTTATTAAACCCACTCGACTGCCTCCTAAAGCATCTTTTATTATTTCTTCCTTAAATATTAGGGTTCTAAGATTAGTGAGCTTGTTAATACTAGTCCTATGTTGCACCAATTATCAAACCAAATCAAGGCTAAAAAACCATCAGCTTAAGAAATGGAGCATGGTGCAAGAACTATTAACTTTTGGCTTGACATTCTAAAAATTATTCTTTTTCAAACAATATATATGGATCCACATTCATCCATAATGCATATTTGTCAACTAGGATTCTCTATGACCTTTTATCTTTAAAACCTTATTTGTGGTCCTAATGAAAATTATTCCTAGTCTCACTTCATCCTTAGGCAAGTAAAATTTATTCCATTTCACTTTGGCTATTTTTTTCCTAGAAAGGTATCCCGAAAATAAAAAACACATTATCATCTTCTCTATTATTTTGATCAAGTTCTTATATGAGTA
>JAOQMS010000001.1:13119096-13138254 GCA_027563885.1 Erythroxylum longipes | reverse complement strand
ATGACGTCACTCACAGAGGCAAGGAGGATTTAAGCGTATAAGTATCCTCTGTGATGACGTCACACATAGAAGGAAGAGGGATATAAGTGCATGAACATCGTCTGTGATGACGTCATAACACAGAGGCAAGGAGGATTTAAGCGTATGCGCATTCTCTGTGCTGACATCAGAACACAGAGGAAGTATAGATGAAGAGTGCGAGAATGAGTAAGGTGAAACATAGAAGATAGAACATAGAAGATAGATTCGTCTATCTCATTGTACACAGACGGATAGACTTCATCTGTGTAATACAAAGGATCGTTTATGTTACTGTACACAGACGAAGGGACTTCGTCTGTGCTACTGTTCATAGAGAAGCTTCTGAGTAACACAAGACAATCGTCTATGTCACTATTCACAGACGAATGGACTTCATCTGTGATAGCGCTATCATCTGTGTTACTGTACACAAACTTCGTCTGTGTTACTGTTCATAGACGAATGGACTTCGTCTGTGACAGCGTTATCGTCTGTGTTACTATTCACAGACTTCGTCTATGTTACCATACACAGACTTAAGATGATAATTCTCAGAGGATTAGAAGTAAGAAGGTCCACCTAAGAGGATAAAACACAGAGGATTGATAAAGGACTAAGGATAAGTAAGAAGGAGTTAAGAACAAATGGAGTGAAGTGCATCTTCTGTGTTTCTGTTCACCATTGTATCTTCTTTCCCAATGTTGAATCCTGAGGAGTTAGAATTAACCTTTGAGGTCTTCAGGAAAGTTATAGAGCTTGAAATGCTCTTTCTAATCGTATAAAGAACACCCCAAACTGATTACCCTAGAGAAAGATATGAAGATTGTAAGATATCGTCTGTGTTTCCTAGACTTCGTCTGTGACACTGTTCACACTATCGTCTTGGTTACTGTTCATGGATCTCTTCTGTCCCATGGTCGACCCCTTAGAAGATAGAGTCGATCTTTGAGGTCTTCAGGAAAGTTAAGACCATGAAATTCTCTTTCGAACCATATAGAGAACACTCTAGGATGATTAAGCTAAAGAAAGTTATAAGGATGGAAATGTATTGTCTGTGTCTTACAGACTTCGTCTGTGTCTTACAGACCCAGATAAAGCTATCGTCTGGGTCACTGTTCACGTCTATCTTTTGTTTCAATTTCGAACCCTCAGGAGACAAAGTTAGACGTCGAGGTCTTCATGAAACATGTAGTTCCTGAGGTCCTCTGTCTATCTATCCCAAGAGAATCTGGTTTGGAATACTTGTAAGAGAAGTTATCTCATTGGACCCGAAGGAAGTACAAGTGTGAAATAAGGACTTAACCACACTGAAGATGATAGGACTCAGATTGAAGGATAGATGTTATCTTTGGGAGATAACTCACGTGTTAAGACTCTCTGCATGCATGATAGTACCAAGCATGATATTAAAGTGAGCAAGCGAACAAGTATGCATGAGGTATTAGAGCATAAATGCAAGTAAGAGAGCCAGGTTAGCAAGCAAGCATGCATGCAAGGGTTAGACTCTGGAACTCGAGGTCCGACAGGTATGGTATCAGAGCAAGTATGCATGAACAAGGATAAGCAAGTATGAATGAACAAGACTCGGACTCCAGGAAACGGGGTCTGACAGATATGGTATCAGAGCAAGCATGCAAGTAAGAGTCAGACTCCGAAAACGGGGTCTGACAATGTTCCTCACATCAGTTGATAGATATATACAACTCTTTTCAATATTATGTTTTAACCCCGACCATTCAGCCAAAGGTTTCAGGGCTTGCATTATAATATTGATGGATTGAGTGTCAGCTCCACATAGAAGAATTAGATCATTAGCATATATAAGATGAGTGATGTTGACAGCTCTGCATTTATGATGATATTGGAACCCACCATTATAATAGATCAGCCTGTTTAACAGTCTAGATAAACCTTCCTTCACAAGGATGAATAAACAAAGAGATAAGAGATCTCTTTGTCTAATACCCTTTACATTTCTAAAAGTTTTAGTAAGGAATCCATTCACTATCACACTTAGTGAAAAATATTGAATGCAATTCATTATCCAATTTAGAAATCTATATGGCAGCTACAACACTTTTAGGCATATTTGAATAAATTTCCAACTTATTGTATCAAATGCTTTAAAGTAAAATTTTATTGATCAGTTGTTAAGTGCTTTAATTGAGTTATACTTCTTCATCAGTTGTTGAAGTATAAGAATATTATCCCTAACATTTCTGTCAGGAATAAATGCTCCTTGAATTGTATTAATAACGCTAGTGATCACCACTTTCAATCTTTTAGCTAGGAGTTTTGAAATCACCTTATAAATGGTGTTATAACATGATATTGGCTTGAAATCTTGCATTCTCCTAGGGTTGTGCATTTTTAGTATTAAGCAAATGAATGTATGATTGAGTTTATGAAGCATTTTGGAAGAAGAAAAAAATTCTAGCATTACCTCAGTGAACAGTTATCCTGTAATATCCCATGTCTTTTGGAAGAACATTGTAGGGTAACCATCTGGTCCTAGTGATTTTGATGGATGTAAGCTGAAAAGAACTCTTTTGACATCATTTCTCCAATAGGGGAAACAATCAATTGAGCAATTGAAGAGCTATTGCACATTGTAGCTTAGAGTATTAGTATAATCACATCCCATCAGATTTAGGTAGTAGCTAGCTCTTGCAATTCATTCTAATACCTGTATTCCAAGCCATTAGATTCATATGATACTAAAATTTTGTTGACGCTTATCCTGTAAGTAAGGTGGAATGGAAGAATGTTGTGTCAGAGTCTCCATTCTTCATCTAGTTTATTCTATCGTTTTGTTTCAGAATTGAATTATGGAGCCTGAGTAATTTATGATATCCTTACAATCTCTTAATCTCTGCCATTCTCAGGTCTGCATTATGTGGAGATTCATAACTGGCATTTTGAGCTTGAGTTAGTTTCTCCCTAAGTGTATTTAGATTTTTATTCTTGTCAAGCATAAAGTTCTTGAGTTCTCTATTCACCATTTTCAATTTATTCATAAACTAATATGATTCATAACCTTCTATATTGTGGTTCCAACATCTACTAATAACAGCAAAGAAGCCTTCTATCTGAGAGATACCATTGAAAGATTTGAACAGATTTCCCCCTAATCTTCTTTCAACTAGCTTTTGTATTAGTATATAAGAATGATCAAAAATTAGATTCTCATCGAAGTAAACAAAGGAGTTAGGAAATTAATCGAGACACGAAGTATTGACTAGTGATATATCTAACTTTTTCCTTATAAGTCAGCTACCTTGTTAACTATTACTCTATGTGAGCAATCTAGTCGTTGAGTTTAGATCACTAAGAGTATCTTCATCAGGAAATTAAAGAGTTCCTTTGTTGAAATAATATTGAACTTCCTGCTACTCTCCACTTCATTCAAGCTTAAAGCGTAATTAAAGTTGTCTAAAATAAGCCACAGGTTTTGAATTCCCAGTTGTAGCTTTTGTAAATCCAACCACAGTTTGTTTCATTGAAAACTAAAATTGGAAGAATAAATAAGTGTTATAATAAAAACAAGACTCATACCTTTAATTTGGCATTTCAAATAAAGATATTGGTTTGATACTTCCATCACTTAGAATTGAATTACATCAAAGTTGTATAAACAAATGATCCTACCATTGTAGTGTGAGTATTGATTAGAGAAGATCTCCTATTTAGTTCCCTAGAACTTGAAACCAAATAGATTTTGTGGCTCCTTTATTTTGGTTTCCAAAACTCCCAACAAACATGACTTCTTATCCTTCACAACTTCTTTAACTATGGATTTTTTAGGGTCATTTTCCCTCTTGTATTTCGAGCAAAGATTGAAATTAATGGGATAATCCCCTTTACTCTTGCTGTTTTGTTTCCCTTCCTCCGATTGGACTATCTTCTAGAGTTATTATTGAGTAATTTAAATTCACCAGCTTCTTCTTGTTTTGAAGTTGCAATTACTGAATTATTACTAACAGAATAAAGCTTAGTTTCTTCAGTAACACATTCATTACTAGTTGCATAAGCCATATCCTTTTTCACATCACTATTTTCCTCTAAGGAACTTTGTTCCAATCTAGCTCTTGATTCAGAATTTTAACAAAGAGATGTGAAGAGTGCATAATTTTATGTATCTGTCATTCCCAAAGGTTCCGCACCTCCTGCTTTTATTTCTTCACTTGCTATTTGAGGTAAATCCTCAATTTCAACAAGAATTTGGGAGTTATTTTAGGAAACATTATTTATAACCTTTTTACCTCTAGTATTAACTGTTATGGTCCTATCTTTTTCTTGGGGTGTATTTCTACTCTCAAATTCTAAAAATTCATCCTAATAATCCATTTTAGAAACCTTACTAGCAGGCACCCATTTTTTTATTAGAAATACTATGGTTTTAGGGATAGGTGATTGATATCTCAGTCTTCTCTTATTCACCAAATTCTCTAAGCCGTAAGATAGGAAGATCATTAGGTAGAGAAGCAATTTTTTAAACTTCAAATCACATCTTTGCATGACAAATTCTCTCTATAGTAGTTGTTTATGTATCCATACAAACTAGTTTTTTCAAAGAGCTTTCCAAGAAACTTAGCCCCTTAATGGTCCAAAATTCCATTGGTAGATTATGAAAATTAACCCAAAATGGTAGTACATCAATTTTAACTCTAACAGGCTCTAAACCCAATCGTCATTTCTGAATAAAAAAGGCATGATTACCAACATACTAGGGTGCTTGCTCTATAATTTCATTGAGGTTTGTTCCATTAGAAAATTTAAAGAGTATTGTACCATCCTTTGACGACATTACTTTTTCTCGGCCCTTTTTCCCCCTTCTCACTTTTGCTAATGCATTGACTATAGGAAAAGTAGGGTGCTTGGACCAAAATAATCCAATTAGAGCCATAGAGCAAGCCTTGGCACCATCTGCAAATAGTTCAACAGGAGGAGATATTACCCCATACTTAATGACATTCTCGTAGTGTTTGATGACACCGTTATAATGTAGTGTTTGAAATTTGTTTCACCATGCTCCTACTTTAGGATTTGCTGAATCTTTGTCTACAAAAACCATTTTACCATCATTTTGTCTTTGTTTATAGCCCCCAAATTAGCATAACTCCCTCGAAAGAACAGTGAAGTCTTCCTTAGAGAATGAGTGTTCTCCTCTCTTAACCACCACTTATAAGGCCAAAGGGCCTTCCATTGAGGCTGAAATGTAACATCCCGTCCCCAAATCAAAGGTTAGAACCAAAGATTTCTGTAATGTTGAAAATAGCAATGAGATAGTTATAAAAAATGGCATCTTATGCTCAGGCATAATGTTAGCATACATGCTTTTGAATTTGAATTTCTGTATACATGGAAATAATTGTACATGCACTCATTGAAATTCTGGGTAAAATTGAATTGTAATGGGATATGTGGAAAATTGTGGTTACAGTGATAAAATAATTTTAGATGGTGGATTGAGAATTTAGAATGGTCTACAACTGTATTAAATGGATTTTGGCTAGCGAATGATAAAAATTTGCATAGTGGAAATATTTAGGAAATAAGCTAGAAGAGATAGACTAAGCAAAAGAGAGGATTTGAGATGAAGGAGGTGGTGAACAGTGCTGGAAAATGTATAGATGCAGTGTTTCATTAAACATGAATCTGTATTTTAGCCATAACTTGATCTATAGGCATCCAAATATGATGATTTTAAGTTTATATTAAATTAAAGACGTGTGGCTATATTTTTCATGAAGAAATCGAAATTTGATTCTGTATTTAAGAGTCTCAAAATTTGACATGAAAATGAGAAATGGGCATAGTACACTGTTGGATGGATGTTTATGTTGTGTTCTGTTTTGAGTGTATAAGAATGTGCTATATTTTAAGTGTTTATGATCAAGTAGGGCATATGAAATGTGTATGGATGATGTTGAGTTGAAATTAGGTATACTTGAAGAAGTATCCACTTGAGATGCTAAAATCAAATAAGTTAGAGAAGTTGGTTTAGAATAATATAAAGGATAAAGAGAGGTAAAAATTCGATCTGAACTTCCTTGATTAAATTGTATTTATTTAGGAAGATATTGATAAAATGGTCTACATGAAAGTTGTAGATAATTCCTTCAGATTTCCATTGATATAAAGTTTGAAATTTTTGGAGTTCTGGATCAAACGTTATGGAGGTTTGAAGTAGAGATTATGGTAAAGAAGAAGAAGAATTGCACCGTCGTGCATAAGCACGACGGTGACTTTTAAAATTATAGGCAAAATGCAGACCTTGAGGTATAGTGAAAATGCAGCCCTTTGAGGATATTGGATTTGCACCTTCGTGCTGACTTTGGTGATTTATAGGAGAAGGTCGTTATCGTGCAAATGCACGATATCGACTTTGAAGTTTTCAGGGGTAATGAACATCTGATGGTTTTTTGGCAATATCTTGTTTGTCCGACCTCTAAATGAGATGAGACTTAAACAATTGGACTTAATACATTGCTCTACATCTCTACTAAAAATAATAGCCATCTGAAATGAATTGAGAGAGATTGAGTGATAAACGTGGGCAGGTCTGACTTGTGCTCTCACCCAATTTTTGTCTTTATCTGTCACACTCGTGACTCTTGCACACCCATGTTCCTCTCACGCCCGTGACTTTCCTCTCTCACACCTGTGAGTTAATTGCAAGACTCATGTTTAATTGTCCAATCAAGTTACTGTTCTCCTCAGCCATGACTTGCAATTGATCTAAACACCCGAGAGAAATTTTCTAACTGGACAGTCCTGTTTCTTTTGACCATAAATTCTTTTCTAGATGTCCAAATGAGATTTTTTTTAATTTTCCATAAACTAGAGACATAGGGATATAAATAATATGAAGAATTTGAATTGTGATTCAGTCTCTAAAATGGTTAATTGTTGGATGGAAGTTATGCTAGTACACTGTTTTTGAATATGAACAACCCGAAAATGTCTGAGGCATATCTTTCAAATAACTGAACCAAACTGGATGATTTTAGTGTCAATGGAAACATAAGACATAAGGGAACATGTTTCTACATGAAAGTGTTGCAAAATGACTTCATTATCTGGGTCTAAAAGAACATGCAAAGTTGACCCGAAATGATGTTTTTATGGAAAAATCTGGAAGTGATTTAATGAGTTATGACTTGCGATTTCAGTGGTTTTATTAAGTCATAAACTTATGTATAAATCATAATTAAGTGATTTTTAATAAAGGGAAGTGGATAAGTGATTAAGAAATGGACAGGTGTCCAACCTTTAAAGTTAAGCTTTATTAACCTTGAAAGACAAGTTATTGTACTTGTCTTTATCTCTTTCAAAGTTTCTTTCTCTGGTTTATCTTCAACACAGAGTTTTTCATCAAATCTCCAATAGAGAAAAATCTTGTTTTCTTTTACCCACTATCACTTCCTCTTTGTTATTTCTTTCTTCTACCCTAAGAAAAACCGAACCCCCTGTCAACTTTCAAGTTGATCTACGTGGTTGCATGAGGGATTAGGGTTCACGTGATTGTTGCAGATGTTGGAACTTTAAACAAGTAAGCTTGTTATAATTGTGTATTGTTGTATGAAATGAAGCATGAATCGTTAACTCACTGCTAAATGGTTAAGAACAGTGATTTTCATTTTTGCTAGAAAATAAGTGAGGAAATGTTGAGTTTGCTGTACATGTTAATTTTTCATATTTGATGATCAAAATATTATAAGAGGTTATAGAAATGACTTTTGAAGTGAAATATCAACTAAAATGGGTAGGAGATTAATGCAGACAAATTTGGAGAAATGGATATATGAATGCTCTGTTCATGTTGATGTTTTGGAGTGTTTTAGAGATGATTAAAAATAAATTTAGAATTTAAAAATAGGTGTATGGTGATGTCTAGAGATGAGAAAGAATCATTAAAGTGATAGTTAGAGGAAGAAATGAAGAAAATACAAAAGTTGAAAATGCAGAAAAAATGAAAGTGAAGAAATGTAGAAAATGTGATGAATATGCGTCAGTGTATTTGGTTTCGATGTTTATAAAAAAGAAAAGATGATAGATTTTGATTTGAATGTGATTTGTTGAGCTGAATGAAATAGGAATGAAGAGGAAATATTAAGTTTTAAGTAGAAAGTTGATAGTGATATATATATATATATATACGTACATATATATATAAAGACTCTATTCTTCCTCTTCACTAGTCACATACGGGTATATATTGGAAAATTAGTGGATGAGTTTTTGATATCAAATTACCAAAGGGTGGAGGTTGTGATTTATAGAAATGATGAGCGGTTAAGTTGTGAAGTTGGTAAAATACCCGGGATTATCATTAAGCATGCATTGAGTCTATATACACAGTTGTACATAAATAAATGCTTATAATTGTACCATTATTAATGTGTGTGCAATATGTGTCTTGCATAAATGGGTTGTGCAGCTTAAATGTCCGCATTCAAGCATTTTTAGAATTTGGAAGCAAATGCTAATCTGGAGCGTACTGTCAGTAGACCTAGATGGTCTCATTTCATTGCTTGTTTTGTTTGAATTTTTGTATTAATTAACTACCGAATGCTCATATGAATGTGATTGATTGTGTTAAATTCCGGACAGAAGGTCCGATGATTGTGAAATGTGGATGAGATTTTGAATTGCTACTTGCATGTGAATGTGACGAACTAAATGTTTCATGATATGATTGATTGAAAATGTGAGATGCATTCCATACATGAATGCATGATCAGATAATCAGAGTTGTGACCAGAGTAGCTACCGATCAGAGCTTAAAGCTCAAAGTGTGAAAAGAGCCTCGAGCTCAAAAAGTGATTTAGAGCTTAAAGCTCAAAGTGTAAAAAGAGCCTCGAGCTCAGAAAGTGATACAGAGCCTCAGGCTCAACGTTTAATGAACCCGGTATCCACAATGGATACTAGACAGTTTAGGCACTCAGTCACAAAAAAGTAATAAATGGAAAGTGGGTCTCATGCACACTGCATATGCATAATATGAACTATTAAATTGTATTGAATGTGAAATGTGAAATGATGTGAATGTGATTTATGTGTTATGTGACTGGGTGAGCCATCGATGATTGCTACTCATTGAGTTTGCAAAACTCACCCAAAATTTGCAAATATTTTTCGGGATCAGAAGAATACCCCGTTAGGCAAACGGGAGTATTCCTACAGCATACAAGTAAGGGATAGAGGTCGGGATCAGTTCACGTTTGCATTGTATTTCTTTCGTTTTGTATGGAATTGTATATTCCGCAACTTTTATATCAAACTATGTATTCCGAAAGTTTTGTAAAAAGGTGTATATGATTTATGTTGTAATGTAAAGACTTTATGACTAAAGTGTTTTGTTTTTGTGAAAGGGCCCAAATGACTATTGAAAATTCTGTTGATTGTATTGTTATGATTGAAAAAGTTTACGAATAGAGTGGACCTAATTTGGTTATCGATTTCTACACTTTATATTTGTGGTTTCAAAAAAAAAATTGTACTGAAATTTGAATGATTGAGTGCTATAACATGCCACCCTCATGGGGCACGGACTCGGATATCCCTCAGGATGTTGGGTACGTGTCTTGCGGGAGTGGAGTGTTACATGAAACCTCATTCAATTTGAAGTAGAAGCCTAGGCAATAACCAAACGTGGGAAGAAAGTTTCCAAAAGAGAAAAAAAAAAGTGAGGGGTAGAAAAATAAAATGGAGCAGAAGTTTTAATGAGCAGTCAGAGCAGAATTTCTAGAAGTCCCCCACTATCCATTCCTTTAGTAGTTACTACTTTTATTGTGTATTTGGTACTTAATTCGCTCTGAGTGTGTTCACAAAATATAATTGCCTTTATAGATTTAAAGGAGAAGAATTTAGAAGAAAACACGGCATAAAACGAAGATTTGAAGCACAAAAGGGATGCAAGGTCATGCATCAACTCGTGCAGTTCCCCCTATGCCATACAAATTTGTGATTTTACGAGATTTTGGTTATGCACGATTTGATGCATGGCCGTGCATCAAACCATATATCGGCCAAAACCTTAGAATTTAATATTAAAGACGTTAGGAAAATTTAAGGAGAAGACATACAGGGGTGTTCTGAAACTCTCAAAGGAGGTTCAAGGGGTGATTTTGATCCAGAGAAGTGGGAAAACATGAAGAATTCAACCAAATATCCATTAGAATACAAGATCAAACCTCTACTTCGCAAGAATACTCAATAGAAGACAACCAGGGAGATTTAGAATTATGAATCCATTATTTTCAATTCTATTTTATTTTTATTTATTTTTGATTTCATGTTCGACCTTGTGTAACTAAACATCTTGTTAGCATTTAGGTTAGATGGACCTTATGTTGATTAGGTTAGATGGACCTTATGTTGATAATTTAATATGATTTGTTTCTTTTATTAATGTAACCAGTTTGATTGATATATATTGAGCTGATTAGGTGTTTTATTTATTTTCTAATAGATCCAAAATATTAGATCATATCCTGATTTCATACATAATGATTGAGAAGTCTTATTTGTGAATAGACCTATCGTAATTGGAAGGAGTTGATTGCAACCCTAAAGATAGGATGATATAAATCTTCCAAATTAGGGTCAAACCTAATATAGGGATTCACAATTCGATAAATCAATCCGATAATCTTTAACCTTAGCAATTCAGTTGAAAACCTTAGTATTAGTTATTAGTTGACTTAAACTCAACTATTAACATACCATAGGAATCTCCATAGTCCGATAAATCAATAAAACAACTGTATAATAAAAGATCAATCTATTAAAGGTTTAGTGGGATTAGAAACCTAGATACTAATCTTTTGATATTAGTGATTTTCTTAGTGCTTTTTTAATTCTATGACTCAATCTTACTGCCCATTTATTTTACTTGCTCTAGTTTTATTTTCTTTTAATTAAAAATCACAATCAATTCATAGCCTAGATAATAGAACAATGGTAACAACTAGTTGTCACTATCCATGTGGGTTTGACTCGTATTTGATGGTACTAGCTACAGCTAGGCCGTGCACTTATGGTAATTCAATATTTTTTCTAAAAAATAAAAAAGAATATCTTATATTTTAGCAAAGGTTAATACATGATCCTAAACTAGGATCATCCAATTAAAGTCAAAAGAGGCTATACTAATCACTATATACATCAAAATACAAAATATACATCAAATTAACCATATTGCTCTAAGTTCTTAGCTAATTGAGCATTTGCTTTCCATTGGCAATCATAACCATTTTTAATAATTAGCATGGTAAATCTATATTTCCATACTCATTTTTAGTTAATCAAGTTTTTAGCATCATTGCTAGGGACTTTGATATTACGAACACCTTAATGCTATTAGTCTAGTCATTATATTCTGCATTTTCTTTTCTTTTCTTTTTATTATATTTTATTGTATTTATGGTTATTAACTTAATTATCTTTGGAATTTGTATACTTGATCTTGAGTTTGTGCTTTATTGTAGGATTTATAATTCATCATCATAGCCTCAACTCATAACGGAAGGATGGAGTAGACGATACTTTTATGGAAGCCAAGTTATGTCTTTGTGATCTATAACATCACCATATGAGAGAGAGAGAGAGGTGTCTTCATATATGTTGGGAGGCTCAACTAATGTCTATGCTGTGTTGTGAAATTTGTGGGAGTACTTACTATAATCATGAATGTCGAGCACCGACCTATACGTGGGAGCGATCAAACATGTATAATCAACCTCAAGGTGCACTATAGGGGAATAGCTACAATTCAGAGTGGAATAACTCTTATGTCTGTAGATGAAATGATTACGCTCTAACTCAATATTTACAGAACCAAGCACCTCTACTTAATGAGCTAACTCTAGAAGATATGATGACTGATTTCATTCAAGAATCAATCATAAGGTAAGAGGAAACAAAGACTCAAACTTTGGTGAATCAAATGGACCAGGTGGTGGAGGTAACATATGATGAGCTTTAAGGGAGTTTGCCCAATATTACTGAAGCAAACCTTACCGAATTTGGATTGGCAATCACCCTTAGTAGTGAAAAAAAGGTTTTAGTAGAAGAAGAGGAAGAGGAAGAGGAAGAGAGTATTACAGACAAAATAATGGAACTATTGGCTAAAATGAAAGTTGACCGACACAAATTCAAGAGTAAAGAAAAAAAAAGGTTAGCTTCATGAATAGAGGGACATTCCAAGAAGAGCGTCCTAAAAAAGAAGATAAAGAAGCCTCCATCCAAGAAGAAGAAGTAGAGAAGTGGCAGGAGATAATTGAAGAAGATAAGCTATAAACCTCTATCTAAGAAGAAGAAGAAGAGTGGACAAAGATGGTTGAGGAAGAACTGGCAGAGGAACTAAATAAGGAAACTACTGGTGAAGCATTGGTAGTGACCTTAAGCATAAGGGTTTCCACTTCCTCGAAGACAAACTTTTCAAGTCAACCAACGATTCAGGGAGTTTTGTTATTCTCTCTTTCATTAATAGTTTGATAAATTATTTCTTTGTTATTATCTTGCAACAGGTGACTTAATTATAGGCTACAAAAACCATCATTTGGAGAAGTGGGTGGAAGTAAGCCACTTATCATAAACCCAGGTTGAGGGTAAACTTGTAGGTTACGACGAGCTAACAACGTTAATCAAGCGCTCATGGGAGGCAACCCATGAATTGGGATAGATTTTATTTTATTTTATTTTATTTTCATGTTTCTTAGTTATTTGTGTTTTTGTTTTTTTTATTTTCATATTCTTTTTAACTCTTTTTCTTCATATTTTGCAAGGATGTAGTTACTATTGGATGGATTAGAAATCCGAAAATCATCTTATTCAGGAAAGTACCAACTTAACCCTCTCACTTATTCATAAATTCTTTTATTGTGTAAATTGGAGATAATGTACAACTTTATGTATGGGGAAGGGTTTAATTAATCTTTAATGAATTCTTTAAGCTTATTTAATCGTTATTATTAAATTTTATGAACTGATATCTTGAATTGGTTAAAATATGTCAGTAAATACTATGTTTCATTGCTAAATATTGATTGAATTGATATGCAAAAGGATAAGATTTAGAGTAAAATTGATTTTATAAGTCATATTTTTAATAATCACTGAAATATTCAAGTTGATTAGTATTGCATATTATTTACAAACATAATACCCATCTTTTTTGTGAACTTTTGAATGTAAGAGAAAAAATTTCAAAATTTTTAAGCTTTTGTTATTCTTTTGTGTACGGTAGAATAATTCAAGAACTTATATGAAGGCATTGAGATTTAACAACTTATTGAAACCTATTTCTTTGAAAATTATCACACCCTTAAATTACCTTTAAGAATGACCAACTTGAGTCTTAGCCTTTTTCAATGATTAAACTCACATGCTAACCTTTATCCTATTTTTATTTGAAGACCTTTTTTATTGTTTTGAGCCTTAACGGTTAATTACATTATTTACTTGTTAAGACTTGGAATTTTTGAAAGGCCTAATATTTCTTGAATTATGGTACTAAATGTTTGAATAATTGGTTTGATTGGAAAAAGAGCATAAAATAAATTTTGTGAACAAGTATATGGTACTGATAGAGTTGTACTAAAAGGACTTCTGTGTTTTGTAAACAAGTTTTGTAATTTATTTTTAGTAAATTTCCTTCAATTCAACGCTTTTTATTATCTCAATCATACTATACCTAAACCTCATTACAACTTATATAAAAACCTTTGGATTTTTGTTTCTAGTTTATACATAAGTGATGGAGATGTGATTTTATTACAAGCATATGGTAAGAATTCTGTTATGCATTGATTGGGAGTTTTGATACTTTTCACCCTAGACCCTTTAGTGCATTGAGTGAAATCTTAGTGAGGGTGTAAAGATTAATGAATTTGATTTCAATGAGATTATAATGTGATTACTATTAATACTGCTTGGAAAAGTTAATTTTAGCATATTTTGATTCTTCTTATATGTTAATTTGATTCAATAGGATATGAAGATGTATAGTATGAATGGAAATATTCAAATTGACAAGGGATTGATGTGTAAGATTTATAATTTTTATTGTGGTTTGTATGGGGATAAGAAAAAGCTTAAGTGTGGATGATATATGCTTAATTGATTATGCATTTATTCTATAACACTTAGAGATTAATGATATGATATGCCTAGGACATTCACTTCATTTCATATTTGTTTTAGCTACAATTAGGAAGCGAAAAAGCTAAAGTGATTCGAAAGCATAATATTCGAGCCATTTTTCAAACACTAGTAATCATTTGTTTTCTTGGAGCAAGAATGAGAAGGATTAAAGCAAGAGGAGACATGAAAATGCATAAAGATGATGAGTATATGTTGAAAACATCAAGAGGAAGAGTGCTGGAAATGACTCAAGGCCATGACATTAAAGTTATAGATGTGAGCATGTTATTCATGCCCATTACTGATTTGTCATGGGCGTGACACCACCATGTATGCCCATGACACAACAAAGCATGCTCGTGAAATGCTGCCAGCTCACCTCAAAACCTAGTTTTGAGTATAAATACATCATTTTGATGTCAAAAACTTTATGAAAAGTTAGAGGAAACGTTTAGGGGGTTTTGGGAGAAGAATGAGAGGCAAAAAGAAACTCCTTTAGAGACATAAGGAGGCCATGGAGGGCTAAGCTTCCCGATGTCGATTCAGAGGTGATATCAACACCGAAGAACCTGGTTAAGCATTTCTTTCATTGTTTTGTTGTTCTTTCTCTCTTAGGTATTGATTATGTTATCTTATGCTTATGGATTTGGATTTTCATATATGACTATTCTTGTTCTTGTTAGATTCTTTATATGTGAACCTATTACTAGAATTTTAAACACAATCTGTAATTTTTGTGTTTGGATATTGCTATAATCTTCAATATAATTTGTGATTGTTATGTTGAGATCATTTGTAGCAACTAATAGTTTAGGATTATTATGGATACAATTTGTAATTGTTGTGTTTCCAATTAGTGTCGAATCATTAGGGATAACATATCCTAGGTTAAATTGCCTTAGCTTATGTGATTGTCACCTTGATTAATCCATTTCCTATTTGTAATGGGATTGTCCAATTAAATATAAAGAGCTTATCTTAGGTTGTTAGATGGCTAGGTTTAATTAACGAGTGTATTTTAATTGACCACGATAATCGGAGTAAGTTTTAATCTTATAAACCCTCAATATTTTGCAAACTCCCGGTTCGTAGCATAGTCTAATCCTAAAATCAATGTCCAGAAAAACTATTAAACTAAAAATAAACAATGCCACAGAAAGTAAATACGAGAATTAAATTTAACCAATTAAATTAGAAGTTAAACACGAAGGAATTAAAAATTGTGCAACAAGCAAACACAATGGAAATCAACCAAAGAATTTACCAAGTTATGAGAAAGGGGAATTTACCTATCATTAATGCTAACCTAGCCAATTATGTGTTAATGGGGTGTCGATTCTAGACAATCCTAGGGTTGATTACTCTCTCTCGAGTTATAACCATTAAAACCTAATTTATAAACCCTAATTGGATTATGAAATTTGTAATGCCTTAATTAACAAAAGGATCATAACACTAATTAGATCTAAAGCACTCTAATAAACTATCGGGTCTCACATGTGATCTCTCTCTACATAATTACCGATATGATTACTTGTGGGTTTTATTGAATCGCCTAACTCTCATTAGTCCAATCCAACCATTTTTAATCCATTTTACCTTATCAGTTTATTACCAAATTATGCAAGAAGTGCAACAAATCACAATACCCAATTCAAATAACACAAAATTAACTCGAATAATATTAAATCAAAATAAAATCCCAAAGGAGAGTTAGAACATCATCATCATTCTACCATCTATCATCACAAAATCCATCCTAACTTTATACATGAATAAAATTGATACAAAAAGGAGATAGAAACTTAGAATGGATGATTTGGGAAGGTAGTAGCGTCGAAAAACCTCCTGATTTAGAAAGCATGTCGAGACAGTTTCTTCTTCCTCCTTTTTCCTCTTCCTCCTATCTTTCTCTTCATCTTTCTCTCTTTAGGGTTTCCAAAATTGGCTGAATAAAGACCCCCTCTTCTGCTCACATCATGTTTTTCTTATAGCTTTTTCTATTTGGGGTAACCTAGGGGTCTTTTTTGGGGTTTGAAAAGACCAAAAAGTCCGTCGAAAACTTAAGTCTGGAAGCGTCCCCATGTTTGTCTTGATGCTGGCCACCATTGTGGCCTATATGACATGAACGTGGCCCTTGATTAAGCTCTCTGTCACGATCATGGCATGTAGGTCACGATCATGGTCCAATCCTGGTGCTTCTGTTATGATCATGGCTGGCTACGATCGTGGCCTGCCAGCCATGATCGTGCGCCTGTGTTATGGCCCAAGTTTCCTCTAAAACCCCTTCATTCCTTGATATTGACCCTGAAACACTAGCAAATGCATCAAAGTACCTCAAAAACATAATATTTAAGCTTAAAAGCTTGTACTAACCCATAAAACACTTAAAACACAAATAATTAACTAATTAACACAATTCTAACCTAAACATATACTAAATGATCTAATTAAGGGCTAAACACATATCAAACTATGCCCTAAAACACAATGTAATTTACACTTATCAACATCCCCAAACTTAAATATTTGCTTGTCCTCAAGAAAAAAAAACAACAAACAACACAAAAACACAAAGCACACAATGCAATAATGAGGCAATGGCTTCAACTTGACAAAACAAATTTAACTTTAAACACAATCATTCAAGTTGTTCCAAACTGTTAACATGCAAAATCTGCATCTAGGAACTCTGGAATAAATGTGCATATTAATTAAAATTTAAATGTCAAGTTCATTCACCCCTTTTAATTGTACACACACATTAATGATTATTTGGTCAATGAAACTTTGTAACTAATCCTAAGTACATTTTCATGAAAAGTTAAGCTACTTACAAGTTCAGTAGGTTTTTCTTAAGAAACTTTTTTTATGGACATGGATCTAGTCCTTTTACACAGAGGCAAATGTTGGTGATGAATGTCAATCTGGTTACTCGACTAAATCATGTTTTTAGTAAGTTGCTTGGTTAAAACATCATTATAGCCTTTTGATGTGAAAGTAAACTTTGTGATGCGTGTCAATCCTGTTACTTGACTACACTATGTTCTCAAAAACATTTTTTTAATTAATACCTACCTTAATGCTTTAGCTACGTGTTTTCAAGAAAAAAATGCTAGCAAAGCTACTTAGTCGAAAGACCTAAAATTATGAATGAATGTGACAACTTCTAAGGTGATAAACTAAAACTGAATCCTAATTCACTTGTGTATAGCCAAGGAACCCAAATCACTAATTTTGCGAGCTAATGACTCTTCACAACCTAATAGATTATGTTAAAATTAAATCGATTTTGTTCGATTTAAGCCATCGATGCATTCACACAATTCACAATATGCAACCTAAACATACTAACATAATAATCTACAAAATTCACACTCAAAGCAAAACACACAACCTCCCTACACTTGAATAACACATTGTCCTCAATGTGATAAGGAGACAAACAAACACACATGGAAGGGAATAAAATAAAATAAAATAAAACAAAAATAAAGACTAAATTTAAAATAAAAGGGTTAGAAATAAAACCTTACGGTGATGGAGGTGATGATGGTGAGGGAGATGGTAGTTGCACACCTTGAGCCTTGAAATACCTATGAATATGTCTGATTTCCTAGCTTAAGCGTGTTTGATCCTTTTCCATATTCCTCATTACCCCGGATTTTTCAGCCAAAGTATTTGTTAGAGTTTTGGTTTGATTAGATATTGCTGTCAGTACTTTCTTCCATCCATATTCTTCTTCTTTGTCCTCCTCCCCGAACTCCTCGCTAGTTGAATCTCCTTCTTGTTGTTGCTGAGCATTCAAACTTGCTTGACTAGTCCTAATCTTGACGTGTGTTTTGGCACTAATATCCCAAAGTTCCATATTATGAGACTTTAGGATTTCAGCTTGCCACAGATGATGATAATTCATGAATTCAGGACAGTAAATCATGAATCCATTGCACTCAACCCCGTAATAATCAAATATGGCTGAAACCAAGTAACCCATTCCCAATTTATTACTCCTTTTACATCAAGTAATAATAATTACGTTGAATACATAGGTGGTTATGTAAAGTGGGATTCTCTGGTCCGTACACCACAACAGGAAAAGTTCCTTCGTGGAGCACTTGTTAGTTTTTGTCTTGTCAAAAACAGTTTGACACCTGAATTGTGCAACAACAAATGTTCGTGGCTTCTGATGATGATGTTTTGTGCATTCTTAACTCCGAAGCACTCCGACCTACTTAATTCAATCTAGTAGGGGTGAAATGGAAATCATCGTGCTGATCCACTACGGGCAATTAAGGGAACTTACAAATTTCATACAAAATATCATAATCAAGCTTATAAGGTTATCCCCGTAACCTAAACCACAATTCCTTAGGTTTATTAGACTCGAACTGAAGGGATGTAAAGAATTCTAGGGTTAGTTCTTCATAAACTGGATATTGAAAATGAATAAACTGTCCCCATTGAATTCTTTTTGTAAGATTCTTGAACTTGTCTTTCAATTCTAGTCTATCTAAATTCTCAAAATGGAAGTAGTTCGAAATCATAATTTGTTTATTGCGAAAGGAGTGAAAATGGTTACCTTCCTCATTTGAGAAGATTAGGAAAGGCGCTTCGTAACCCAATGCCCCATCTCTTTTGTTGTAGCTCGACACTTGAGTTTTCCCTTTGGATTGGGTACATTTAACAGTTTGCTTGATTCGTAGCCCCATTAGGAATGAGAGTGTGAAAGAGTTGCTAGAGTAAGGGAGTTGAGTGTAGGTAGAGGGAAGTGAGAGCCTTTGAAAGTCTTATGTGTAGAGAGATTCTAAATGAAAGAGATGGAAGAAATAAGGTTAGAATTGAATATATAGGTGAGGGGAGGGAAATTTTGTAAAAAAGAGACTAAAAATGTCAGCCTCATAACATTTTGCCATCAAATTAAGCATAAGAGCTTATGGAAAGAATGCATGAGAGGAAATTGAGGGCATTTTCGGTATATGGCAAAAA
>JAOQMS010000001.1:13079086-13111350 GCA_027563885.1 Erythroxylum longipes | reverse complement strand
GTTTAAAATATTTTAAAATATATATTTCAAAAAAAATTTGATTTAGTAATTAAAAATATACAAAATAAATATTAGTTTATAAATAATAATTTTTAAATTATTTATTTTTAAAAATAAAAAATTTTAATTAATATTTTATTAATAAATATTATATAAAAGATTAAAATAAATTTAAATGAAATAATTTATTTTTAATTTTTATTTAATGTATAATTATTATTAGTAACAATTATTTATTTTATTTTAAAATTAAAAATTAAAAATCACAATAAAAATTTAACTAAATAACAAATTAAAAAGTTTTGAAAAAAAGAAAAAGGGGGGTGGTGGGGGAAAAAGGCGGGAACTTAAATTTTTAAAACATTTTGAAAATTTTGCAACTTAGTTCCTATATTTTTCAAATTTTCGGTACTGACTGATTGATATTTAAACCCGGTACTAAAATACCCCAATTTTGTATTGGAATCCGGCCGGTATAGTATGAAATTCAAAAGATTGGTTTTACGTCTCAAAACTGCTTAACAATTTGGATCTCCTAATTTGTCTCCATTTACGTCCTTTTATAGTAGAAATTAAAGTTTCTGGGATATGCACGATCATTTACACAGGCCTATGAGAGACCGTGTATAATTAAAAACACTTGAATTTGCAATTTCACACAGGTATAAAGACTTACATAGGCAACATACACAATCGTGTATCTCAAGATACACAAGCGTGTAACTTTACATTACCAGAACTTAAAGTCTTCAATCTTTACACGTTTACAAAGACTTACATAGTTATTATACACGATCATGTAGGTCCTTAGTTGCTTCAAATCTTTGTTCCATGCCATGATTCGTTCGAATTCTCCTCCTTTGTTTCATGAAGCTAATTATAACCTACAAATGCACAATAAAATTATGAAATATCAAGCAAAACATGTTAAATATGAGTGTATAATTGTAATCAAATATGCATTTATCAACACTCGTATAAAATAATTACAAAACAAACACAAAAATGATAAAAGAAAGTTAAAAACAAGAGAGAAAAATTTGATTTATAATGATTCGATCAACAACCATTGGCTTACATCTATTCCTCAAGCTTCGTTTGAAATTTTACTAACCTTTGCTTTAAGGGATGAAGAGCAACCCCCTATACAACATCTTCTTCATCATAGAAGAAAAGGATCCTTACAACTATCTTACTTTGCCATAGGTGAAGAGTAACCTTTCATAATTCTTGTTCTAGGTCAAAAACTCTTATAAGTCGCATCAAGCAATTTACAAAATCAGAACAAGTATATCACTCAAAACCTCCTCTTACTCACACTAATGAATAAAGGCTCAATATGTTTTATATAATGCAAGCATGCATTCTCTAGCCTCTTAAGGCTTTTAGCAATTCTTTAATATACTCAACTTCTTACAATTCACATATGATCTACTCATACTCAAAACAATCTAAATAGTCATTAAAAATAAAAACTAACCACTGTAATAACTAGTAACAGTAGCATTGGTCAGGCAATGCGGCCAAAAGCTAACAAAATATGTTTTCAAAAGATGATGTTGGTTAACTACACTGTTACGTTGTTCGACTAGTTTACCAAAACCCTAACACTAGTTGCTTAAATCACCATATTGGTCGACCAAACTTCTTGAAATAAGTTTTTCAAAACTTTTGTAGTTCTTTCAAAACTAAAACATATTATTTTGACAAAAACTTGATTCAAAAATATTTTGAAAGTTCTCCAAAGTTTAATTCAAAGATCAAGAAGTTTTCTTTAAAGATTGAAATACACTCTCTTCATTATGGAAGAATTTATGTATTCTATATGCAAACGATCATAGAATGATTAAGTTACTACTTTATCGAAATGAATAAGATAAAGTTACAAAAAATAGGGATGTTACTTTTGACCGGCTCTCATGATCTAGCCCAATTTTAGCCCAAGTTGACCGGTTTATGGGTGGGCCACGGGCTAAAAGTGGTCGTGGTCAACCCGTGGCCTGATCATTACTTAGGGGGCGGTTAGTTTGTATGGGAGAATGGTAATATAAATGAGAATGAATGTTATGAGGAATGAGAATAGAGATTATCATTATAATTATGATGGTTGGTTAAGAGGAAGGAATGATTACTATTACCATTGACAGTGGTTAGTTTGTAAAAAATATTGAGAAATAAAAATTTATTATGTTTTAATTAATTAATTACAATATGTTGATTAATTAAAATATTGTAATTAATTTTAATTAATTATATTTTAGCTAATTAATTAATCATATTTTAATTAAATTTTAATTAATTAATTAATAAAAATATTTTAATTAATGAATGAATTATATTTTAATTAATTTTATTGTAGTTAATTAATTATAATATTTTAATTAATGAATAATTATATTTTAATTACTTATATTGTAACTAATTAATTAATTATATTTCAATTAATTAATTAGTAATAATAATATTTTATTAAGTATACTGTAATTTATTATATTTTAATTAATTAATTAATTACAATATTTTAATTAATGAATGAATTATATTTCAATTAATTATATTATAATTAATTAATTAATTACGATATTTTGATTAATAAATAATTATATTTTAATTAATTGTAAAAAATACAACCTTACATAACAATGATACCCATTCCTGTAGATGAGAAGAAGAATAGGGTATTATCCAAAAATGAATAATCAAAATAATGACTTTATAATTATAGTCTCTTACCAAATTCAATCTTTCATTCCATACCTATTCCCTTTTTTTCATACCTACTAAACAAGCACACCCTTAAAAATAACTTTTTTTTTTCTTAAAAATGATATAATTTTTTATTTTTTTAAAATATTACTGAGTTGGCCGAACGAGCCACGAGCCCGGTTAGCATCGAAGTTCAGATCACTTATTATGTGCCTATTCTATTTCATGTGAATTTATCTATTTAATTTTTGTAGTCTCATTTATTAGACAGATAAATGCTCGTAAATCAGGTAATTACAGAATAATGAACAGGGAATCTGTTCCCAAATAATCGCAGACCAAAATCTTTATTCTTGGGCATATATAAGAATCAAAAAGATAAAACCTTTGAGCGATTCCCTCTCTCTGTTGTATTTATTTCAAGTTGGGTGGTCCTGTTAACAAAATTTTGGCTGGATTTGAATATCCTGTAATTGTTTTGTGCAGTGATAAGATTTAGCTTCAAATGGTTCTTCGTTTTGCCTCCATATTTTTCTTCCTTCTGATTTCCGTGTGCTTCACGGTCAGGTAGACAGTGATTTTAAATATTTTTTTTTTCATTTCCTGTTCCGATAGCTAAGTTTTGTTTGGTTTCGGAAAAAAATTGCTATAATGAATTTGAAAATAAAAGATTTGCTGCCTTTTGAAGATCATGTAATATATGAAGTCATTGTCTTAAAAAATTTCGTTGGTCCTCCCACTTCTCTCTCTAGCCTTTCGTTTTCTCAAACATTTAATCATATTCTTATTGATGTTGAGCAGTCATAGGTTTCTACAAAATGCAAAATGCAAAATTTAAACTTCCCCGATTTTTGTTTTTAGTTACATCTTTTTCAGCAGGATTTTTAGAAATTTCGAAAATTGTGCAACTAGTAAGAGCTTGATCTAGCTTAAAGAGCTTAATGGTGGCTTAAGGGTTTTATCTTGTATTATGATTTGGGATGATGATGGATTGATGTGTGTTTTGTTGACAGATTGTGATTTCATTCAAGAAGAGTCCTTCAATCAAATCTGTTGATATTTTCTTTCCTGCTATGGTGATGCTCTGTGAATGTAGGTCTTTAACCAATGGAAATGCAGGGAAAGAAAGAACCTTGGCTATGATAAAGCCAGATGGTGTGTCAGGTAATCACACTGAAAAGATAAAGGAGGCTGTTTTGGAGTCTGGTTTTGGCATTGCCAAGGAAATAGTCACTTCATTTAATGAAGATAGTGCTTCAAGATTTTATGCTGAACACTCTTTGAAAAAGTTCTTTGTGAGTCTCATCAAGTACATTACAAGGTATTTTCTCAATTATATATCAATGCATTTAATCTACTGAAATTTGAAATTATGGTTTCCGCACTTACACTAGTTGCTTTAATTTCTCAGTTTTTGTCAGAACTTTGGGACCTTTGTTCTAACAAACCATAGAGAACCTTATGGTCTTGAAAAGGTTTCTCACCAATTCGTGTTATGAGCTTAGCTAATATAAGTCAGTTCTGACTTCTTTGCCTTAATATCAGCTATGAACATCAAGTTGTCAATTATTTCAACGTATAATTTTCTTGTAACAGTGGTCTACACTCTCAACGAATAATGGTATGAATTTTGTTTGTGGCCTAGTAGACCTTCACAAAGGCTCCTTTTGTTATCCTGAAAGGCTAGTAATAAAAGCCTTATGAAAATTTGTTTGATCATGTTGATGGGTGTATCTCAATTGCTATATGCCTTTCATGTATCAAGTTTCTAGTGCAAACCTGATTATCCTATTGCTTTAGCATATGAACTACGGGTTTTGTACAACAGGTATTATTCTCCTTTCCTTTGACAAATAGCTTTTATCAGGGGCCAAGTTCTAGTTATGGTATTGGAGAAGGAAAATGCTGTTGCTGACTGGCGTTCTTTAATGGGACCGACTGATGCACAAGAAGCTAAGATTTCTTATCCTAACAGGTTATTTTTATTCTGTATTTTCTGGTGGTTTTGTATACCTTGTGGGTCCACTGTTTTATATAGGTCTCTTGAATTTTACATTCAAGTCAAGTTCTGATAGCTTTGCAATGATTTTTTTGTCCAAGTTTCATTGAAATCCCTATTAACCACTTCTGTTTTCAGCATCAGAGCGATGTGTGGGCTCAACATAGAGCAGAATTGTGTTCACGGTTCAGACTCCCTTCAATCAGCTCGAAGGGAGATAGCATTTTTCTTTGGAGATATGTCCTCGGGTAGTGTCAATTTTTTAAATCTTAAATTATATATCTGGTTAATCGTAGGATATATATACTCAAATTCTTCCTTTCCTGTTGGTCATTAAACTCTTGTGCCATGACATTACCTTGGTTCTAATTTGCTTTTTGTCATGCAAATTAACTTTGGTTGCTCGTATTCACCTTTGATAGGGGAAGAAGTTGAATTTCATGATGAACTCTGATTCACTAGTCCTACAGAAATGCATAGCTGTGATGTGGTCATCTGTTATTCAGATTTCTGCCTGTTTCTACGCCAATATTCCGCTTCTGCTTTTGCTGAGTTGAGTTTAAAAAGTGAATACAGGGGAAGTATTTGGATGATAATACTGGGTACATGCAATGTTGTAGTCATACAAGGTGCCTTTTATTATTATCCCATAAACCTGTTTATGATTTTGACCTCAACAGTGCATTCTATAGGTTTTGAGGAACATGCCAAACCGTTGCCTGTTGATGCTTATATTTGCTGGCTTAGTTTGTCTTTGCAACTCTAAGAAGACAACATTACCTCTTCCATATAAAAGCATTAGTCCAGTAGATATTCAGGTCTATACGTGCTTTTGATGAGAATACTAATTTAAAAATTGGGGAGGGTTGTCCTTGTCGGGTGTTTAATTTTAGAGTTTGAACAGAATGATATGTACTTGATTCATAGAAGTTTGGCCATGCCGGCTTTCTTGCATGCAAGAAGCAACTTCAAAGGTGATTGTTTCAAGTTTCCACTCTTGTTATTTGACTTAGCTTAGATATCAGACGAAGTGTGAGCTGTATTTGTTTATTCATTTTCGTTTGGACGAAAGGGTCATATTTTCTAAGAGTGTAGATAAATTCTATGAGCATCAATTCTGCTAGTTACAGCCAGATACGGGCAGACTCGTGTATACACAGTAACTAGTAACTCTACCAAATACTGTAATAACCTCGCTAAAATATCAATCCTAAGCCACTATTTGGCATAGAAGAAGCAAACAAAGTTGTGGATTAGATAAATTGTTTCAACAGGTGTAGATTTGTCACAAATATTACCATAAGTAGCTTACATCTTGTCTCATTACTTAGTAATTTGCAACAAACCCATTTTATTAGTTAAAATCGCAGATTTACGATGTGCTTAAGCGCTAACTGGGAAACACGATGATCATCAGACACATGTTTTACATAATTAAGTTTAATGATATCTTTCCTACGGTTAACAGCTGGGTTAAGACGGCTCATGCATTGGGCAATGCCATTAAGTGTTAACTTCTACTTTCATTGAAGATGGTCTCTTTCTGCTTTAGTCACCGAGTTAAGGTTTAGAGAAGCAAAATGCAGAGCATTGCAGCTGAAAATGAAGAATATGAATGTGATAGTAATCAAAATGTAATACAGCAACAAAGGTCCTAGTTAGGGGCCAGAAATGAGGGGTTTACTCATTGTCTTTGAGAGACAAGCTGCAAAATTTTAACGTGTTAACGTGAGTAGGAGGATGATTATGCACTGAAATCCTGATGTTTTCGGGGACACTGGTGGAAGATGAACCATTTTCTTAGTCTAAATTCAATACAATTTGTTTATTAATCTGCCAGAGATCCATTGAAACGCGAGCTAGTCAAATTTGAAGCATGATGGTCACCACTCTTCTTCCTGAATGATAGACAGCCACATCATACAAGGTCTTTAGTTTATGCTGGCCGAAGAGTGTTAACATTCCATAATTAGCAAGCTTTGCAGATATAGCATGGTTCCTGAACCCTTAGACATCTAATAGATGCGAGAACTCACATGACTCCTAGTCTTTTTTCGCTTTCTCATCTTGGTAGGATCAATTTTGCGTAGTTACTTGCATCTCGAGGTGGTGCATTTAAAATTTAATGCAAAAGTTCAAAACTTTCAGGGTTTAAGCACCATAGTGACGAGCTAGGTGACGATATATATACAAAAGATATATACTTTGTGTCATTTTAGCTGTTTTCTTTAAATTGTAAAAGCAGTATGGACATTGTAATGCGACTGAATGACATCCACAGAATGTTTAATCGATGAAACCATTGGAGGAGCTCTGGAACTATAAACCGTAGAACATCCTACACGTAGCTCATTGTGTTCCAAAACTTTGCTTAATCTTTGTGATGATCAATGCGGGATACTTGCATATAATATGATACTACGTCAAAGTCACGCGAGCAACAGAAACACTGTTTATGTGTACAGCATGTAAAGCAATCACAATAGTTTAGATTAATCTTTGAATAGTACGTCTAATTGCCGCAACTCATTATGCCTTTTCATATCCGACTAAGGAAGCAGGGGCAAGAAAGGAACACTTTTTTAGCTATTCTAGTAATTAAACCAGTGCCTCTACTAATTAATCATGGATATTACGTAGAAAAGGAAAATAGTGAGTTGGGAAGCCTGTGACTGGAAATGGCATGAGAATGCCTCTGCCCTTGGATTTTAGTTATGGCTGTTGAGGTTTTCTTTTTCAGTGAAATGGACACTCAGGAGAAGACGAATCCTGGAGGAAAAGTCCGCTCGACCCCTTTGGGACACGTGTTGATCCGACAAGAAGTCATGGGGTTGAGTTTGTCGTGACACCTAGACAACTTTAATGACCCAACACCATTTGTAGCAGCTTCTTCCCTACAAATCCATACGCATAGACAGTGAAGATTGGAACTTTTGTAGCTCTCAACAAATAAAAGTTTCAGCATTTTTCAATGATGTAGTTGATTATTTTTAGGGGAAAAAGAAGCTTATCAGGAGTTTATTGGAGGTAATTAGGAATTAGTTGCACCAGAAGTATCTTGGAATTTACTAGGCGAGCAATTCTCTTAAAAGTCTGAATCAACTTTAAACTAGAAGTTGTTCAAAGTCTTTAACTTCTAATAGTTGCTTAAACGTAAATGTGCATGGGATCGTTTGCATGTCCAAGCGAACAAGGGTACATGGATTTCCTGTCTTAATTACCTTAATCAACAAATGAGAGTGCTCTAGCTGATTAAACATAAAAAGGTTTTATCATAATTTAAACTGATAAATTTTCTATCGAACAGGAAAGGCCTGTCTCTTGATCCACTTGGAGGAGTAGATTGAGTTGAGCATGAGTAATTTGAAGCCTATCCTGAGGAATTGATTGCAAACCATTAACAGACGGTGTGTGTAAAGTTTCAGATGATAACTCTCGTCTTATCACTGTATAGTGCTTTACAACTGGGAGCAGATATGAGCTGATTTAGTCGACCAGGGGAACATGACCATGCGGACTACTTTCTGTTTCATTCTCTATCATTTCTTGTCCTTATTAATTTCTTAATATGATGCCAATCTTTAAGGTTTAAATGATACCAAGTTTGAATTCTTACTGACTCTCCCTTGTTACTCCTTTAATAAAATCAAAAAAATAGAAAAAGAAACCATTGAATCAATTTTTAAAAGCAAATTCGAATTCACATAAAAATTCAGAAAAAAAAGTAGACTCTCTACTTGCAAGATGCATGCACCTCACATTAACTAGGCAATTGGCAAACTACTGCCGATATTGCAGTTGACAGTAAGCTAAACAGTGCACAAGTTTCATAATTTCTATATCATCACACGAAGATGACGGGTTATAATCCAAGCAAGTAATCGATTTAAGCCATCTTCAGTGAATACATTTGAGTTGAAAATTACAGTGAATACATTTGAGTTGAAAATTAAGGCAGAGCGGTACAGAGATCATTAAGAACATAGAGAGTAAGTTTTGCAATTGAAAGAATGATGCAGAACAATCTTCTGTTTGTACTAGAAACATCTAATTCTTAACTTGAACACAAAATTGCAGGTATATAATGACATGTCCTTATCATAGATACAACGTGAATATGCTGGTGGGAAGTTCTTAATTAGTTAACAGTATCTTCGTAATTAAAACCTCGTGTCATCTTCATAGTCGTTGGATTGCAAATGTATAGAGATTGTGACGTAGTGTTTGTAATTTAGAAATTTGTCCTCCGATATCACGTGGGCAAAATCGTGCCACGAGAGCAGATCTCATAGAATGTTGAAAAAGAATGTCCATTAATGTTCCTCGTCCATGCAACTAATATCAATGAACAAGAACCTAAGTGATTAATATATGATTAAAATATATAGTAGAGAATGTGTTTTATGGTGATGGGTATATATTGAAGCCTTCAACAGAAAGAAAGATACATACAATGGGGGTAAACAGGGTGAGGGGAATGCAAATCGTCTAAAGATTTGATAATGGGCTGTATGTGTTTGGGAACTTGAACCAGTAGAAATTATATCTGCTCAAGGTTCGGTCATGAAATTCATCAAAAGCTCGTCTTTTTGTTTTGATACTTTCCAAGTTTATCAGTTTTTGATTAAGCTTCTGAAGACATCAGGCTTTTGTTACTCATCTTCCACTACCATCCTCCTCCACCTCTCCACAAAACAGCCCCACCTCCTTTGCATTTTCTCATTCAACTATCGCGGTCCTTTTATCCCAAAAGCAAAAAGCTGGCACTAATATACACCTCAGGATGAAGGTAAGTTTCTTAACACAGGAAGAGCTTTGCTTCGCAGTTCAGTTTATGAAGGTTAATGGACAAGTAGAAATATATGGGGTTCTGACAGATTTGCTAAACTGCCTGTTTGCAGTACTTCGGTTGGCTGCAAAACAAGCTAAATGGAAAGCAAGGGGATAGGAAACAGAATGTTGTTCCAGCTGCTCGTAAGCTCTCTGCCATTTTCCTTGAATGCTTTTTGTGCAAATCCAGGACATTCCTCTTCTGTAGGAGGTTCTCAAATCTATAGTCTCTATCAGGTGATCTAAGAAAGAACGTCTTTTCCCCTAGAAAACCAAGGACGATATTAGTCAGCTTATGTGAGAAGTAGGCAATAAAAGTGGCAGTGGCTAGTGTTTCGTTATTTAGATTACTTTTGGTACAGGCGATCTTAAAAATACAGTTATATGATAAAAATTACATCTTTCTGGATCCAAGTTGATATTGATTTGAAGGAGTAGTAAAGATCAATGAAATGAAATGCATAGTTCAGACAGATTCCACTTACATAGTCAGTCAGATGTCCTTGAAATGGAAGCTGATCTAGTTTCTTTTGTTCTAATGTGAAAACAAAAAGCTAGAACTTGGAATTTGATCTGATTTCAAAATCAGTTAAAACAAAATGGGAAAAGAAAGCAACCGAAGATAAAGGGTCAGTGAAGTTATAAGGATCTATCGATTTAATGATGTTGGTACTTCCAAAAACTTGCATTTCCTAACTGGTTTTTCTATGCCGTACAGGCCATATGAAACAAGAGTCACGAGAAGAATTTAGCGATTGGCCTCAGGGGTTGCTAGCTATAGGAACTTTTGGCAACAATGATCTTAAAGACAACGTTGAAATCCAGCGAGAAAATGAACAAGTTCATCACGAACAATCTTCTCCATCGACCACAGATGAATTAGAAGACTACACGCCTGAAGAAATTGGAAAGCTTCAAAAAGAACTGACAAAGCTATTGTCGAAAAAGCCAACCTCTGAAAGGGAAAAGGAAATTGAGAACCTCCCACTCGACAGATTTCTTAATTGCCCTTCAACCTTGGATGTTAGTCGAAGAATAAGTAACATTGATAACAACGAAACAGACGACAGAGAAGATGACATTGAGCGAACCATCAGTGTCATACTTGGTAGATGCAAAGACATTCGTGAAAATAAAAAGAAAGCAATTGGAAAGAAATCGATCTCTTTCCTACTTAAGAAGATGTTCGTGTGCAGAAATGGATTTTCACCTCAGCCAAGTTTGAGAGATACACTTCAAGAATCAAGAATGGAGAAGGTACTTTATAGTAACACGTACCAGTTAAAGGTTCCATGTATTCTTCCTACAACATGCATATAATATTATACAGGAGATGTTCATGTCATTTGTTTCTAGAACTGCCAAAATGCTATTCTGGTATACACAAGAAAACTGCATTAAAATTGAATTCCAATATAGAGGATGGTTATACAATTCTGCTTTACTACTGAATCACAAGACTAGACGTTAGTATAGCCTAAGTATTGCATGATTGTTCCTAGTTTTCGGTTTAGTCAGGAGCTCCAACTCTTACATTTTTGTACTGATATTTGCAGCTTTTGAGAACATTGCTTCACAAGAAGATCAACCCTCAAAGTACTCCTAGATCTGCTTCCATGAAAAAATATCTGGAGAACAGACATTCCTCAAGGGAGGAAAATGAAGATAAAAGGCGACATACCAACAGTGATGGATGTAAATGGGTGAAAACGGATTCTGAATGTAGGTGTTACAAATACATCTTGTATTTCTTTTATTGGATCTTGTTGCCATGCATTAATAGGGGATCTGGTTCTTCTTCTCCTGTTGCAGACATTGTTCTAGAGATTTAGATTGGCCTCTTAACTCTTCTCTCAGCATTTGCATTAGTCCAAGGTATGCTACAGTCACTTCCATCTCATCTCAGGTGTCAAAAACTGAAACTCAGAAAGAAAAATTACCAAATCTATTTTTCTGATTCTAACAGAATTTTCAGATTCAAAATATTGGTTTTAGAAGTCAAGAAACTGGGGTCGTGATCAATCTCGAACAGAATAACAAGTAGTCAAGCACTGGTGGCTCATCACATATATAGATATGGACAAGTATGTCTCAGAATATATGTAGTTGATTTTTACATGGGTTGCAACGCAAACATATGTTGCAACCCATGTTAACGAGTTGTCGTCCAAGGATTTCTGTGGTTTGTACTGGCAAAAGCTGGACATTCTCCACGCTTTTTTAGTCTTTTTTTTTTTTTACCACACTTTTCTTCAACTCTTTTTCTTTTTTAACTGGAATTGTCTGTGTCCAAACCAACTGTACACGTTTTGTTCTCTATATCTACGTTGCTCTTTGTCTTTTATAGTATTTGGGCGTGAATAATATTCGTTCGACTTTGCATACCTTATCTCAATCCTCTCATTGACTACCAAAGTAAAACGATAACACGTGTGCTTAAAATCCTGAAGCTTATGGTTGATAAGACAAATTTAACCGAAATTGGAAGCTTTATTGAACAATTTTATCCTTACAGATCGATTTCCCCCCTTTAAAAAGTTTCAATTTGGGCTATTGTTTACAAGAATTTGAGGTAAGTGTAACAAGTAGCAAGAACTTTATTACATGTCTCAACTCATTCATAAAAAGCAAATATGCGAAAGAAATGCAAAATACCTAATTTTGGTTCCATTTCAACTTTTGAGATAGTTTTTGAGGTCGAAACAAGTTTCAATCTTTTGGGACCTTCATTGGAATCCTTCACTGGCACGTAATTAACGTCTTTCTTCAGTTTTATCAAAACGTAAGCTCTCTTAACAGGTCAAAGAATTTGTATGCTTACGAATGATATCAGTAATTATAGGAGATCTTAACCTTTACATATAACTTTCATATCCGGCTTCCCCATCACAGGCCCGATATGGGTCCGATCTACACTGGTCAGGATCCATTTTCCTATTGAACTTTGACTCATTAACTTAGATCACTTATTAGGTCACTTTATTATCGCTATCCGATTCAAATTACATAACTTAACTGATAAGTTATTGAAAATTTGAAAAAAGTAATTAAATGTTGTCCAACTTTATAGGATGTATTGGTACCAAGTTTAAAAGTTAAGAAAAATATTTGATCCAAAGATAACGAAAGTCCAACATCCTATTCCGTAAGGCTTTCGATACTGAAAGATATTAAACACATGTGTCATATGTGATATAGGTCCAATATAATCACGAATATCTAATACCTTACTAATATGAATGGGAAAATGAAGTATGACAAACTAGGATTATACCTATATGATCTAATATGTATCATCTTCGTTTGTAGGTCTCGATTTCTATAACTTTATGTTAAATTGCATATGCTAAACTACATTAGAGAAATCATGTTTTCTCTCACTGAATGTTAAGCAGCATTAGAGAAAACCTTTATGTTCTCTAGCCAAATGCTAAATACATTAGAGAACCTTTATGGGATTAAAAACTTATATCCCCCTATGTCATGTTAAACTATATGTGTCTAAATGACAATGACATAGGCTCAAGGTCAATCTGTATACATGTCAAATGACTTTTAAAATGCTTAAGATCAAAATAGATCTTAAGACTTTCACATGTATTACGACTGTGCACAAGAACAATTGTTATTGAGGATAAAAGGATGATCATCTATTAATAAATAATCATAATGTCATAATATATCAAAATGTACAAATATACAAGGAGCAAATACAATGATCCCTAACTACTATTGTCTGAGGACCTCAACACGCCCATACTGGATACATGTTTAACAAACACTAGTGAGCAAAGTGCTTTAGTCAACAGATTGGCTAACATCTCCTTAGTCTTTATGTGCTCCACTTCAGTATCACCTTTCTGAATCAATTCCTTTATGGTCAAGTATTTGACCTCCAAATGCTTAGACTCCAAATGCTTAGACGATGTGATATTCTTATTGTTGTTAATGAACAACACTACAACATGATTATCACAATACAACCGAATGGGCCTAGCTACTGAATCTACCACAAACAACTCAAAAATCAAATTTCTGAGCCAAATAGCCTTTGAATCAACTCCATAGCATGTAACAAAGTCTGCATGCATGGTTGAGGAAGTTACCAGTATCTACTTGACACTCTTCCATGATACTACACCATCTGCCAACATAAAAATGTACCCTGAAGTGACTTGCAATTATCTAGACACATAGCAAAATCAAAGTCTATATACCCTATGAGGGTTAAATTGTTGACCCTCTTGTATGTCAATATATAATCCTTGGTAACCTTTAGGTATCTCAACACTTGCTTAACTGCATTGTAGTGGTCTACACCTAGGTTAGCCAAATACCGACCCAACAATCCAACAACAAATGCAATGTCTAGTCTAATGCACACCTGAGCATACATCAGGTTGCCAACTGCACTAGAATACAAAACATTCCTCATAGCCTCTCTCTCAACTTAATTCTTTAGACACTATGCCAAAGATAATCTCTCACTATGACAGATAGGTGCTACAATAGGTCTACAATCAACCATATTAAACTTTTGTAACACTTACTCAATGTTTGCACTTTGTGAGAGGCCTAATGAGTCTTGAGATCTGTCTCAGTGAATCTGTATACCGAGGACAAAAGATGCTTCATCGAGGTCATCCATGTTAAAGTTCTTGGCCAAAAGTTGCTTAACTTCATGCAACCTGGTCAAGTCATTTAACGCGAGCCATATATCATCCACATACAACAGTTAGAAGGTGACTTTGCTCCCCCTGACCTTATAGTATAAGCATCTTTCAACTTTGTTTTCCACAAAGTTGAAAATGGCTAGAACCTCATCAAACTTTAGGTACCATTATTTGGAAGCCTGTTTTAGACTGTATATTGATTTGGTCAACTTGCAAACTTTGTCAGTTGCTCCTTGATCCTAAAATCCTTGAGGTTACTCCATATAGACTTCCTCATAAAGGTCACCATTTAAGAAATTGGTTTTAACGTCCATTTGGTGTAGCTCCATGTCATAATAAGCTACTGTTATCATAATCGCTTTAAATGCATTCTTCGAGGATACGGGAGAGAAGGTAATATTAAAGTCAACTCATTCTCTCTGAATGAACCCTCTGGAAACCAATCACAAATTAAACTGCTCAACTTTTACCTGAGTGTCCTTCTTAGTATTAAGTAGCCACTTGCAACTGATAAGTCTGCAATGTTGAGGCAAACCAACCAGCTCTTATACTTTATTGTGCCTCATGGATTGCATCTCATCCTTCATCGCTTCCTACCATAAGTCTGCATGAGGTCCAAAAACAACTTCTGTAAAAGTAACTAGATCCACAACATGTCCTATATCGTAGTCTTGCTAACCCAAATAGACTATATAATTTGATGAGATAGCATGTCTGTCTCTCTCTGGTAGATCTACCTAACTGCATAGGTTCTTGTACCCCAGGAACCTCGACCTGAATAGGTATAGATTCCTGTGTTTGCACGGGTATATTACCCGAGCCTTGATCCACTAGACCTATTTGTATGAGTGGTGGATACGAAATGATCGTAGTATCCATCTTGTTATCATCTGGAGGGTGAGAGGGCCCACCCTGACCATGGACATCATATTCCATAAACTTAGTCGTTTATGATTCCACTGTTTTGGCCTATCTTTCTCTACAGCAAAATCTGTAGCCTTTAGAGTGGTCGGGATAACCTACTAGATAACAAGTAGAATAAGGTTGCAATTTGCTCTCATAAGGATTATATAACTATCCTTTAGCAGGGTAGCTCTATATACGAATGTATGAAAGGCTTGATTTCATACCAACCTAGAGTTTAAAAGGTGTCTTAGGCATTGACTTATTTGAGACTCTATTCAATACATATAATTTCATCTTAATAACTTTTCCCCAAAGGTATTCGGGTAGGTTAGTCCTATTCTTCATCAACCTTATCGTGTCCTTTAAGATGCGATTGTGCCTTTCGGTCACATCATTTTGCTCAGGATTACCTCACATAGTGAACTGAGTCACTATTCCAACCGATTCTAAATACCTGGCAACGGACCCTTTTCTTGTCCTAAAACCCCATGTCTACCATAGTACTCTCCTCCCCAATTAGATCTGACAATCTTTATTGATTTTCCCAACTGATTCTTAATTTTAGTCTTAAAGATCTTGAATTTATCAAGAACTTCAGACTTTTCCTTAAGCAAGAACACATAATCGTAGCAGGAATAATCATTTATAAATGTCAAAAAATATCCAGCATTGCATAACGTCACTGTATAAGGTCCACTTATGTTCGTATGTATGAGTTCCAACAAGCTAGAAGCACGATTTGACCTCTTTTTCTTTATATTGGCCAACTTACCTCTATAACAATCAACACATATTTCCAGATCATTGAAGTCTAGGGTTGGGAGAATGTTATCCTTTTATTAATCTCTCAACCCTATATCAAGAAATGTAGCCCAAGCATTTATGCCACATCATGTAACATGTTTTCTTTATGAAAGCTCTCTTTCGAGTAACAGGTTCGACAATATAAGAAGAAGCATGCATTTGATTAGGGGTAAGACATATTTGATACAATCCATAGGATAAGAAGATAGTTCTGATATGTTTTGCATTGATAGAAATATTTACAACCGAAGTATCAAATACAAAACGATAACCCTCTTTATCCAAAACTGACATAGAGATCAGATTCCATTTAAAAGACGATATATAAAATGTGTCCTATAAAACCAATACACCCCGTATCGAGGTTTAAACCTACATCTCCTACATACAAAACGTTTACTTCTTCATTATTACCGACCATCAGCTTCTTCTCTCCTTTAGTCAGCCTTCTCGTGGATCTAAACCCCTGCATTGTGAAAGCAACATGATTAGAAGCTCCACTATCTAGCCACCAAGAACTTGATGTACCTATAACTAAATTGCATTCATGAATCGTATAAGTCAAGGAATTACCTAATAACTCCTGTTTAACTTTTCAGAGTTTGTACTTTTGGTAGTCAAATTTCCTATTCCCCTTCTTCTGAAGGTAAACCATCCTGATGATATATTCCCTGACGCCTCCTTCTCCTGTGTACCTCACAGAGAATAAATCCTTAAATAAGGTGCTCAGCTCCACATTGGACCACACCTTATATGTTTAGGAAACATTGTCCATGAACTCCTTCACTATGTTAGTGTCTGGTAATCCATTTACTAGATGATCCGAGATCGACCTCTTAATGGTCAAATAACACATCCTATTTGACCACTCCTAGATTGCCATAGCTACCTTATCAGCTTTCGAGCTGATTTTATTAAATGGAGAAGGTATTTTAACTAGCATCGCCATGTTGATGTTGTCCATCTCAAAAGTAAACTCAACATCTTTTTTTACTTTTTGAAATTAAAATTGGTTAAAGTCTCAATCGTGAAAACATTGTTGTTTACAGAAAAAGGTGACTGCAAAAATAGAAAAGACAATGTAAAGATCATCATAAATACATGATAACAATGATACTTAAAGCATTAAAATAATATCTATATCGAGAATCTGATTACACATATTATAACACACCTTTGGGCTGAATACATAATAAATGCAATTTGACCTCCAAATAAAAGCGATCATAGTACAAATCATCAACTCTAATGATACTACCACCTTTGGGTGAATAGATCATTTAAGCAACAACTTTCCTCCATCTAATGCCTTTATGCATATCTTAAAATCCTATATAAGGTTAACACCTTTAGGCAGAATAACCAAATATAAGACTAAAGACATCCCCCAACATGTAAGTAGAACAATTCAAAATATCGACTTGAAAGGCCACTTTGGTGACTGCAATCTCATTATTACCCAAAAATCCCACAAACACAATAGATACATCTTTATGTTATCCTTACACTCTCTACGGGCATATTGTATGTGAAAATCAACAATAAATGCAAAAAACTAAATGCATAGTCAAATAATCACATACTAGTGCTGAAAACATTATCTGTAGACTTTATTTGAGACTTTTATCTAAAAAAATCTCAATCAGAGTGACTATCGTGTTTTCCCGAACACTGAACCTATCACTTGAGACACGAAACCTTATGTGTATCCCTTATATACAGTTTGAAACACAAAAATTCGCTCAAAAATAACTTTAAAATGCTTTAAACCCTTTAAATTACCAATATAATTAATCTAGAAAATTTGAAAAAATCACTTTACGAATTCCCCCGACCTGAAAACTGACCCAAAAGGACCCGATGCACCTTTAAGTGAATTCTAAAATTTTTCCTTTTTTGTTATTGCCGAATTCAGCAATACCGTAGTGCTAACGTCAACAAGTTACTATGCGTTGACATCAACCTGACTTGACTATGACATTAGCAATGTGTGTGGGTTGGCAAGTGCACTGCACACATGACTACGGGCCTAGACGCTTGGGGGAACTGTTAGCCCGTGTTGAACATGCACCCCCATGCGCAGACGAGCTATCACTGTATGGCGTGTGTATTACACCACCACTTGTCGTCACCAGTGTTGTCCATATATTAGGGGCGTGCTATGCACGTGCCTATCCCGTTCCCCACACGTGGGAGTGCAGGACTGTGTGGTGTGTGTGCGCCACACACGTTCTAAAATGCATGGTGCCATTTGTCACCACGTGGTTGGCACATGCAATGCATGCGCCATCTCAATCGTCTCAGGGTCATTATTGTAGTGCCCTGCACGTGCCTCCTCTGACTGGGAGGATGATTTCTGGCAATCTCAGAGTCCATTTTCGGGCTTTATGGCCCTTTTTGACTCGTTTTTCATGGCTAATCTCATATACACCACTTTCACGACATTCATATACGTAAAAAACTGAAAAATGACTAAAAAACAACCGAAAACCCTAAAGAATGAAAATTGAAAAAACCTTTGTTTTTAACCACCCAATCATGTAACCGCTCTAATACCATGTGTAACATATAGCATGAACCTTATTACGTGTCCTGGATTATTCATGAAAGGGAAATAAATGATAGAAATGCAAAATACCTGATTTCAATTCCATTCTAACTTTCGAGGTGGTTTTCGAGGCCAAAACAAACTCTAGTCTTCTTGGACCTTCACGGGAATCCTTCATTGACACATGGTTAATGTCTTTCTATAGTTTTCTCAAAACGTAAGCTCTTTTAACGAGTCAGAGAATCCGTATGCTTACGAATGATATCAGCAACTGCAGGAGACCTTAACTTTTATATATAGCTTGCTTATCAGGCTTCCCCATCATGGGCCCGATATGAGTTCGGTCTATATTGATTGGGATCTATTTTTTCTCAAACTTCGACCCATTAGCTTAGATCATTTATTGGGCCACTTTATTATCTTTATCTGGATCAAATTATGTAACTTAATTGATAAGTTATTAAAAAACCAAAAAATGCAATTAAATGTTGTCAAACTTTATAGGAAATGTCCAAAATGTCCAACAGTAAGAAGTCATAAATTTGGATTTTAATCTAAATCCAATGGAACAAAAAATCGAGCAAAGTGAAAAAGCATATGAAAAAGGGTTTGCTGACTAAAAACCAAAGGGTAACCGCTAGTGATAGTAGCCTACTAATAACAAATAAATAATAACAGAACAAAGAAAAACCCTGGCATTTCATCTAATGGCCAAAAGAGCATTTTAGCCCCCAAAGTTTACACTAAAGTCTAAGTTAAACCCTAACGTTTCAATGCATTTAAAATGAATCATAACATTTAAAAAACGTTTAAAACAACCTCTGATTGAATGGAACTACTCACGAAATTAAGCATTAGTCAATAAAATGTTGACGTGGATTTTTCTTAAAATTTTTATTGGTGGGACCCACGTAAGGTTAAATGGAAATGCTCCCTGAGAATGTTCCCTTGCCTTCAGAGGGTCGTGCATGTCACTGAACCTAGCTACAGTTTCAACAAATGTTTGGAAGTTGGGTGTAGTAAGTTTATGGAATGGGAAAACCTTAAGATGGAACACAGAGCTTATAGTTTTCTTACCTGAGGTTGCTCATCATTTCCTCTTAGAGAATGCGTTTCTAATGCAATAAGTTCTTTTAACACTAACAATTATCCGATGTAAAGTGCTTGTAATACTCTTGAGCCCAGAGATATGCTTGTAAGTAGATTTTCATACTGGTCAAGTAAAGGGCAAAGTAATCCTGCAGTGCCTGAGACACTTGTATATAAGTTGGTTGCTGACATTTGTGTCATCACTAAGATCATAATACTACCTTTCCAAGGTTAGTCTTCAAAATCTTCTCAATTCATGTACATCTCAGTATTTTAAGTATATATTCTTCTTGAAATCCAACTTCTTTTTTTTGTTCTTCTTTTACTGAAGTTGAACATTTTGTTTCTTTAGTGTCTAACTTATTTTCAGTCGGTTTATCCCATATATTTTGCTAAAGTTGTGCACTTTAACATGGGACATGCTAAAGTTCCAATACATGATCCTATAGATAAGTCGTTAGATTGTTGTCTAGATGACAAGTTCTTGTGAACTTACACTTCCCCAGAGTTTCCAATGGCTCAAGTAAGTTGAACTGCATTATTTTCAATGTTTTTCTTTTTTAATTAAAAGTGTAGTTATTAAATTGCACCCCATTTCACTTGGAAAGCACGAAAGATTGAGTAAATTGGATGAAGCATTTCTCCAAATGTGTTCCTTATTATATATTTAAATTCACTTCATTCTTCATACCATATAAGAAAATCAACCACGACTCTTTTGTTATGGATAATTCCTGATCTACTAGTGTTAGAATAAGACTTTTTTGGCATGTTCTATTGTTATGCTTGATTGCAAGTTCATAGTTATTTACTATGAGGTAGTCGTCATTACTGTTGATACCAATATATTGTGTCCCTAACTTAAAATTCATTTCACAAGCTAAATTTGGTCTAGATCTTGAATATGAAGTTTGAAATGCTTTCTTTTTTCATGGAGGACTAGGTTATGGTCACAATGCTTGTCATGTTACTGATAACCAAAAAACCAACCTTTTAACCACGGATATGTTCTATTTTTAGGTTCCATTTCACAAAAGAATAAAAAACCATTCATATGATTTAATCTTCTTTTAGTAGCATGTAGTTTAAACTCCTCATGAGGAGTAAAGGAAAACATTGTTGCTAGTAATATGATTGTGCTTTTAAGACCATGAAGCGGAAGTAATGTATTATCTTCTTTATACAGACACAAGCATACTGGTATACACTCTTGGCTATTTTTAATAGTATGGTTATCATCTATTTGTCTTTGAGTGGTTATGTATTTTCTAGTGCATCTCAAGGGAAGCTCTCGTTATCACCTCTTCTTTATGAATAGGAAAATTGCTTACATAAGTTTGAACTTCCAGAGCCTGTCCTTTTCGTTGGTGGAATTTTGCAAGTTAGGTTGTTGGGTAGGCTTCAGAGCCAATATATGGACGATTTGTTCTATATATGGTTTGTTCTTCTACTTTTATTTTCTTCTTCTCTAATTCTCTTTAAAAGGTCTTTCTTTTGTTTGATGCGACACTTATTGCATGTATACTTTGGGCAGCCTGAGAAATATTTAGATGTGATGGCTTCCATATTAATCTTGATTTCAATAGTATACGCTTTTTCTTTGCTTATAGTTAGGCTTGCTTGAAAGAGCAATCCTAAGTAGGAAAACTGGTGAATTAGGACCACATAATCCTATGGTTATGATAGGTGAAAGATAATTTCCTAGATTCTAGGTCAAGAAGCCTCTTAAAGGAATGAAGATAAAGAGAGAGATCGAAAATTTTCTCCTTCTTTCCTTTGGAAATTCATCCCATACAAATAGTTAGCTAAATTTGATATTGTTACATTATTTCGTAAAATACAGAAATAGAATAATAACAAAAAAACAACAATTCATAATAGAATTGGGAAAGGAATAACAACTTGGCATCACATGATGCTTTAGAAGGTGTCTTCACTTTATTGGATGAAATGTTCTCAACCTTTGAGTCGTTTAGTATTCCTTGTTGGATGTTTGGCCGTTTTGGCCCCATTCTTTTTTGTGATTTCATATTCGTCTTCCTCAACGGGCCCATCCAAGTTTGGAAGGTTATGTTCGATTCCCTCCTTATCAGGTTAATGGATGAAAAGCTTAGCATGTGTCTTGTTGTCATCGTGTCTTTCCTGAATCTAATTTTATTTCTTGAAAAATTCTTCCCGTATCACAATGTGAAGGTTTCAGCAAAGGCTTAACCATTGCTCTCAATGCTTGCATAGTTAGCTGTTATAGATAGCTTGCGGTGCTAACCTTTTCTTTGGGATATTGTAATGTTTCTCATGTTTAAGCTGTCAGCTGGCTATCATGGCCCGTGTTTGGTGCTAAAATGCTTGAAACATCAGGCAAGTTTGATCTAAAAGTGCACGGTTATACCCAACCAAGCTTAACTGAAGAGGATCTCTTTGCATGACCTAAATCATTTCTGCCTGGACAAGTTCCTAACTTAGAGCAGATCTTGGACGTACTTCGAGGATAAGGTGTTGTGGTCGAGGAATATGGTTGGAATGAAGAAAATGAGGACCCACTTCTATTTAACCTTATGTGGGTCCCATTTTAATTAAAATTTTGAAAAATTTCATGTCAATAAAAAATGTCACGTCAGCATTTAACTGGCGGAGATCTAACTTCGTGAGGAATTCCATCCAGTCAGTAGTTGTTTTGAACTTTTTCAAATGTTAGAGGGCCAAAAGAGCAATTTAGCCTTTAACGTTTACGCTGAAATTTAAATTAGACCATAAAGTTTCAGTGCATTCAAAATGAACCCTAATGTTTGTAAGACATTCAAAATAAACCTTAACGTTTGTAAAATGTTCCAAAAAGCCCCTAATTGGATGGAACTACTTACGGAGTTAGACCTTTGTCAGTTAAATACTGATGTGGCATTTTAAAAATATTTTTATTAAATGGGTCCTACAATTTATTATCGGAGACCAAATAAATAAGTTGTAGTTCCCATCTGTTCCTAATCTTCAAAGACTTACCGACTAACCAACTATGGTGGTCGTACTCTCTAAATACATGAAGCAAGTTGATGTATCTTGGTGTTACAGAATAAACGAAGAAGGCGATCTAGTCTGGGAAGTAACTTTAATGAAGACTAAAAATGGGGACATAGTATAGACATAATACATAACGTATCAATAATACCCAGAGATGTAAGAGTGCACTGGCATATATTGTATCTCTTACTATCTATTGTATATAACCCACCTCCAATGGATAGTTTGATAGATAACAAAATACAATTGTTTCAATTTGATTTCTCCCTTACTATGTTTCTTCTCTCTTCTCTCTCTCTTCTGTTACGATAATTCTCACTGGCATTAATGTAACCACCCTTAAGTTACGTTCATTTTTCATTATCACCACAAATTTACGTAACATTTTGGTATCAGAGCATCGATTCAAGGAGAAATAATGGCGGAAGGGACGAGAGTTGCGGATATGCGGAGGTTGGAGGAAAACATGAGGAACTTGGTAAAGTCACAGAAGAAAATTGAAAAAATGTTTTTAGAAATTCAAACAAAGCAAAGAAGATGGAGAAAGAGATGTCATAGTTACGAGCTATGTTTTTACATTTTTTGCAGAAGGAAGGAAAAGAACCAGAAGACACAGTTACGAAGCTACCAACATCTACCTCTCAAAGGAAGCATTCAAGGGTAGAGAAGGATGAATACTCAACATTGACGAGGTTGAGTTAGATTGAGTTCCCGTATTTGATAGTGAAAATGTTAAATTGTGGTTGTATCGTTGTGAACAATTTTTTTAGCTAGATTACACTCCAAAAAAAATAAAGGTGCAGATAGTGATATTGCATACGGATGAAAAGGCACAAGAGTGGTACCAGTTATACATCAAAAATTGTAATAAGGTAGAAATGGTCGACTGGAAAAAGTTCACTAAGAACCTTAATCAAAGATTTGACACTAAAATTTTGATGATCCAGTAAGTGAATTTAAAAAATTAAAACAAGAAGGGTCAATGTTGGAGTATTGTGCTCAATTTGACCATCATTCAAATTGATTAACGCTACCTAAGGAGTATTTGATTGGGCTCTTTATTAAAGGACTCCAATCGAAGATTGGTGTAACTGTGAAACTATATGAATTCAACTTATTACACCAATATTACATGCTAGTTTGCAAACAGGAAGTCGTAATAACGTCTAATGGGAGCATTATGTTAAGTCAAGGTAATACCATAAGGAACTCGAGTAATGGAGCAAATATTAATGCAGTACCGAGATTTCAATATATAACCAAACACACAAAAGCCTAACACCTAACAGAATATTACCAACACCCACCTTAACATTGCATCAATCATCTGTAAGATCTTTTAAGGACATATTAGTAGTAAAGATTTTGATGATAAGAGAGCTAGAGGGTTTTGTTTCTTGTGTGATGAGAAGTATAGTATAGGTCACAAGAGTAAGAAGAGACAGATGCAGTTTTATATGGTTACAAAGGATGAAGACAATGAAAAGGTAATTTTTAAAATCGAGGAGGAAGAAATTGAAGAGATACCGAGAGAGGAAGCCTGTCTAATAGTCTCAATACAAGCTATGTTTGGATTGTCGGAAGACATGGAGTTTAAGTAGATGAGATTAGTAGGATTACAAGGAAAAAAACTAATTCATATTTTGGTGGATAATGGCAGTAAACACAACTTTGTGGATATTTCATTAGTCAAAAAAGGAACTTGTGCTATTCGAGAAATTAAACGAATATCTATAACAGTGAGTGGAGGGCTGCAAATGGAATGTTGATAGTGTTACGAGAATTGTGAGTGGACCATGCAAGGGATACAATTCACTATGAGTGCATTGATTTTATCACTGGGTGGTTGTGATTTTATTTTAGGTGTGCAATGGTTGGTAGGTTTAAATGACGTATTATGCAACTTTAAGGAATGAAAAATGGCTTTCAACTAGAATGGACAGTTAGTGACACTGAATAAACTTGGGGTAAGTCATGAGTGGTATCATACGAGGACTTCCAAAGAACACTGCAACATTCCAAAAGTGGGTAGTTATTGATGATGTAGCTGACTGTACCCATTGAATTTTAGCTACAACAAATGGAGATGAGTGAGGGACAATGAAGTGCATCCGATTAAATCAATGTAATTTTGGCTGAATATGTTTTGGTTTTTCAAGAACCGAACTGTCTTTCCCCTGACCGCAAATTCAATCATTAGATTCTCTTGAAGGAAGGTGTTGATACAATTAACATACGACCATACTGCTACTCAGGAGCACAGAAGGATGTGATTGAGCAATCGGTGAAGGAAATCATGAAGCAAGGATTTATCCATCATAGTTATGGTCCCTATGCATCACCGGTTGCACTCGTGAAGAAAAAGATAACTCATGATCTATATGTGTAGATTATCAAGAGTTAAACAAAAACACAATAAAGGACAAGTTTTCGATACCACCAATTAAAGAACTATAGGATGAGTTACATGAAGCTAGTTGGTTCATGAAGATGGCATTTAGAACACACGATGGCCATTATAAATTTTTGGTTATGCCGTTTGGTTTAATAAATGCCCCATCCATGTTTCAACGACTGATGAATGAGCTAGTCAAATCACATTTGAGGCATTTTATTTTGGCATTTTTATGACACTTTAATCTACAATCAATCCTTACAAGTTCGTGTGGAGCATATCAACATCGCCATGCAAATTCTGAAAAACAATCAACTATTTTTATAAGGGAGTAAGTGTATTTAGAGCCAGACAAGTTGAATACTTGGGTTATTCCATTTTAGAGGTAGGGTAACTACTGACTTCAAAAAGGTAAAGACCATATTAAAATGGCTATAACTTAGAAATGTTAAAGAGCTTTGAGGTTTTTTGGGAATTACGGATTATTATCGAAGATTTATAAAGGGGTACGGCTTGATCGCTAAACCTTTAACGTAGTTGTTGAAGAAGGACAAGTTGGCGCATTGGGAATGGCAACAAGAGGAAAAGGTGGCATTTGGGGAATTGAAGAAGGCGATTTCATCAGCCCTAGTATTAGCTCTCCCTGACTTCTCCAAACCATTTATGGTGGAAGCAGACGCGAGTGGAGTGGAAATTGGTGCGGTATTACAACAGAGGGGTCACACAATTGCTTTTTCTTAGTAAATCACTGGCTGGAAGACAATAGGGATTATCGACATATGTGAAAGGATTCTTAGTCGTAATTAAGGAAATCAAATATTAGCATCATTAATTGAGTTGTAAACCTTTTATGTTTAAGACGGATCACAGAAATCTTAAGTATCTGTTGGAGCAATGTCTAACAATTCCTTTATAGCAGTCATGGCTTCCAAAGTTACTTGGGTATGATTTTGAAGTTTAATACAAGAGTGGGAAGGAAAATGTAGCTGCAGAAGCCCTTTCGTGAATTACAAGTGTAGAGTTACTAATGTTGTCTGTAACTCAATTGCATGCAAAATTGTTAGAAGAAATTAAACGAAGCTAAGAAACAGACCCATCAAGTCAAACTATTATTCATAAGTTAGAGACAGGAACTTTGAAATCATCTACTTATAAATGGAAGGGAGGCTTATTGCATCAAAAGGGTCGACTAGTGATGGGAGTGAACAAAGCACTTTGAGAACGAGTCATTAGCATCAGTCATGATCATGTAGTGGGCGGTCATGTAGGTGTAATGGCCACCACCAAAAAGTTACATAACATTTTCCATTGGAAAGGATTGATGAGGGATGCTCAAACATATATACAGAAATGCATGGAGTGTCAGAAAAACAAACATGATAATGTGGCATACCTGGGATTGTTGCAACCAATTAAGATTCCAGAGGGAAGTTGGGAGGAAATCACGGTTGATTTTATTGAAGGTTTACCCATATCAAGAAGAAAATTAGATATTTTGGTGGTAGTAGATAGATTCATGAAATATGCACATTTTATCTCGGTGAAGCATCCTTATTTTGCCAACGACATTGCAGAGTTGTTCTTCAATCATGTGTTTAAATTGCATTAGACACCACAATCGATAAGTAGTGACAAGGATCTAGTTTTTTTGAGCAAATTTTGGCAGGAATTACTACGGCTACAAGAAGTACACCTAAAGCATTTCACTGCCTACCATCCACAATCAAACGGCCAGATAGAAGCAGTTAACAAAATTTTAGAAAATTATTTGCAATGTTTTTGTAGTGAATCACCATAGAAGTGAAGTGAATCGCTTTCCCTAGATGAGTGGTGGTACAATACCACTTATAATTTGGCCATCAATTCCATACCCTTTGAGGTATTGTATAGGTATCCACCACCTGTTTATACATCATATATAGCGGGAGACTCTAATATGTGGGAAGTGGTCAAGTCCTTAAGAGTAGAGAAGCAATGGTGAATGTGACGAGATTTTACTTACAGAGAGCACAGAATCGAATGAAGTAGTATGCAGACACAAGAAGATCATAAAGGGAGCTTGAGGTAGATGAAATGGTGTTATTAAAGTTGCAGCCATACAAACAACACTCGCTCCAAATGAGAGGTAACCATAAATTATCCTCACTCTATTATAGTCCATATAAGATCATACAACGAGTAGGAAAGGTGGCATATAAGTTGGAATTCCCTTAAGGTTCTGCACTACATCTAGTGTTTCATGTATCTCAGCAGTATCTCAGCTTAAAAAGGCTTACGGAGTTCAAGGAAGGATTGTCATATCATTGCTAGACTTTCTCACTCTTGCAGAACACATTCCAGTGGCTATTTTGGGAAGACAAATAGCAAAAAGGAATAATTGTGTTATAACTCAAGTATTAGTTCAGTGGTCGGATGGGGGAAATTCTAATGCAACGTGGGAGTACCTATTTGATGTGTAGAAACGCTTCCTAGAAATTAATCTGGTGGACAAAGATGTTATAGGGAAGGGGATTGTTACAGAAAAATCAAAGAATACGATCCAGTCTAGGAAGCAACATAAATGAAGACTAAAAATGGTGAAGTAGTATAGACATAATATGCAACGTATCAATAATACCAAAAGATGTAATAGTGCACTGGCATATATTGTATCTCTTACTATCTATTGAATATAACCCACCTCCAATGGATAGTTTGACAGGTCATAATAGAATACAGTTGTTTTGATTTTATTTCTACCCTCTATGTTTCTTCTCTCTTCTCTCTCTCTTCTGTTACAATAATTCTCACTTGCATTAACGCATCCACCCTCAAGTTACGTTCATTCTTCAGTGTCACCACAAATTTAGTCAACACTTGGTGATGGGTTTACCTTGCAGTGAAACCAACTCTCCTAATGACCGACTTGTGAACTGCCTACTTTATCCCAAATCTCAAACCCTTGTTATATATATATGTATGTTTTTAAAGTGCAATATTGAGATTTACCTTGAATGCATTAAGCACTTAATAAAGTTCATAAGTGCAACGGAGAAGATCTCCATTGCGAAATTGACTAAAAATCTCCTTCGACTCCGACTCGAAGTCAATATATATGTGTGTGTGTGTGTGTGTGTGTGTGTGTGTGTGTGTGTGTGTGTGTGTATGTATGTATGTATTTATGTATGTATGTATATGCATATGCATATGTATATGTATATGTATATGTATATGTATATCTATATCTATATCTCCTAACTCAGCATCTAAGATGTACATGATGAAAGTTGCTTTCAGGACCTTAAGGGATAATCGAGTAGGACGTAGAATGGTATCCTTAAAGCATCGTTTTTATCTGTAGAACAATTCTTGGATAGGTATTTATTTATAAGGACGATCGAAGAATTTATTTATATGTAGAGGAAAATGATGTGGTAATTAACTTGAATAATCAAGAGAAGGGAAATTGGAAGAAATTGGAAACATCTTTCATAAACTCTTCTAGTTCCCAGTCTCCCATTTTCAACTCTTCTCCTTTCAAACCTTTCCTCATATTTCTACTTACAAAAACCATATGGTCTTACTTACTGTAGCCATTCAAGTTGTTATTATAACCAGTACCAGACATGTCATTATGTGGATACTTTGTACTGTTGCTAGTATATTTCTTCTCAATTCTAGCAATGTTTTCGTCGATACTTATACTCGATAATGGTGGCATATGAAGCTCACCTTCTATTCTTACATTTTTAAACAACCCTTGGTTATGGTCCAGATATAAATCATCACAACAACTCCCAAGTTCAGGCATGCACGGAGTCGCACTATTATTGAGATATATGCTAGTTGTTGCTTTAAGAAATATATGGCTTGATGTTGTGGCCCATATTTTCTATAGGCCCATATTAAAATTGGTTTAGGATTTTTCTTAATTTAATAGTATGTTAAATCTTGGCCGTTAATTTAGTACTTGATGGATGTACAAGATTTAATGTAAACAAAGAAGTGTATATAAACTAGCCATCTCTCTACCCTAATAAAGGACAGACAACACCAAATACAAAACCTAGGTGTTTGTGTATTGGGCTATCTATCAAGCTATCGTACAGAAAGAGGGTTAAGAGAGAGAAACAAGTTTGTGATCGTTAGAAGCTTTCTCTCCACATCATGACAAATTCCACTCAAGGTAAGTGATTTATTCACTTCATTTGTATGGTTATTATTATATTCAAGATATGAATGGGCACGAATGATTTAGGTATGATTTATAATCTATGTATGATTTATGGCTTTGATGTTTGAATATTAAGAACGAAAAGAGCCATGAATTTTGAATAGATAATAATCCTTAGATTATTGATTTGATGATTGTTTCAATTATGATGTTTATAAAAAATTACGATTTTATGCTTTTGTATAAAGAACAATATTTCCTATTAAAAATAATAATAATAATAAAGTGGCGGGCACTATTTGCAATAAGGAAAGCATAATCGTGTGTGTGTTTCTTTATTTTTCTGGTTTTGGGGTTTGGTTTAAAGAACACAAACAAATAGCTTTTTCTCAATTCAACTCATAGAACGTTTCTTGGAGAATGTTCATCTTAGATTATTTCTGTGAAAACAAAAGATTGCTCACGACCCTGTTCATTAGACACTGCATACAATAATCACGATGAAGTTTAGGGTGTTGAAATCAATCTACCCATTCTAGTTGTTTTAATTACAATACACAATAAAAAGGATGACGATAATAAGAAAGGGCCCACACGCATTTATCACGTTGCTTTTGCTTTTTTTTTTCTATGGCTATTTGTTTAATCTTTGGCTAAAGAAAATCTCTTCTTTTTCAACTGTCCTACAACTGCACCATTCATCACTTCTAGAATTGTGTTTTTGAATGGAAAATTGCAGTTTTGATGATGGAAGAACTAATTTTAAAGTTTTGATTTCTTACGTTTTAGTCATATTAATGATATTTTGACCTATAATCAAATTTTTAATTTTAGTTTCGTCTTATGATTATGATTATTATATATATATATATATGACAGCATGATTAAAAATTAATTTGTTAGCACAAAAGTGACCAAATTAGTTTTTTGAATGTATAGTCATACAATTTATGTATTTTACAAAATGCTATTATGAAAATTTTATTATTTGATAGAAAGTAAGGACTTTACCCAAAAGTAAATCAATGTTCTATAACTAATAAATATAAAGGAGAAAATTAATATACTCTTGTCACATATGTATAGTTATCCAAAGATTCTAGATGTATTTGATAAAGTTTATTTAATTTTCTTATAAAGTTTAAATAGCATTATAATGATAGAGACGATATGTATTGTTGTGTTTACCGAAAGGAAACCTGCAATATATTTAATGTATATGCTTCCTGTCTGAATATGTTACTTTCTGAATGTTTATATGTTTGCAGTTATTAGCCTTCACTCTTAAGCTTCTTCTGTTACCTTGTTCACTGGTGTGAATTTTTCTGAATGGAGTGAACAAGTAGCTTTCCATTTAGGTGCTTTGGATCTTGACTTGGCGGTATTAGAGGATAAGCCTTCTGACCTTAACAATACTAGTATAGAGGCTGAAAAGGCACACTATAAGGCGTGGGCAAGGTCTAACAGGCTATGTTTGAACTTTATGCGAATGATGATCGTCAACAACATTAAATCTACTTTTCATAACACTGAAAATTAGAATGTTAAAGATTTTCTCAAGCTTGTGGAAGATAAGTTTTGTTCTACCGAAAAGGCACTTGCAGGGACACTTATGGCTGAACTCACAACTATGAAGTTTGATGGGTCAAAGAGTATGCAGCAACATGTCCTTGATATGACTAATATCGCAGCACGACTTAAGACACTGGGTATAACTGTGGAAGACTTTTTCTTAGGCAGTTTATCATGAACTCACTTCCTACTGAATATGGACCATTCCACATCAATTATAACACATTAAATGACAAGTGGAATATTGATAACTTGTCCAAAAAGCTTATTCAGGAGGAAGCGAGATTAAAGAAATAAGGAGTTCATTCTATTAACCTAGTGGGTCAAGAAGCTGGAAAGAAAATCAAACCAAATACCAAGAATTTTAAGAAGAAAGAACCTGCTAAAGTTCTATAGGTTGCTAATGGTGAAAGGCAGAGACCAAAGTTAGATAAATGCCACTTCTGTAAGAAAGAAGGACACTATTAGAAAGACAGCCTAAAACGTAAGGCTTGGTTCGAAAAGAAAGTATATATTATGTTTTTGTATGCTTTGAATCAAACTTATCTGAAGTTCATTTTAGTAAATGGTGGTTTGATTATAGTGCCACTACTCATGTTTCCAATACTATGCAGGGGATTCCTTATAATTCAAATCATAAATCTAGCTAGCAACTTTTTGTTTATGGGAAACTGAATGAAGGCCCAAATTAAAGGTGTAGGGACTTACAGGCTAACATTATATACCAAGTTTCACTTGGAGCTAATGAACATTAACATTAGATACCAAGTTTCACTTGGATCTAATCAACATTCTCTATGTACCTTCAATTTCTAGAAATTTGATTTCTGTTTCTAAACTTGATGCTAGTGGATATACCTTTAAGAGTGGACATGCTTGTTTCAATTTGTCTAAGAATAATTCCTTTTTTTGGTTATGGAATGCTTATGTGTTGGACCCCATTTCCGGAGTTCAACTCGCATGCAGAATATCTTAATATGTGAACTTATTTCCATCACCTTGACCATTATCAATTTATCTTCTCTTTTTCGATACCACAACTATTGCATACTTACAACACATATTCATCGCCCATACTTTCCGTCAACAACTCTCCCTTTAGTTCAGCTCCGCTCTTCGACTATCCATTTATCCATTTTAACCTGAATACCTCAAGGAACAACATTGGTGAGTCTACACTTTACATATATACGTGCTTCAGGGTTGTTAGTATAACTTTTGTTATAGACATCCAATTCAGGGTTTCTTTGAATAGTTTGAAAGAGGATTTCAAGAACTACAACTTTCATGAAGACCTCGAAGGCCAATTATATCTTCTGGGGGGTCAAAAATAGGACAGAAAATAACTATAAACAGTAACCCAGACGATAGCGTGAACAGTAACACAGATGAAGTCTGTGAACAGTAACACAGACGGAGTCTGTGAACAGTAACACAGATGATTCCTTGTGAACAGTAACATAGAGGAAGTCTGTAAACAGTAACATAGACGAAGTCTGTGAACAGTAACACAGACGAATCCCTCAACCAACATAACTTCTTAACTCCTTATTATCCTTGGCCTATGATCTATC
>JAOQMS010000001.1:13043285-13065208 GCA_027563885.1 Erythroxylum longipes | reverse complement strand
CGTTCATTTGTTTCTAACATTATTATTATTTGATTGTCATCAAAATTAATCATCGTAAAGTCCTCTTGACTTAACAAGTACCTCAATTCCTCAATATAGTATCCCGATACTACTATAGTACCTAGTCATTAACACAAGATATCTCTAAGGCTCAAGATATTCTGGTACTACTTCGGTTCCTAGGCATTGACACAAGACATCTTTGGGACTTAGGATGCCCTAATACCTACTCCATAAATAGGTATTTAGCTATTGCTCATTGATATTTAAACAGCCCATCAATCTATGACCATCGAATATAGCTTATCCTAGGCAAGTCCCAAATTCACAATTTACACAATTTATTCTTAACCTATTATAAGTCTGTCTCTATTTAATTTCATGAATGTGATTTATTTACCCTTATATTCTTAATTATACTCATGCATAACTAAACATTGTAATCATCAAAACTTTGTTGAATTATCAAGCTATACAACTCACAATACGTAACAAAATATAAATGCAAAATATTTTGTACTTTGTTAACTATTTATCTAATAAATAAACACAATTAATATATTTTAGATATCCATATATGTAACTATTAGTCATTAATTTAATTAATGACTAATTCAAAATATGATTCGCTATAAAATAATTTATTAATAACAAAATTCAAAGTTTTATAAACTGTACATTATTCTAAAAGTAGAGTTTATGGTTATCCTTATCTAATTTTTGGACTCAATAAGTCCAATATAGTCCTTAAATCCATCTTTTAGACCTAGACATTATAAAATTTTATTAGACTTATTTAAGAAAAATTTTCAATCCAATTACAATCCAGAATTATTCATTATTTCACTTTATTCTTAATTATTAAAATATCCTTACTTTACCTAACCACCATAATTACTAAAGTACCATTAACTATTAAAAGTCTTATTTTATCATTTTTTATTACAAAAATACACTTCTAGGAATTAAATTTCAATTTTACCCTAAATTTTTATATTTCTTATTTTATATATCTTAAAGTTTCCTAAATTATCTTCTTCTTAACCCTTTCCTCTTCTCCTACCTCCTCTTTTTCTCATTTTTCAGCCACCTTTTCTTTATTTTTATTTTTCCCCATGATTTCAAAATTATTTTACCAAACAATCACAATATGTTTTCCAACTATAAACTAGTTTAGAATGATTAAAAGTCACAAATGAAAAGAATATAATGGTTATTGGAAAAGTTTTGCCTATGTGAAGTTCTATGCCTTTCTAAAAGATTTTTAAGTTATTAATCTCCACAATTTCCTCACTAATTTACTACAGAACAAACAAAATGAGAGAATACATGAGAAAAGTTTCATATGCAGGATAAAAATGATGTATTTTGTTATACACTTACTAGCTGAAAAAAATGGAGAAGAAGAAGAAGACAACTTTTCATTGGGTTTCTTATCACCCATCTACTGTCTTCTTAATTTATACTCTCTTTTTTAATGAGATGGGTTAGCTTTGTTAAAGTTGGGCTCTCTTTTTCTTTTTATAGGCTTTACAAACTTCTAGTATTCTTTGTCCTCTTTATTCGGAACAAGGTTAATATTGATGATGAAGGAGATTACATGGGTGATTAGGAGTGTGTTTATCAAATAAGCTTTGTCTTATAAAATTTAGGAGGGCTTATATATTAAAATTGTTCTTTAAAGCTTGGAGGTCTTTGAAATCCTCCAATACTCCAAAAAGAGTCCATCTATCAGTCCAAAAATATATGTCAACACCATTACTTCCTTTGTATAACACTACTACATGGAGCGATTTCAGGCCTATTTCATGCACTAACTTCAGTTATAAGATTATTGTTAAAATCCTAGCCTGATTGAAATCTGCGCTACACTTCATCATCAGTGAGAACCAAAAAGCCTTCTTAAGCAAGCAGAATATTGGAGATAATATCCTAATATTGCAGGAACTTCTCAAAAGGTACATAAGAGGAAAATACCCTCAGAACTGCACTATAAAAGTAGATCTTCATAAAGCTTTTGATAGTGTTAGTTGGAGCTTTTTATTGTAGACTATGGGACTTATAGGTTTCCCTAAATTTTTATCAATTGGATTAAAAAGTGTATATCTATGGTATCATTTGGGATTATGATCAATGAGAGTTCCACTGAGATGTTTAAAGGCAAAAGAGGACTTAGGCAAGGGGATCCACTTTCCTCTTAGCTATTTCTAATTTGCATAGAGGTTCTTACCCTTATGATAAAATATAAGATCTCTTCAACTCCAAATTTCAAGTACTATATCAAGTGTAAGTTGTTTTCATTAATTAATTTATGTTTTGCAGATAATCTAATCTTTTTAAGTAAGGTTGATATTCCCTCAGTTTCATTACTAATGAACACCTTACAAAGATTTAAGGAGATATTAGGATTGAGCATCAATTTTCAAAAAGGTTTCTTCATCTTATTGAAAAGGGCTGCACATCTAGCTAATGATGTATCTCTTGTCACTGGAATGGGAATACGTGATCCTCCTATTATATATTTATACATTCCTGTCTCTTCGAGACGACTATGATTTAGAGAATGCCTTCTCCTTATTGAAAAGATACAAAGAAGATTAGGTTCATGGATAATTAAAACGTTATCCTATGGCAGTAAACCTCAACTCGTGAAATATGTTATTATGTTTATGAATACATACTGGTGTTCTCACATTTCCTATCCAAGGTGTTGGTTAAAACAGTGGAAAAAAATGATGAAACAATTTCTATAGAGTAAGGGGAAAGGAGAAAGAGGAATCACTAAGGTCAGCTAGACTCAAATATGTCAACCAAAGGCAATTGGAGGATTAGACTTGGTGTTGGTTAACAGAAGCAACAAATGCTTATTATTGAAATGGTTGTGGAGAATTTTAAGTGAAAAGGAATCATTGTGGATTAAATGGGTGCATAGCTACATATTAAGGGGTGGTAGTCTATAAGCAACTAGACTTAAAGACATCTACTTATGGTTCTTTAACCAAATACTTAGATTGGGGGAGGAAGTATAGCACCAAATCACTTGTAGGATAGGGGCAAGGGATCGAATTTCACTATGATATGACAATTGGACAAGCTAAGGAGCACTAATTTACCATCTGTAGCTAGGCTTACTTTGGACAGATTTTTTAAAAAGTTAAAATCTAAGAATTAATTGTAGATGACAACTGGGATCTTTCCCGAGAGGAGATCATAATTCTTTCAATACCATAGTATAGACACAATGAACGAGAGGATATATATTTATGGAATGGTCTAGATTTTTCAAACATAACTAATAGGCAAGCAAACAACTAAAGTATGAAGCAAACAACTAAAGTATGAAGCAAACCCAAGCATTGGATGGTGTAAGTTGATTTGGAGTAACACTCTCAATCAAATGGAGCTGGTTAGCTATGAAGGACAGACTAAGCACTATGACAAGATTAAAATTCCTTTACCCCTCTAAACAATGTATCCTTTGCAACCTACATGAAGAGGACAGAGACCATTTATTTTCCAAGTGCGATTATTCTAAAAGAGTATGGCAGCTAATTTCCTCTTTATGCACCCTTAATTGCTATCAAAGCAATCTGAATGGCATTATACAAGAGATACTGCATATCTATACGTCCAAGCATGACAATGATGTTTACATGGTTGCCATTACAACATGTATTTAGGAGGTCTGGAGGGAGAGAAATAATAGAAGATTTGCAGGAAGGGAAATAGGCATACACTCACTCATGAAAATCATTATTAACAGTATCAAAGAACAATTGGTCATAAACCAGATGGAGAAGAAATGCAGTGAGAGGCTAGTAATTTCTTGGAGACTCTAATGAGACTCTAAGAATACCTAGTAAATTTTAAACACTACATTTGTATATCTTACACAAGCAAGGAACCACACATATAACATTTGCGCAAGAATCTAAAGTTGGAGTTCTTACCTTACGAGTCAATCCTCTGTGATGTCTTAGCTCTTTGATTCTCTACATCCATCACTGGTACTAAAGACAATTAGCCGCGCGATGGGAGATAATACCCTTAACTGGCAGATCTCAAATGGAGAGAAAGATTCATCGAGTAACCCTAATTAGAGAAGTCATTAGTTAAGAAGAACATGAAGATGAAGGAACAAAGCTCAAATCAGAAATCCCTTACCTCCATAGCTATCGACTGAGGAAAAAGTTGAAGAAAGCTTTCGAATTACCCTAATTCAGAAACTTCTGGAGGTTCATTTAGATGGGGGAATTATGTTAACGCTTTTTAGGAAGTTCTCATGCGTTTTGTTGAATATTACATGAGGTCCTTTTATGCTTTGAATCACATGATGTCGTTTGGACGTTGTCTTTTGCTTTCCTTGAAAAAGGATAAGTGTTGAACTCATTTTTATTCATTAATTTAATATAATTTTCAACTTTTAAAAAAAAACTACTGATCTTATCCCTTATTTTTCCTAACAACAATAAAAGAAGAAGCATTTTGTGAGATTTTAAATTTAACCAAATATTTTCTAATTTTAAAAGGGAAAAAATCAAATAGAGTAAAATAAATTCTTAATTTGTGACGTGGAGGGTAAAGAATTGAGATAGAAGATTAAACAAGACATCTTTAATTTTGATTTTTTGATTTTAAATTTAATAGTTTAAATTTAAATTTTGGTCCTTAGTTTTAATTTATTTAAATTTTCGCAACTTATTAAAATCATAAAAATTTATTTTTGATTTTTATTATAATTTAATTTACTTTCATTTAAATGTCAATTTAATAATCATTCAGAAAATATGCTTTAAATTTAAAATAGCTTTAAAATAAATTTAATTTTAATAATTAAAATATATTGAAATAATAAATTAAAATTAAATATGTATAATATTTGTTAAATATAAAATTTACAATTAAAACAGTATTTAATTAATGTATAAAATTAGTTTTTTCAAAATTTATATAGTTCTTTATCATTATCAATATTAAAAATATAAATATATTAAAATAAAAATTAAACAAAACCTTAAAATTAAAGCGAAAACATAAATGTAAAATGTAGAATCAAATGCCGAATTACATGCTCCAGCCAATTGATCTGCCACAGGTCACCTCGTCAGTCAACAACTTCCTACAGATCTCATACGTGTTAGGTTTTGTTACGAACTTCAGACTTTAGAATCACAGTTTTGGTTTCTTTATCACCCCACTTTTGTCCGAAATTTTTTTACAACTACTTAAGCTGGAGACACCAATTTCCTCTGTCGTTGGACCTTTTTCCTTCATCCGAAACTTTCCTTTGTTTTCTCGCGAAACAGAGTGTAGGAAAACCGAAAAGGAGAAAACAAAGGAAAATGCAACACCCAAGGTTTAAACAGCAGCAGCAGCAGCAGGCCTTGATGCAACAAGCTCTTCTTCTTCAACAGTCTGTGTACCATCCTGGCGTGCTAGCTGCTCCTCAGGTTTGTAATCTCTCTCACTGTGATTTTCAAGTTGTTGATTTGAGTTGTGAGATTGCGATTTTCGTACTTGAAATCGGGGTTTCGATTGATTTTTTTGTTTGTGTTTTGATTTGAGTTGATGGTTTAGGGTTTTGAAAATTTAGCTTTCGACGAGCTTTCTCTACGATGCTTCGAGAACTTTTACCGTTTCCTCACTACTTAATGTTAGATTTTTGAGTTTTAATTGAACATCTTGGCGTTTCAACGGGTTTTGGGGAACAAGGAGCTTGGTTTCTATCTTTTTTTACTTGTTTTAAATTCCTGATACTCGTGCTTGGAGTTATTTGCATTGTAGCAATGAGTTCACTTTCCTGAGAAAGTGAACGCCTTGGCTTGCTTCGGGTTTCTTACCCTGTTTCAATTGTTGCTTTAATGGACTTGGTGATGCCTATTTTAAGTTTCACAAAATATAAGCTCACTTTTGCTTTGATTGGTTTTTGTTTTCAATTTGACCTGCATGGATGATAATTTCGATATGGGGAGAAGTTCGAAAAGTGCATGTGAAAAATTCCCATAGCTTGTAGTATGGACTTCCTGAAATGTTGTATCCATATAGTCATTCATTATTATTATTATTATTTGATTAAATGAAAAGGAAATTTCATATTCTTATTTTCGTGTGTCCTTCTTTGGGAAGATAAAATAGGTGGGAGCACTTCATGCGCCACCACATATTATAAGAGTCAAGATGGTCTGTCTAATTTAAAGCGATTTTCTGATCCTCATTTTGTTGACTCTGGAGACGCTGGTGTGGGAAATATCTTCCAGTGATTATTATTTTGATGTAACCAATAAACTAACGAGAATTGGATTATGATTAATGGTCCAGGGTTTATTTATTCTATAACAATCATTATCTTCTTAGGAAGGTCATGGTTGTTAACATTTACCTAAATTCGTGTCAAAATCTTGGTACTAGTTTGTATATAGTTTCAACTTCCTTATTGTGGTTCTGAGTGTCTTCTGAAAACAAAGTATTTCCTCTTGTAGTACTTCAGATTAGGTAGTTGAAATAAGGTTTTTCTTCGTCACTTTCTTTCTTTTCTTTTTACACTTTGATTTTGCAGATTGAGCCAATTCCCAGTGGAAATCTGCCTCCTGGTTTTGATCCAAGTACTTGCCACAGTGTGTGAGTCTTTGTCTTAGACGTTTTTCCTTATGTTTTTTATTTACTTTGCGTGTGTCTGCTTTGTAAACAATCTTATGCTGATTCCACTGGCACTATTCTATTTTTTCATAAAAGGTTCACTTCTTACTGAAATTGTTTTGATTTCTGATCTTTGGAACCATTTTTGCATTTGTTGAAATCATAATATGATGATTACTTTTGTGATATTACTTGATTCTGAAAGTTCATGAGGAGGTCACTTATATGTTCATTATTTTCCTTTTTTTTTTCCCTTTCTTTTCTTAAATTTCTAGTTCCTTTATTTTGAACAAAATGCAGGTATGTGGGGAACATCCATATACAAGTAACTGAACTGCTTCTCCAGGAGGTTTTTGCGAGTACTGGTCCTGTTGAAGGGTGTAAGCTAATCAGGAAGGAAAAGGTAAACTATGTAAATAATGCCTAACATCTTTTAGATGAATGCACACTTTCATTGATCCCAGAACTGTATGTGCGTTCTCTGTTACAATGACAAAACAAAGTCCATTCAACAAATTACAAATGAATGAAAAACTTAACTTTCAAAAACTGATTTTCCGTAAGAGTGAGAGACTTATTTTTGATAATGTCTCGTATTTAGTTATGCTGTTCATATGTTTATTCCTTATGAAGCTCTGAAATGTTTGTAGGTTGATTTATTATTTTTTACTTCTATTTTCTTTTTGTTTATGCAGTCATCATATGGATTTGTTCACTACTTTGATCGCAGATCAGCTGCTCTTGCGATATTATCCCTTAATGGAAGGCATCTGTATGTCACTTGCATTGGAATATTGCCTTCAATTCTGTCTCCTCTATCTACTTCATTGATCTGTACTCATCTTTTGGTGCTATGGTTTGTAGATTTGGGCAGCCTATCAAAGTTAATTGGGCATATACCAGTGGTCAGAGAGAAGATACATCTGGTTTCTTCCTGTTTTATTTTAAATTGTACCTTAAAAATCATTGTTTAATCTCTGGAATTCCTCTTAAAGTGATGATTGTGTCATGCAGCTCATTACAACATTTTTGTTGGGGATCTTAGCCCTGAGGTTACAGATGCAATGCTATTTGCGTGCTTTTCAGTGTATCCCAGTTGTTCGTGAGTTTCTCCTCTCATTTCTAAGTGTGCCTTAACAAGAACTTTCTGTTTTCCATATGTAAAATAATGAAATTTTGGTATTAGAATCTTAGGTTAATTTTCCTGAGTAATGGTTTCAGTGATGCAAGGGTCATGTGGGATCAGAAGACTGGGCGCTCCAGAGGGTTTGGTTTTGTTTCCTTCCGAAATCAGCAGGTACATTTCTTTTTCAGTTTGTGTTCTGCATTTTTATTATTTGTTGTGGTATCATCATTTTGACATGTAAATTCTATGTTCAGGATGCCCAGAGTGCAATAAATGACTTAACAGGTATGTATAATGAGGTGGTAATTTTGTTTCCTTATTATCTAGAGAGGTTCAAATCATTGATTTATGGCTGTCCAGGTTATAGCATTATTTGGGTAGGTATGTGAGAATGCATGATATTCTGAAAACTCCTCCTCTTCCAATGGATAATTGGAGAGACTGAAAAACTGGAAAATAATATTATAGTAGTTTGCATCAGGCGTAGGATTTTTGTGGCACAAGATTGATAATTTGAAGTACAATATTTTCAGTTTTAGTATCATTCTATACTCAAAGCTGCAAATTCGCGACCATGATGTGAATTTGTTTGATTTGTCACAGGGAAATGGCTTGGAAGCAGACAAATTCGTTGTAATTGGGCCACAAAAGGTGCTGGTTCTAATGAGGAGAAGCAAAACTCTGATGCCAAAAGTGTTGTGGAACTGACAAATGGTGGCTTAGGTAAGTTGCATAGGATCTAAACCCATAATACTAACCTCTACAGTTGATCCTATTATGTTTTTTGAAATTGTGGTATATGTTAGCTCAACAGCTGAAAGCATCGTGTCTAGCTCAACAGCTGAAAGCATCGTGTCTTTCTTCTGCAGAGCTTAATTTGCTTTCAATTTTTCTTACTCGTTGGCAAATGAAGTTGCATTATCTCGACATTCCTGATTTGGGACAGACATATCTTGGAGCAAATAAACTTACATTTTCTATGTTGCCTGTGCAGAAGATGGCAAAGAGACATCAAACAATGAGGCTCCTGAAAACAATCCTCAGTATACTACTGTTTACGTGGGGAATCTTGCTCCAGAGGTAGGGAAATTCTTTTTATCCTTTAGCTCTGGTATATTAATCATGTACTTTGTTCGTGGAACATGAGATGACCTGGAACATCTCAATTTGTATGAAACTGTAAACCAACTTATGTTTCACTATGCCAGGTAACTCAGATGGATCTTCATCGACATTTCCATGTACTAGGTGCTGGGGTGATTGAGGAGGTCCGCGTGCAGCGAGATAAAGGATTTGGTTTTGTAAGGTACAATACTCATGCGGAGGCAGCTCTAGCTATTCAGATGGGGAATGCCCAGTCACTTCTATTCGGAAAGCAGATAAAGGTAGGAGCTATTCCAATGGATTGCCAATGTGCAATGCTTATGTGTCATATTAGTTATTACCAAATGAAACATTTTGACTTTTAAGTATCTCTCCTACTGTGCATTTAGTGCTCTTGGGGTAGCAAGCCAACACCTCCGGGGACAAGTTCAAACCCACTTCCGCCACCAGCAGCTGCCCCTTTGCAAGGTAGCATCTCAGCCAGTGAAATCTTGGCCTATGAGCGGCAACTAGCGATGAGCAAGATGCATCACCAGGACCTCCAGGGGCAACATCCTTTTAGACAAACAGCAATGGGAATGGGTGCTACTGCTGGAACTAGCCAGGCGATATACGATGGTGGATTCCAAAATGTTGCGGCTGCCCAGCAGTTAATGTACTATTAGTTATCACCAAAACCTCTTTTTACTTTTTGATTGGCATTGGCGTTTCATTTGATATCTAACTAGGGAAAAAGTTTCTGTACACTTTCTTGGGAGGATAGGACATAGATGAGCTTGCTTGTCGCTCACATGTGCTTTGCTTGTCATCTGAATGTATGGATGGATGTATGTATACCTAATTACCTACACATTATATATCATATTATATGCTTTTCCCCTCAAGGTTATTAGAAAGTATTGGCAGTTAGCATGCCAGAAGAATTTTTTTAGTACCATGTTTCTCTGTCGTATGCAAAGCAGTGTAAGGAATGCCGTTTGTACTGGCAGTATCAGCCGAAAAATGGGATTCCAAATGTAAGTACTGTACTGGTAACAAATACCGGTCACACGAAATTTCAGCAAATACCGAGTAACAAATGTAATTTCAAAAAGTTGGACGAAATTGAAGGGAAAAAAAAAAAAAACTAGTTACCCACCCAGTTACCTTACTTTTTCATTGCTTTCTCCAGTCTCTACCGATATGGGTTATTTGTTATCTGAGAATTAGAGACATGTTGCCGTCTATTAACATGAAAATTTGCTTATGCTGATTTGGGTTACTTGTTTGAGAATTAGGTATTGGTTGCATTTTTTATTAACAATTAACATGGGAAATTGCTTCTACTGATATATGAAACTTTAACATGAATTATGAATTTTTTTTATTAAATTGAAATTTTGCTTTTTCAAAAAATAACAATATTCAATAATATTATAGATTATGTCCAAGGAATGTTTAACAATACTCTTTAATTCTGTTTCAATAATCTTGTTAGTTAAATTTACAATATCATCTTATTAATTATATAATATAGAGTTATGGCTTATTAGGAGTTCCACTAAGTTCATAGAAAATTATTAAATTCATCTGTCTTCAATTTTGGGCTAATGTCACTAATTAAGAGGTAACTTCTCGTAATCACGTCTTCATTTATTTGTGGAAAAGTTAACTATAAGATTAATCGACTGTTATTTGTTTGTGTAAATGATCTAAAAGGATTAGAGTTACTTTTTTAGGTTTTTATATAAAATTGTATAAAAATGATAATAAAAAAAAGTTTAGAGTTCATATGTTTTGCATGAACTTTTACATATTCAATTCTAATTTAATGATCATTTCATGTTTACGAGTAGTAATTGTACATGCGTTTGGGCACATTGCAATTGACTTCTATTATTCTATATAAGGTTATTAATTTAATTTTGAAATATATCTTTATTTATTTTACATATAGAGTAAAATTCAAGTACTCTTGAAAATTTAGTCTCTTTAAGAAGATTCAATAATTTAGCTTGAGCTTGGGTTTGTTGGTTCTTGGAATGAAGAAATATACCATTTGTTTGTATTGTAAAAAGCTTTTGAAAGGTAGGAGAATCACCGAATTAAAGAATCATTAGCTAGGATTAAAATTGATATGGAACCTTGTAAGAAAGTTAGTCATGAGATGGATTAAGAAATGAAAATTTTACATGCAAAGCATCAACATGAGAAATACATAAAGAAAATATTGAACTATGAAATTAGTAGTGGAATTTCTTTTTGTAGTGGTTAAGATGATACTGAGAATGCTGAAAGTGTATTCCTAGTCAACAAGAAAGGATTATTGTACTTTATGTGAGGAATAAAATAAGGTGATGTCTAATTTTTTGGCACCATGAGCAATTCTTGGAGCTCAACCTTCAATTTGTAGTATCTTACAATCTATAGAAGTAGCTCACGATGTGATGACTACAAGGTAATCTATTGAGCAACTTTATTTATGAAATAAAAAGTTATTTGGATGAAAAAAGAATAATTTAGACAAAATACGTGTGTTCAATCATATGTGATAGTTGGACAATTAGAAGACATGAGCATATTGTCAATTTTTTTGGTTTATTCTACTAAGGAGATAATGTTTTTGAAGTTTATTCATGCATTTGGTGTTGTTAAAAATGCTAACATTCTATTTTAAATATTTGATGAAGTTGTGAATGAAGTTGAGTTTGAAAATATTGTACAATTCATCATTGACAATAATTATGCTTATAAAGCAGCTGGAAAAAGGTTGCAAAATAGGAATAATTCTTTTTGTTGGATTGCTTGTGTTGCACATTTTATTGACTTGATCTTGAAAAATATAGGAGATCCTAGATACTTTCATATTATTGATGAAACAATGTAAAAAGCAAGAAAAGTGATCAAGTTCATCTATAATCGTGTATAAGTCCTAAATTTGATGAGAAAGGGTTTAACAATGGTAGAAATTTGTGTCATCCCGCTATTACAATATTTTTGGCTAATTTCTTGTCACTTTAGTGCTTTGTTTCAATAAAGAAGTATTGGAGACAAATATTTACAAGTGATAAGTAGATTACATCTAAATATTTCAGGTCTAAAGTTGAAATGAAGGTTTCTAGAATTATACTTGAAGATCATAAATTTTAACCGCAATATCAAATTGTTATCCAATTTTGTGAAACTCTAGTAAGATTACTTTATCTTCCTGATAGAGATGAAAAGACAATAATAGGTTATTTTTGTGATGCTATAGAGAGGGCGAAGGAAGCAATCAAACCAATCTAAAAAATGGTCATTCTATATATTCATCTTATCTTGTAATCATCAATAAAAGATCGAAAAGGAAACTTTACTCTCTATTGTATTCAGCTAGGATATTTTTTAATCATAATGTCTATTTTAGACCAAGCTAAAATTAAAAGGGGAATGTTATTAACTATCACAATGATTGTTGCACTTAAGATGATACAAGATCTCTTTAGCATATAAATAAAGGTATATAACACTGCGTTTAGTGATTTGGGATGCCCATTGCAATTTGACAAAGAGATAGACTTAATTTAAATATATGTTTCTTTTTTATTACTTTTTAATCATCACTTTATTTTATTTAAAGGGTACTTTTTTGTCTTATAGTTGTTTGTTGGGACCAATTTTGAAGTGGGGTTTTAGAATTACAAAGGTTTGCAGTTCAAATGATTCAATTTGTGAGTGTAATATGATGTGAAAGGAATTTAAACACATTTGAATTCGTCAATTTCAAGAAAAAGAATAGATTGGAACACAAAAGATTGAAGGATTTGGTCTTTTTTTTGATAAAATTTAAAGCTTTAAGAAATGTATGTTATTATCAATATTAAGTTGAATATAATTTCTTGTATTTTCTTGATAATTTAATTCTATTTATTTACTAGGACTCTTAATATAACAAGTAGTTCTATAGATTTAATTTGCCTTGACCATATTGATCTTTTAATAGATTGGGTTTCTGAGGAACCAAGTTTGATATATGAGAGTGACTTGAAAGAAAATCTTATATGAAAAAGTACTGACATGTCATTTAGTGCAATGAATTTAAATGATGGTGATAAAGAAATTCCTCTCAATAATGAATATTTTGTACTAAATGAAAATTATGATTAATGCAATTTGAGTAGATATTCTATTGAATGAAGTTTCAAGTTTCAAGTTTTTTATTTTTTATTTTTTATAGATATCACTTCTATTTAATGTATATGTTAAATTCTATATATTTAATATAAATATAGAACTTTTACCTATAAGTATTTTTGTTTTAGGTCTCACTTCTACTTAATTATGCTCTTTGGCACAAACTCTCATTATAAATTGTAATGTTTATGGAGTAGTGGACCTATATTATTCTTACTATATGATTTTTTGATGTAATTATTCTTTATTATATGATGTAAATTGTAGCATTTTAAATATTTTGCATTATTCTTAGGTTATATATGTATGATGAATAAATAGTCTTTTTTATATTAATTGTGGTTATTGTTTATATGTGAAATATGTGAAAAGTAATATTAAATATTAGTATAAATAAATAGATAATTGTGATTTCAAATTTATATTACTATGATTTTTGGAGACATGGTTGATATAAAATTAAAAATTATATGGTACAATATATTGAGAGACTATTTTGTAATTTAAAAAATTTAGGAACTATTTTATAATTTTTAAAAATTACTTGAAATGATACTTAATATTGATCGGTACTGATACGCTACCATACCAAAACCAAATTTGGTACCAGTACCATTATTGTATTCATAACATTGATGTCAAATATAATTATAAATATAAGTTCCCATGTGGTTGTTAATTCCTTCAATTTGTTTTATTCTAGTTTCCTTTCATTTAATTTGTAAAGGAATTTGTAGACAAAAATGATAATATAAGAAAATGTAAGGACAATCATCATTTTAATTTTTAATTAAACATGTTATTATGTATATTTTAGTTATTAAATTTTAAATTCAAAATTTAATTTTATTAATTATTTTATGTAAGATTTTCTAAAACACAAATTTATGTAACTACATATATATTATGAGATGGCATATATGTACAATCAAGATGTAATGTGTTGCAAGAAATTTTGACAGAAGATAATTAGTAAAACTGAAAGATTAAAGAATGAGATAAGAAATTGATTATATATTTAATTTTTAATGCAATTTATTAGTATTAATTTGGAACATAACTAGAAATGGTTGGTCTCACCTTTATTTATTAAACAACCAAATTTGAGGAATTAGGAATCCTTAATTCTCCTTTGTTATGACCCTACTCTTCTCTTTTCTTTTATGCTCCTCATCGCCACCTGTTTCTCTGTTTATTCTATGGTACACTCAGTTCAATTACAAAGTATGTTTTATTGATAAATTTTTCTTTTTTACTTTCTTCATTGAAAGTATTTTAACATATCCTTCTTAAAGAGATAATTCCACTACATTTTTTGTGTTAAGAGGTGTTTGGTTCCTATTCTTATCATTGGTTGTAGAGGTGTGTACTCCCTTTTCCTTTCTATAAACCTATTGCATTTCATCTTGATTTTGTTTTTCTTATTTTTCATTTAACTACATGCGACATTATTTGTCATTATCTAAATTTGTTATTCAATATAAAACATTACTCATAGTTTTGCTATATTTCTCTTATCAACAACTATGTATTCATTTTACTTTATTATTAATAATGTAACAAAATTAATAAAAAATTCTCTTTTAAAAAATTATTGTTTCTTAACTGAATTTTTTTATTTACAATCTAACATTATCTTTTATTAGATTTCAAAATGCATTATCAAATGTTATTGAATATTAGGGCAATTTTCCTTGAATTTTTATCAAAGAAGATATAGAGAATGTCAATTGTATAGATTAATTGAAGAGTTGGAAATTTTCATTATCAATAATCAATGCATAAATAAAACAAAACAAACAACAAATTTAGATGATGATTCATGAGTCTCACTTTTTATTAAATAACAAGAAAACCCAAAGTCCATTGATTGCCTAATTATTCAAAGTGCAAGTTGATTAATTAAAGAATGCATATCTCTATTTCCATTAATATGATATAGTCTAAGTGATAGTTAATTAATTAGATATTGCACATATATATATATCCACTAACCGGATAAATGACATCAACTTTTTACAACGTGATTATTAAATAATCATTAAACGACTAGTGATGTCAAGTATAACTTAAATATTGACTAATCTAAGACAAGCAATTTTCTTTTTTGAAAGGCTCTCATATTCACACATATAAAAGGCTAATTAAAGCTACTGAAAGATAATGGTGATATTCTTCCATTAGATATGATTATAAAAGCATTTATAAATCAACTTATCTTAATTTAATAAAACTTATCCTAATTTAATAAAATGTATATATTTATTCGTATAGACTTCAATTATATTTAATATCGATAATATAAAATCGTTGACATTTATACGAGACATTATCTAACTGTTTTATTGATTATAAGCATATTTATAGTGGTTTCAATGTAGAAGAATAAATCTTTTTAGTGAGAAGTTCAAATTAGAACCTAAGTTGACTTATGTGAATAGGGAAACATGCATTTATGACAAAATGAACTTCTATTAGGTGAGTTGTAGAAAAATTAGCTAGATGGAGAAAGATTTAGGTACTTCTAATTTGACAAGGCATATTATAAGGTATCAAGTTTTAAAGTTAAGGAGTTTTTGAAACTCATTAAATTAAATAATAATCGCACTAACTAACTAACATGATAAAATTCTTGAAATGGATGATATTTATGTGTCACATAAAATAGACATACCATTTCCTTCACCTGACATGTGTATAATTAGAAGAGAGGAGATTAATGAAAAGAATGATAAACATGATAAAAGTATTTTGATGAAGGATATAGTCATAGTGAAGAAAGAAATAAAGGAGTTGGATGGAACCCGTTGAGAACAATAAAGAATTGGTTGATCTCCTTTATTCAAACAATAATGACAATAATGGAAACATTAACGAAGACGCATATGGCGTAGTTCTTGAAGAAGCTAAAAAACAAACAAATATTGATAACGGACAAATTGAATTTCAAATACATATTTCATATAACTAGTTACCAGTTGAAATTGATTCCATTAATAGTGGAAATTTTATTGACATTGACGAATACTTAAGCGGAGAGAAGCATAGTGAACTATTAGGCATCAACCAACTAGTATAGCACCATAATGGACGTTGCTATGGAGTTTGCAAATTTCAAAGATTTTTGGAGTTTGCAAATTCCAAGGATTTTAAAGATCTTGTGGATTATGCAATGTAAACATGGTTCAATATGAGGTAGAAAAATGGTCAGAGTAATAAGAATGAGATTGACTATATTAAAGGATGTCAATGAGAGTTGTATATCGGATATAACAGGAATGATAAGTATTTCAAAATGAAGACATATAAACTTGATTATAATTATTTTACAACTAAACAACTGAAAATGGTTTCTTCCAAGTTCTTAATCAGATATAGGGACATAATTCTACAAAAATCTCATATATCTATAAATAAAATAGATGAAGAATGTAGGAAGAAGTTGAATATATTTGTTAATTCTAGCATATATAGAGCAATAAAAAGGATATTGAGAAAGGAGAGAGTAAAATACTTATGAATGAATAATCCAAGCTAGTTGAGTATGTAAATGGACAGAAATTAAGCAATTATGAATTTGCAGTGGAGTTACAATTGTTAAAGAATCAACAAATTTCTTTGTTACACTTTAAAAGTTTATATATTTGTTTTAAAGTTATAAAAAGAGGATAAAAACGTTTAAGACCAATATTTAGGATGGATGTTTGCTTTTTAAAGATAAGAGTTTTAAGGCTAGTTGCTTAGTGCATTTGAGAGTGATCAGGATAGAGGGATATATCCATTGGCATAAGTTATTGTGGAGGTAGAAAATATTGACTTATATAGTTTATTTATGAATTTCTTTGCATTGACTTATAATTAGAAGATAGAAATGGACTTAAAATAATATTTGATATGTAAAAGAGAACTTATACTTGATATTGTCATTTACTTCTTGATCATTATATTTAGACTAAATTAATTTGTTTTGATTATTTAGAGATTAGTAAGAGTTGTGAAGGAGACATTACTAAATGCCGCATATTATATGTTTACCAGACATATTTATCACAATTGATAGAGAGACTGGGTGGAAAGAAATAGAGAAGGTAGTTATATAATTATCCATTGTCTACTAATGTTAAAAAATTTAATAAGTAGCTTAAGAGGCTATATAAAATTAAACTTAGGTATGCCACCTACTTGCTTGAATTTAGACGAAAAGGTGAGCAAGATATTTTCAATCATTTGAGTCCAAATTCCTAATAGTTGGTAATAATATGAATAAGTTTAATAGGTAAACCTTACTTACCAAAGATAGATCAATAATTAGGATGCTTGAAACAATAAAAACTATGGTAACAAAGAGTAATGTGAATGAGAGATTGTATAAACATTGATGAAAGGAAGACTTGGCCTCAATAGTTATGATTAAATTAGAAAAGAACCAAAAAGATGCAATGCATTAGAGATTTATATTACAAATCATATAAATATGTCAAAAATGTTAATCATAATAAAAGGTCAAGGCATTTACAAATGATTGCTACAAGAAGGCTTAATTTCTAAGTGTGTATGAGTATGTATTGCAATTTGTAAGAGATGTTAGTTTTTTGTCTAACAACTTATTATGAGAAAATACATCTACCAACTAAGAGATTCATGTCAAGGTGTCTTAAAAGAAGAAAAAGAAAAGGCAAAAATGAGTAAAAAAAGTGGAAAATTCAAATAAGTTGTACGAAAAAGGTTAAGTGTAAAGATATAGAAAATGTGATCATTTTAATAATAGCTCAAGAAAAATATAGTAAAGAAGCCCTAAGAATAGGGTTAGCAATAAGCTAGGCTCAGCTTGGGCTTAACTCTTTTTTAGCCTATAAATGGCTTGAAGCTCAATAAGCTCGATTTGCTTGAAACTTGATCGAATTCCAAACAAAGTGACATCATTTTGGTTAATCATTTTAAGCTCAATTCTTTATCCATTGAACAAAATAATGTCGTTTTATTAAAACCTAATAAAATGATGTTATTTTATCTATAACTAGTTCCCTCCGAAGCTAGAGCATATTCCAAAACCTAATTAACTTGAGCTTCATTTTTTTTATTTTAAGTCAAATTAGGTTGAGAACAAATCAAAATGTGAACCCTACAAGGAATATCTAATGAACTATTTGCAAATGTTAAAATTTTATTTTAAAATTACTAATATTTTTAAGTATGTATACGAATAGAATGTGAGTGACTTTTAATTTGACATATTTTGTTTGAAATCACAATTGAGGTCATTCTTGATGTTCAGAATCTACAACAGAGGCATCTTCATAAATATATGAAATGCGATGTTGTTCTTCTTTAAAAATTCTTCAAATATGTGTTTTGAATATCTTCCATTGGAGTGTTGCATCTTGTTGGTGTCAATAGTAGAGAAGTGGAGAAGATACTACTACCCCTAGTGAATAAGACAATAATGTGAGTTTTTTTTAATGATATTTATTCATGCTTTTAGGAATAAATATACATAATAAAATAATTAATTAATTGTTGGCAATTTGATGGCTCTTCATATGCTCTTAAAGAAATATGGAGTTTTGATCCGGTTCAAAGAAAATCAACCATAACTTAAAAATATTTATAAGGTAAAGCAAAGAAAAGAAGAGTATTATTAGTAAAAAGTGGACAGTCATCACAACACAATTTTCCTAGTCTAGTATGCATCAGTAGTGCAATATGAACCATAATTAATCACAATAAATATTATTTCACATATCATTAAGCTACTGACTTACATATAATGGAGAATTTTTTTTGAGAGGTTAAACTAAATCTATTTATCTTTTGAAAACTAATAATATATAAATTAAAAATTATTTTAAAATTTCCTTTAATAATATAGTTTGTGAATGTTAATTATATGATCCTGTAACAAATGCATTTACTTGGATCTATCATCTACTTTTAATATATTATACATTGTCAATTACTTGATTATACACATATCATTTGCTTTTACCACTTCCTTAGTAATATTAAAAGTATGTATTTCGATCACTGATCTGTCATTCATAACACCAAACAATATCGATATAAGTGACCATAATCTAACAATTTAGTTACATGTTTTTTAATTGAAATTCCACTAAAATAAGAATTCAATAAAATTTATACCATTTTCCTACTATCACATGTGAAAATTATAGCCATCAAAAATAAAATGATTCCTGCAATAATATTCAATAACATAAACTTATTTTTTTTTATTTGGCCAATATATTAATGTCCTCCTTAATATGCTTTATTTGCTCTCCAATCTCTTTAGTTTTCTTTACTTGCTTCATATTTGATGATATCAATAATGATTTAGTTGTATTGATTTCATACTTGAAATCAATTTCAGATGTACTTGTTTTAACCTTTTTCTTCAAAAGCGCTGCTTATTTTCTCAACTTATAAATAATTTTAATAGTTCTTTAAAGAATTTTTTTCACCGTACCTTTTGAAAAAATTTACATCTCCTAACCTACAAGTAGATCAGTTCAACCATTTTATATAAAACATAAGTTTCTTCATTTCATATACAAATAACATTCAATAGACACTAGTTAATTGAAACATTAATAAAATTTCTTACTTATATGGTAACCACTTTATGAAATCTTTAGTGGAGCATTTAACCTATAGTATCAAATTATGCATTAGAGTTGAATGTTGTACAAGTTGATGATGGGTATTTGATAGAAATTATGCTAAATAATAACCACATATTAGTTCAAAAACAAAAAAATTGTTAAGATCATATGTTATATAACATAGGATTTTTACAAAAACATACATATAAAAGAATTTGAGGTTGGTAATACTTATTTCATAATGTATAAAATTAGGAACGATTAATCATAAGTGTTTGTTAGTAGGAGAGAAATAATACTAATGAAGAACAATGAGAACCAAAGTAAAAGTATAGGGCCAAAGGTAAAAATCACCCATAATATTTCACAAAAAGTCTAACTTAATACCTAGTGTTACCTTTGGTAAAACTTTGCACGTTAACATTTATAAAATACCACTATTTTTATCTCAAAACCTCATTCCATTAGGTTTCTATTAGTTACATGTCAATAGACTTTTAATCCATCCATTGTAGCATGTTAGTTAGGTAATATGCACTCAATAAAAGTTGACATGGATTTTTTAATTAAAAATTATCTTAAATTTACAAGAGCTTTAGTTATTGAAATTATTAAAATATTATATAATAATTTTTAATCAAATTAAAAATTAACTAATCATAGTAACATCTCTAAACCCAACTCCATCTTCAACAAAGGTTTCGTCTAACATTTTATTGCAAGGATTAATACCCTTTTTCTATCATATGCAACTCTATATCAATAACTTTAGAACGATAATCCAAGCTCAAACTTTAAATATTGAATTGTGTGTTTGGCCTTGTGGCGAGTCCCGTTACTTTACTTGCCTATGTTATTAAAAAGTTCAAAAAGAGCTCTATCATTGGTACAAATCTAACATGAGTGTCATGGAAATAAGTCACAAAGGAAAAGAGTTTCTTATAATTGTTCAAAAGGTTGAGCCTAATCTTAGTGCTCTTTCAACTATTCATTAAGTTTATGTTATTCTATTTGTTTAAGGTAGTGCCATTACTTAGTTCACTTTGATCCTTTAAATATGTGCAAGCATGATGATTATACTAACTATTTGATTACTGGTTCATGGGGTGATAAGGCATTCAAGGAGGTGCAAAAATTTTACAAGTCAAAGGTGATTTGGATTAGGTAATCTGAGAAGTACATAAAGATTCAATCTTTTCATAGTTTAGAACAAATTTCAAATGTTAAGCATCTACATATTTATGTCGTTCATAGTGTTGAGTTTAAGGATTACCCTACTCTAAAGATTAGAGTTTTAATAGTTGATATGTCTTGTAATTTATGTCCAAAGCTTGCGGAAGTTATTAAGTTTCACTTGATCTATGCTAGTTCTAGACTTAGTAACCTCTCGAGACCCAACTCCATCATTAATACCTTTCCATCATATGCACCTTTATATTAATAACTCTAGAACGATAATCCAAGATCAAACTTTAAATATTGAATTGTGTTTTTGACTTTGTGGCAAGTCTCGTTACTTTACTTGCCTACATTATTAAAAAGCTCAAAGAGAGCTCTATGATTGGTACAAATTAGAAATAAGAGTTATGGAAATGAGTCACAAAGGAAAAGAGTTCTTTTAATTATTCAAAAGGTTGAGCCTAATCTGAGGGCTCTTTTAAATATTCATAAAGACTATGTTATTTTATTTGTTTAAGGCGGTGCCATTACTCAGTTCACTTTGATCCCTTTAAATATGTGCAAACATGATGATTATATTGATTATTTGATTACTAGTTTATGGGGTGATAAGGCATTAAAGAAGGTGTACAAATTTTGCAAGTTAAAGTTGATTGGATTAGGTAATTTGAGAAGTACACAAAGATTCAATCTTTTCTTAGTCTAAATAGGCTTGTCAAATTGGGCTTGACCCGCCCGGCCCGGCCCAGCCCATGGCCGGTCAACGATTTTTGACCCAGTTTGACCGGCCCACGGGCCGGGCCACAGACCAAGTATGTATGGCCCGCGGGTCGGGGGCCCGAGCCACAAGCGGGGCCGCCGGGCGAGGGCGGACGAGCCGCGGGCCGGCCCGTGGCCAGTGAAATAGTGGACGGGCAAAACCGTGGGCCCGTCCGACGAGCTTGGCCTGTGGCCCGTGGCCCGTGGCCCGCCCACCACAAAAAAATTTATTATTTATTTAAAAAAATTAATAAATAATTTAAGTAAATTAAAAAATTGTAATTAATTTAGTTCATAATTTTAACAATAACTTTTAACTTGTTAACTTATTAACTTTTCATATAAATTTCTAATTAATTGAATTA
>JAOQMS010000001.1:13032828-13043185 GCA_027563885.1 Erythroxylum longipes | reverse complement strand
TTTATAATTTATTAATTTTAAAAAATAAAACAACAATTTTTTAAATTTATTTTTAAAAATTTTTATTTTAAAATTTCAGGCCAAAACGGCCCGTGGGCAGCCCGGGCCATGGGCCTCTCCGCGGGTTGCCCTTCGGCGGGTTGAAAACGGCCCACGGGCCTTTTCTGCCCGCATTGGCTAGGGCACAGGCCGGCCCTCCGCGGCCCGCCAGGGCCGTGGGCCGAAATAGCCCGAGGCAAATTTTCAACGGACCGAGCCTGGCACATCCCTAAATCTAAGGGTCTGCATATTTATGCCGCCCATAGTGTTGAGTTTAAGGATTACCATGCTCCAAAGATTAGAGTTTTAATAGTTGATATGTCTTGTAATTTATGTCCAAAGCTTGAGGATGTTACTAAGTTTCACTTGATCTATGTTAGTTCTCGACTTTGTCAGCTTGTCACCTACTAAAAGAGGTTTTCCAACCTACAATGTGATTAAAATAAATTTTAATCACATTAAAAATTAACTAATCATAGTAACCTTTCTAAACCTAACTCCATTGTCAACATTGTTTTCATCTATCATTTCATTTTAAAGATTAATACCTTTCCATCACATGCACCTTCATATCAATTAACTCTAGAACAATAATCCAAGCTCAAACTTTAAATACTAAATTTAGGTTTTGACTTTGTGGCGAGTCCCATTACTTTACTTGCCTACAGTATTAAAAAGTTTAAAGAGAGCTCTACGATTGATACAAATCAAACATAAGTGTTATGAAAATGAGTCACAAAGGAAAAGAGTTTCTTTTAATTGTTCGAAAGGTTGAGCCTAATCCCAGGGCTCTTTTAAATATTCATGAAGATTATGTTATTCTATTTGTTTAAGGCGGTGGCATTACTCAGTTCACTTTTGGCCCTTTAAATACGTGCAGACGTGATGATTATATTGATTATTTGATTACTGGTTCATAGGGTGATAAGGCATTCAAAGAGGTGCAAAAATTTTACAAGTCAAAGGTGATTTGGATTAGGAAATCTGTGTACATAAAGATTCAATCTTTTAATACTTAGTAAAATTCAGATGTTAAGTATTTGCATACTTATGCCATTCATTCATAGGGTTGAGTTTAAGGATTATCTCTCCAAAGATTAGAGTTTTAATAGTTGACATGTCTTGTAATTTAGGTCCAAAGCTTGTGGACGTTACCAAGTTTCACTTGATCTATGCTAGTTCTCGACTTTGTCAGCTTGTCACCGACTAAAAGAGGTTTTTCAACCTATAAAGTTCTCCTAAAATATTACTATATAAAGCTTTGACCAAACAAGATTCTTTTTTACGAAATGCACATTCTAAATATCCTTTTCTATACTTTACCTTTCAACAATCTCATGTCTCAGCATTTGAATTTGGTTATATAAAGAGATTTCACACAATTTATTATAAGATGAAACATAGAACAAAACTGAAGAAGACAAAGGGGGGACCATAAGATAAGCTAATTTGGAAAATTAGGGATCTATGTTGGGTGACTAGCACGTTGTAATGAATTAAGTTCCATCTATTTAAAGATGAATTTTTGATAACCATAAAATGTTTGAAATTATTTTAAACACTTCTAAATATTAGACCCATATACTTTAGTACTAGAACAAAGTATTTAATATTTTGAAAAGAATCAGTTTAAACCCTCTAATTATTTTTGATAAACCTTTAAGTTTAAAAGCACCTTTTTAATTAAGAAATTACATCACTTGAAAATATGTTTCTCCCGAAAAAAGAAGATAAAAAGCTATGCTTGGAAGGGACTTACCAGCACAAGGAACCGAGGAACCGAGGTGACATGGGGCTGTGTACATAGAAACCCTAATTGTAATTGCTTGCAACATTCCATACAATTGAAGCAGTGGACATACAAACACTAATTCCATACAATTTAGAAAATGTAAGACATAGACACTGAAAATCATGCCAAAAAACAGGAAGACAGGCATAATAGGCTACATATCTCAAGAACTGCTGAAGGATCAAGATTAAAATCCTGTGTTAATGGATACTTAGTCGAGCGGAGTCTGGAGCGGGGAGATTAACTGCTGTATTTCATCTGTTAATTCTTGTAGCTGTCTACTTGAAAAATGTAGTTAGTCGTTTTCCAGCCTTGCTATGTACTCATCATAGAATCTCCCAGCTCGTTCAAGATCTCCAAGCTCAGTGTAACAGTCAGCTATTGCTCCATAGGCCTCTGTGTTACCAGACTCCTCTCCTTCTCGCTTGGATATTGCAAGAACCATTGAATGATATTTAATAGCATCACGGTATTTACCCTGCCTTTGCAGTGAGGCTCCTAGATAAAGCACTTTCAAATATAAGGACATTGAGTTGAACACAAGTCTTTGATACTATAAATGTTAGCAATGAAAGCCAATGGTGGATGAATAAAATAAACCTAAGCCTCTTGCTGCTTTCTTCTCCTCTATCGGGTCCTCCAAAGTCTGAGCAAGCTCAAGAGCTGCCTTGAACTCCAAAAATGACTTCTCTAGATCTTGATTCCTCAAAAAGTTCTTTCCAGCCTTTAACTTTGAAATCAAATCTTCCTTCCTAGGATCAACAATTACTTCATTTTCTTGTATTCTACTGCCTACTGGAGCATAACTCAAAGTGGGGGCATAAGACTCAATCTTAGCTTGTCTTCTTAGAGCTGCATTTATCTGACGCAGTTGCTCATTTAGCCTCTGCAGCTCTCCTCTTCTCTGCCTTGCAAGCAGTCCTGTGATACCAGTTTGGATCTTTAGCAAAACTAAAAATTAAATCTCACACGGCTTAACAAATAGACCTCTAGCATTCCATACATGTATTCCATACGGGCAAGTAAAGCCAGTCAAAACTTTTGCATCTTGAAACTCACATTTGGTAATTTTCCAACTATACATTGATAGAAAGAAATTAATTGAGAGAGTTATGTTAAGTTTGATAATTTTCTTATTTACAAGGAGAAGTGGTCTATATACAAAAAGGCATATATCTCAACCTAAAACTTTAAGGTCATTTAACTATAAATAATTGAACTTTCTTATTTGATAAGCATTTTTTTCCACATATTAGGCTCCTATCACTTGCTCTGTTATTATGTTAAATTTCATAATTTTCTTATTTAGGAAGAGATATGAATTATATACAAGGAGGTTCATATTTTAATGTAAAACCTTAAAGCCATTAGGTTTTGGATATTTTCTTCTATATAAACTGATCTTATCTTTTATCCCTTTTGGATGTTGGAGTTATTAAGCCTTTTTAACATATTGCTTTAACTCAGGCGGAAAGCAGGAGCTCAACGTGTATAGTATCAATACCTCCAACAGTGGCCCCAATGAGAGCCACAAATAGCAGTAAAGGCATGTTGAAGAAAGAGTTATCTGCCTCGCATGTTTCTGCCAAAGCTTGCAATGGCATTGTCCATATCAAGGCATTGCTAACTAGAAATGCCGTTGCAGATACATTTTGATGTACTTTTCCCTGCAAAGGCTATAATCACTCAACCAGATTGGAACATGTGAGATTAAGGAAATAAGTCGTGATAAAACAGAAGACCCAGGTCTATTAAATGAAAACATAGTAATGCATCAAAAGAGTATCATAAAGTACATATGTAATCCTGAACCATTATTCTGTCTAATTCAATCAACTGAATCTTTTATATTAACCATGGTAATCATGAAAAAAAGGTATAATGAAGTGCATATCTAATCCTGAACTCTTATTCTGTTAATCATGGTAGTGACGAAAAAGAAAAGGTATCATGGAACACATATGTAATCCTGAACTCTTACTCTGTCTAATTCAATCAGCTGAATCTGTTACACTAACTATAGTGATGAAACGGGGAACTCACATTAACTCATAGACCAAGTTAATAATAGCTTGAAGGCAATCATTACCTTGATATCAAAACCCAAACAGTAATTAACAGCTTTCAATCTCATGACAAATTGGTTGCTGAACTATCAAAACAGAAGGTTTACTAGATTTAGACGCAATAATTTGATTGAAAACTTTTACAAAAGAGGCACCCACCTCCATGAGTCTCCATACTAAAAAATGACAAGCATTTTGGTCATTGAGAGCATGCTAAATTGCAATTAAGAATTACCATATCCAAATCGGGCAGAAAAATAAAAACAAGAGTACATGTAAAACTGGAGAACTCACCATCATACCTGATGAGTTGACAACTGTTCGAAAAGAGACAGTACTTTAATGATATCCGAAGACTTTCTGGACATAGATTTTAGATGTACACTTCTGTCGATTAACTTAAGATAACGTCCATAGCTTGGTGAAAACTTTTTCACCTTAAACAAAGGGAAATCTGAAAAGAAACAAAATTTCATTTCAGAATCCATTTTCATAACAGAAAATTTTCGTTCAGAAATCATGCGAAGAGATGAATCAAATGTTCATTAAACGTTACCCACCACATCCATTAATCGGCTATTTACCCACAAACATTTAGCCCACGCACACAAGCAAACTTGTGACAGTGAATTTCACACGATAAGAACTAGCATAAAGCTTGAAATTCTGAGTTATGGAGATCGTTAATTTTTAAGGGTAATTCGTTCGAACCCTACTTGCAGACATCTCCATATCCAGCAGACACGGAAATCTAGTTCACCGTTTCGTGCAAATTTAGCAAAAGAAAGTACCGTTGCACAATCTCACAAATCACATTGTATATTTGATCTCCATGACCGTACAGATGAACGTTTTCAAACAAAGAACTACGAACACTAGAAACTCAGTTTTCATTCAAACCCAGTTCCTCATTTCTTTGTGTCTTTGAGAAACCAAAACAAAAAAGCATACCCCAAACCAAGCATAGTTCAAAGAAGTTAAGGTCAAAGGAGTCGAATCATCAGAACATATCGAAGCCAAAGAGAGATCACAAAGAAGGTAAAAGACCAACCAGAGAGATCGGGTTTGGCTGAGACGATTGAGGGTAACGGTGGAGAAGAGAGAGAATAGTAGCGGTTGGTTAAGGAAGAGCAGAAAACTAGCTCTGCCATATTTTTTACATCCAGAGGATAGAGCCGACGTTGCCTGTTATTGTACTATTTGTCTTATGGATACGGTGCTCGCGAATGGGAGATAAAAGACCTTGATTACTCTTTAAATTGCCTTAATAGACATGGGATGGTGGAAACCGAGCTGTGGAGGCAGGCCCAGAAGGGGAATGCTTGGACGTTTATACGGAGGATCACTAGCAAATGAGGTTTAAAAGAGTATGGGTTCACTCTGGCGTTGTCAAACAAGACACTTGGTTACCACATAAAATTAGGACAAGGATTAGGAGTTTAGGACTATACGAGGCCGGTTAGGAATTGCATCAGCGTCAAATCATTGTGGTGGAGTTGTACTGTATGCGTATATAAAGCAAACACGCAACGCGGTGAATTATGTGTGATAATTTTTTTTTCATATATTCTTTCGATTTGTATAATAAGTAAATCTTAAGAGTCTGTTAAACAATAAAGCCTTTTAAACGATAAGAACTTATTAGACAATAAGAGCCTTTTGTAAAATAGGATTTTACTTAAACGAAATAAGCCTACTAAATGATAAATTCTGTTAAAATAATTTAAAAACAGAAGAATTTAAAAATAGAAGACATTTGTTAAAGCTGAAGGGACCCTTCTGTAAGTTGAAAACAGAAAGAGTCTTTTATAAAAGTGAAGGAGCCTCTTGCTAAAAAGAACACATACAATATAATGCGAAAATTTAAAAGTTAGAGAGAGATAAAAGAAGGACGCAGTCGTTTTATACTGGTTCGGCTAACAACCAATCCTATGTTTAGTCTTCAAGTATCCAACTTGAGTATTTCACTATAAGAATCTGAGTATTAAATTTGACGAGTCTTTTCAAGCTCACAAGTACATATTTTTTAAAGTTCTCTAACCTTCTACACTCGAAGTGTATAACAAGTTTTTAAAAGTTCACAGAAAAAAATAAAAGTGTAAAATCAAAAGTAAGTTTTTAAATAACAATTTATCTCTTGATAAAATGATTTCACTTTCTAAGGCATAATAAGAATGATATGACTCTCAAGAATATACATGCTGTCCAAATGTTTCGAAAATCTGAGTATGTTCGTTACTTCACAAGTGTTGTTGCTCTTCTTTAAATAGTCAATTTCTTCAACTAGTCGTTACTTCCTCTTAATTCTAAGTTGACTTTGGATTTTCAATATCATCTCTGTTGGAACAAAAATTTTTGGAGTTAATTGTTCGAAAAGGTAAGATCTTCTCGGATGTTAATAAGGAAAGTTTACTAAGAAAGTTCCTGCAAGAAAGGAAGTAATTTTCCTATGATTTTGTTTACTTAAAAAAATACCATTATCTATATAAGAAAATAAATTCAATTTAAATTTTGAAATATTATATAGTTATTATCAAAATCGTTAAATATAAACCTTGATTTAACAATAAGGAGCATGTAATTTAACTGGGCCTGTGTTGAAGGATGTTGGATTGTTTCACACAAATATGCTGGCTCGCAACTCCCCCTAATGGACTCTACCAAATTAGGACATTTATGGAGGAACCAAGAAAAGAAGCCTTGGTTTGGGTTGAAGAATAGAAAGAAGGAGCTAGCATCTATGATGAAATGGAGCATATTGCTAAAGAGACACATACGAGACTTCAGCAGATTTGAATGTTTGAGATTTAAGCATGTAGAGATGCAATGCGTTTTGGAGTGCTTGAATATGTAAATGTAGAGAAACTGTAGTTTTCCCATTCAAGGTTTTAATACAATAACTTAATTTACAAAAAAAAACTAATTGGCTCACTTGTAGACTAAGCTGTTTGAAGTTTGTTTAGATAAGTTGATTAAAGTTAGTTGAATTGGGTTTTGGGTATCTCTTTAGGTGCCTTCATCCCTTTAACGATGAAACATGAGAATGAGACCTATTTTGCTTTTCATGGATTTTGAGCTGGGCTAGGACAAAAAAGGAGGCGCTCTTAAGGATTGTTGGTTAGAGTTAAGAGTATGACATAAATCGAAAAGACTGACTATAGTGAATATAAGCAAGGTCTTCTCTTCTCTTCTCTTTTTTATAATTAGAAAGCTAAGACTTGAAATCATATCATCCAAAGCTATCAAAATTGGGGACTACAATAATTGAGTTTAACATATTGGAAGGATGTGATTACTTTGTAGCAATAAATTAGCAATTTGGTTCATAGTCCCTAACTTTCCATCATGATGCGAAAGTCAACAAATATGGCGATTGGTGAAACAATTTGTGTGGAAAATAAAAAATCACTAATCTCTTACTTCGTCAAATGTGTTGTCCAATAATTTGTATCATTGTTTTTGTTAGTATTGGTACCCCCTAGAGCTGAAAGAAATTAAATTCTTAACAATATCTTTAAATTTAAAGTTCATGATGAACCTAATATAAAACTAACCAAGTTCCATCATTAAGGTCGTGGGACTTGACAACTTTTGGTCCAAGTAAATATCGTTCTGCAACTCAAAAGAGAAAGAAGAAGGTAGAAAATACATCATTCATTTGACTTTTTCCTTGTGACTTTCTAGGAACATTATTGATTTATTATGTTTCGAGTTTGGCTAGGAAACGTAACATTTTTTGGAGAGCTATGTAATTGAAGTTTAGGTAAGCATATTGTAATTTTTCTGAGAAAATGTTAAAAATATAATTGTTGAAAACATACCACTTTACTACTAGCGTAAAAGTTTAGGACTAAGAATCTCATGTCAAGTACACTAATAAGTTGGCCTAGTTATTTCACTATGGGATTAACTCTTACATGGCCCTGTGTTTTTTTGGAATTGTCCATTCAATCAAATATGTGCCATTAGGGGCCATACATGAGTGAGGTGCTGATCGTGGTTTTTCGACATGTGTAAGTTCTAATTAATAACCTAAATAGTATGTAAGCGTACGGGTTGTTTGCTTAGTACCTAAGGTGTTGATCTTACGATGAGGGATAATCTAATCCTAAAATCTAATTTGCAGTAATTCAAATTGTACAAAAATAAGGCAAGAATTTAATTCAATCATACAATTCAATTCCAAGAATCAATTATGGAAATATTAACAAAGTAGTAGTTGCAACGCAAACTCAAGAATCAACCAAAAGGAACTATCAATTGAGGAAAAGGAGAATTTTTACCTATCTTTAATGCTAACCTAATCGATTATGAATTATCAGATTATTGGTCCTAGACAATCCTAGGGTGATTACTCTCTCTCGAGTTATAACCATTAACCCTAAATTATAAACCCTAATCAGATTTTGGAAAATTGCAATTTCTCAATTAACAATCTATCCAAAACCTAATTAGATATGAAGTTGTTCAATAAACTATCGTATGCAAGATCTCTCTTCACACAATTACCGACTTGATTAATTTCTCGTTCTTATTAAATCACCTAACTCTCGTTAGCCCAATTTAATTATTTTTCATTCGATTCACCCTCTCAGTCTATTACCGAATTATGCAATCACAGAAATCAATCACAATAATTCCAATAAACATAAAGCAATAAGATTTTATTACATCAAAGATTAAAAAAAAAACTGAAGGTGAGTATAGAACATCTCAACATTCACAATCCTATCATCAAACTGCTTTCCAATTCTATTTAATAATAGAAATGGAAAATAATAGGAAATACGATTCTAAACGGAGGCAGGAGGCAGCAACGTCGGAAACTTGTCACATGCATAAACCACTGCTAGTAATTCCTTTTTTCGGTGGTGGTGCAATTAAGTAGAGGTCCCATAAGGGTCTTACTTGTATAGTATATCGTATGCAATTTTTGTCTCTCCTTTGACTCAATATGCAACCTATAGCCTGGTCGCTTGCATGTGCAAATGGGAGTGTCCAATCAGGTGATGTTAAGATTGGGGCTGATGTTAGTGCCTCTTTTAATTGATTAAATGCAGATAAACAGTTTTCATCAATGAGAAAGGGCACGTCCTTGATTAACAAGTTTGTCAAGGGTCTTGCAATTTGTGAGAAATCCCTAATGAAATGATAGTAGAACTTATCATGGCCTAAGAATTCGGGCACACCCTTGACATTGATTGGAGGCCGAAGTTTCTCTATAACTTTGATTTTCGCTATATCTACTTTAAATCTTTAGTGCGAAATTTTGTGCCTGAGTAATATCCCCTCCTGCACCATAAAGTGACATTTCTCTCAATTCAGCACTAAATATGATTCTTCACATTTTTGGAGTACCCTGTCCAAATTGGTTAGACACATTTCAAAAGAATATCAAAAAACTAAAAAATCATCTATTAAGTCCTCGATCATATCAGCGAAGATAGACGTCATACATCTATGAAATGTAGCTGGGGCATTGCATAATCCTAAAGGAATTTGTCTATACCCAAAGGTACCATAATGACATGTGAATTTGGTCTTCTCTTGATCTTCGGAATAGATGAATATCTGATTATACCCTAAGTAACCATCCAACAAGCAGTAGAAGGAATGACTACCCACTCTTTCTATCATTTGGTCTATGAATAGGAGAGGGAAATGGTCTTTTTTTAGTCATCTTGTTGAGTTTACGATAATCTATGCATATTCTCCATCACGTGACTGTTCTGTTGATGGATTATAAAACCTATCTATTTGTTTTACGCTCAAAAACCTCAAGTAAACGGGTCATGACTTGTAGTTAGAAAGAGCGGATATCGATCCCAAAGGGATTGATGCCCAAAAACCACTCAATTTAGGAAAGACTTTGTTTAAGAAATAAAATTTTTTAATGCAATTAATCTAGAAATTTAAATTAAAATTGAAAGACTAATGTAAACACCGGACAATACCGAAATTGCAGAAAGTCTGAATTTAAGAATCTAAATACTAGAGATTACTTTTTTCCTATTTTGCCTCCCTCCTATTTTATCGAAAAAATTATGTCTCACCTTAGATTTTTGAATGTACTAATTATCCTCTCTCAAGGTGTAACTATTTATTCCTAATCGAGTTAACGAGAATCAAATGGACGATCTCTCAACCTACCCAATGACTCTACTGATTCAATTAGTTATTAAGCTATCTTATGGGTGATCAATTGACTAGTCAAGATCTCTCTTCTAACTATTCAATCAATGTGATGATTGCTAGTCTATAGGTCGCCAACTCTCGTTGTACAATCCTACACGAATTTCATCTCATTTACTCTCTCGATTTGTTGCAAGATGAATCAACAATTAACAAAGACAATTGCATTCAATTCAATAAAATAGGAGTTCAATAAAATAGTTCCAAAAGCAATCCCTAGAATAAAATCAGCCTAACATAGTCTCCATAACACTATCAACATTCAAAT
>JAOQMS010000001.1:12989583-13021290 GCA_027563885.1 Erythroxylum longipes | reverse complement strand
TCAACAATTGTTCAATTCTGATCGAGGCTGCTCGGAGTTCTGTAAAACTGTTCAAGTTAGAAATGTTTAGTCTCGTTATGATCTCCATGTTCAAACTATCCTCAAATCGTCTACATTTTTCTTCTTCAGTTGGGATCAATACAGTTGCATATCCCATTAGCTTATTGAATTTTATATCATACTCTGCCACTGTGAGTCTGCCTTGCTTCAGGTCTAAAAATTCTTTCATTTTCCGATTCATGCAAATCTTTGGCATTTAATTCTCTTGGAACACTCTCAGGAAATCCTCCCAGGTCAAACTACAAGGTCTAGTGGTACTACCCGGAATGGTTTTTCACTACTGATATGCGGGACCTTGCAGGAGTGAGATAGCATAGTCGAATTTCTCATCTGCCTCACAGTCCATCTGGTCGAACACTCTTTCAGTTCCCTCAAGCTACCCTTCTGCTTCAGTCGGGTCTGTACTTCCTTAGAAGTCTACAGCTTCCTGCTTTCTCAACTTATCATATCTTCTTTCTCACCTCACGGGAATTCTCGGAGGCATCAGGCTCAAGTTCAAAACCCTTAAGGATAGAATTCAAATTCAGTTTCTTCTGAACATTTGTAGCCAAATGTCTCTAGTTCAATTTAAATTAAGAATAATTTCATTTGTAAATCTACAGATCAAAATATAATCAAAATACCAAAGTCTATTCAATGAAAAATATCCAGTTCATAACATTCCAGCATACATCTTCACCAGTATCTCATGCATTTCATAAAATGCATGCTCAGATAAAGGCGTTGTGACTTGAGTAGCCAGTTTGAAGCGCTTCCATGTAGAGCTTTGCTCCGTGATATATGTTCTGCACGTAGAGCTATACTCCGTGATTCTGTTCTGACTGAGCACTATGGGCCAATCTTTGTATAAGTATGTGATAGGCACTCAGTCATAATAATAAGAACGAATATGAGTCTCATGCCTATAACGTTCATATAAGATTGAAATTCATGAATGATTTGCAAAGCTGTAATGAGTGACCATATGTTATGCCATGATGTGTGAGTATCTAAAAAATAATTATATGCTCTGAATGAATATATGTGATATATGTGATGTGTATATGTAATCCGATGAATTCATCAATGATGGTTCACTCATGGAGTTTGCAAAACTCATCAAAAATTGCAATGTGGGCTTTCAGGTACTAGATAAGAGGCCTAGTTCCTTAGTCAGGACTTAAGGAATCTTTTGGATAGAGAAATGGCTCAGAGGTCTGTCAGCTGAAACCAGAAGTGATATAGTTTTTGTTATTTTTGTAGTTTTTCTAGAACCTGTATAAGGTTTTGTAAATATTTGTTTAATGGAAACAGTGTAAGCTTTATAAATGAATGAAGTGAACGTTTTTAAAAAAATTTAATGATTTTTTAGTATGTTAGATGATGTCATGTGTAAGTTGGATTTGTTATTGCTTCAACATATCATTATCGTAGGTTATGTTCCTAAAAGTTTGGGTATATACCCTATGGTAGTGGGATGTTGCACATGTTAGTGGGAATTTGCCCAATTCTCACGAACGTGGGAATTGGTTCCAGATGTACTCCTCTTGTCTTCTCTTCTATGCTCTCTTGTTCATCCTCCAACTTACTTCCTCTCCTTTCCTACACAAAAATAAGCAATTCTTACCCTCAATTAGCATCCAATACATAAGAACACAATGGAAATCAAACTTAATGAAAACATACAAAATAAATCCTAAACTAGAACAATAAACAACAATTATACTAGAAAACACATGCGAATTACCTATAAAAACATATCCTAATGCACACCTATCATGTTCTTGTTAAAAACAACTCTTCGCTTTCACTCTCCATCAAAGTAATTCCACCTTTCTTTTATACACACTATACCGAACTGACCCATTCATTATCAGATATGGGATATATTATCCCTGCATCTAAGAGTTTTACTACTTCTTTCTTAACCACTTCTTTCATGTGAGGGTTCAACTTACGTTGACGTTCCCTTACCACTCTACTTCGTTCTTTGAGGTTTAGTTGATGCATACAAACATTTGGGCTTATACCTCGAATATCAAATATTTGCCATCTCATGGATTTCATCCGCTTCCTAATAATAGCTACCATCCTACTCTCTTATTTTTCATCCAGTTAGTTAGAAATGATGAAGGGTAAAGTTTGAACTTCACCTAAGAAAGTATATCTGAGATGGGTAGGCAAAGGTTTAAGCTCTAAAGTGAGTGGTTATAGGGTGGTATGAGTGCTTCAGTTCAGAATAATATGTCTTAAAGAGTTTGAACACCTGACTCTTCCATCTCATCCTCTCCTTTAGTCTCAACCTTGTTTGCCTTCTCAACTTCATTATGTGTCTCCACTTCTATTAATTTAACTTCTGCAATGCAAGTCTCTACTTGATCTTGCATACCTTCATCCATAATGTCAATTTTCATACATGCGCTGCTTTCTTTCAGATTCTTTAAAGCCTTGTTCATATTAAATTCCACATGATCTTTATAAACCTGAAGTCTCAGTTTTCCTTCATGAACATTGATTAATGCTTTTCTTGTGTTCATGAAAAGTCGCCTAAGAATTAGCGGACAAGTCTTATCCTCTTTAAAATCAAGAACCACAAAGTTCATAGGAATAATGAACTTATCCACTTGCATCATAACGTCTTCCACCACTCCAAACGGTCTTTTAATAGATTGATCAACCAACTGATAGTTTTAAATTGTATAATGTTTGAGTGGGTAGTTTAGTATGTGTTGAGTGGTTATATTAAATGTTTAGTGTATGTTTAGGCTAAGATTTTCTTATTTAGTTAAACATTTGTGTTTTGAGACTTTTATGTGTTAGAGTATGTGATTGAGCTTCAATTTTATGTGTTTGAGATGCCTTTATGTGTTTGCTAGTGTTTCAAGGAAAATATCGAAGAACAAAGGATATTTGGAGGAGGCTAGAACCAAAAAAGGGCCAAGATCGTGGCTAATGCACCATAATAGTGGCCTGCACGTAAACAGACACAAACGACCTCCCTGACTTAAGTTTCAAGAGGCTTTTCGGACCTTTCGACCTAGAAAAAGACCTAGGGTTTTCAAAATAGAAATACTATAAATAGGAAAGACCCTAAAGGAGCTTCATATTCTACCACATTTGGAATACTCCAAGAGAGAGGAGGAAGAAGACAGAAGAGGAAGAGGAGGAGAGAGGAAGTGGTAGCTATTGCCTTTCCCGAATCGTCTGATCCCATCTAAGTGATCGTTTCTTTTCATCTTTGTATTCTTTTACTTTGAATGCTAAGATGAATATGAGAATGATGATTATGGGTTTTGGATTGTTGATGATGTTCTAACCTTCCTATAGGGATTTTGAATTGATTCAATGTTAATTTAGTTATCTTTTTTGTTGATTGATTGGGTGTTGTGTGTTGTGATTAATTGCGATGCTTCCATATTTTGGTAATAATCTAAGAGGGTGAATCAAATAAAAATGACTGGGTTTGATTAATAAGAGTTAAATGACTCAATAGACCACTGATTAATCAAATCGGTAATTTATTCAGAGAGAATTCCCGAGTGAGGACTTGGTTGTTCATTAGAACACTTAAGAACTAATTAGGTTGTGGGCTAATCGTTAATTGAGAGATTACATTTTCAGTTACTCTACTTAATTAGGGATTATCAATTAGGGCTTAGTGATTATAACCCGAGAGAGAGTAATCCAATTCTCGATAGTCTAAAACCGACACCTTATTAGCATATAAGTGACTAGATTAGCATTGATGATAGGATAAACCCCTTCTGTCATAATTGGTTAATTCTCTTTGTTTATTTTTAATTGTGACTTTTGTTTCACTCAACTTCAACTTCGTTTTACTTTATTTTTACAAGTTAATTTTCTGATAATCATGTTCTCGTGTTTACTTTTCTATTATATTTTTATTTTCATTTTATTAATTTTTCTAATCCTTAGTGAACTTAGGATTAGATTAGTTCACAACTCCTCGTGGGATTGACCCCTCTTTTACTACAATTCACGACTCATGCAGTTCCAGTAGTTGAGGGTTTTAATTAGATTAAAACTTAGCACTTAACACCAACTGAATTAGCATTGAAGCATAAATCATAGGATAATGAATATGAATTTTAATTAGTGTCTTTTGGGGGTCTATGTATACTATCACAATATAAAAAACATTTAGCATAATTATGCTGAGCAAGATTTACAATTATAAAACCTTCAATATTCCGCATGTGCATAGGTCGTATGTGTAGTAGTTGAGATTTTGGTCCCACAACTAATTAGCTAAACTAATTGAATCCTAACTTTGTCTAAGGTCTAAAAATTGTAATTAAAATGAAAATAAAAATGAGCAGAAAATTAAGCAAGTGAATAAGGATAGATTGAGAATGAAATTCTAAAATTAATGCAAGGAAATCAAAATTGAGCACAACCGCTTAATAATCAAGAAATTGCACAAGACAAGATTAACTGATTATGAGAAAAGGGGATTCATTTTATCGTCAATTGTTAATTTAATTACTTTTGAGTTAATAGGTATCAGTCCTAGAATTTCACAAGGTTGATTATCCTCTCTCGAGACCTAATCATTAGACCCTAAATCATAATCCCTAATTGAATCTGAATTTCTGAATTTGCAATTTCTCAATTAACAAAACAACTCACGTTTCAATTAATTCTTAAGCGCTCTAATAGACAATCGAGTCCTCACACGAGATCTCTCTTCCTATAATTATAGATTTGATTGTTTATGTGTTCTATTAGGTTGTTAACTCTCATTACCCAACCTAATCATGTTACTATTAGTTCACTCTCTCGATTTGTCACCGAAGCATGCAAAAATGACACAATCACAATACCCAAACATATTAATAACAAAAGCAATCAAATCACCATTGATTCAAGAATTAATCCTATAAGAGTTTAGAACATCCTTAAACAAATATTGATCATCATTTTATTCATCTCATACATTAAATGGAATAAAAACAAAGAAGAAATGAGAAAGTTATCTTAGAAGGATGGTTAGAGTGTTTGGTAGCAGCAACTCCTCTTCTTCTCTCCCCTTCTCTCCTCTTTTCTGTCCCTTGGTGTCTTTCCAAAAGTGCCAAAATGAAGGCTCTCTTAATTAGGGTCATCTTATTTCCTTTTATAGTTCTCTTGCCTTTTAGGGTAAAAACTAGGTTTTATCTAGGCTAAAAAGTCCAAAATGACCCTTCAAAAATAGAAATGGAAGCATATCCCCGAGTCTCTCTCGTACCTGCCACGATCGTGACCTTTAAAAATAAGGTTCTGTAATGATCGTGGCAATGATGTCACGCTCGTGGCTCATTTAGTCACAATCGTGGCTTAAGCTCATTTCAAGTGTCAAGATCGAGACATCACTGCCAGTCATGATTATGGCCCGTTTAGTCATAATTGTGACCCTAGGCTGGATCACTTTGGTCATGATCGTGACAGCGATGTCACGATCGTGGCTTGGCTCTTTTCTCTAAACTTTCTCTCGATCTTCTTCATCCAATTTTAAACACTAATAAACACATCAAAATACCTTAATCGTATAAAATTAAAGTCCGTTGACATGCTTTAAACCACACAATACTCAAAAAACATAAACACATAATCACATTATACAATTCTAATCCTAAACATGCAAAATTCATCTAATAAACACCTAAAAACACACTAAAACACCTACTAAAACATGATATAAACTACAACTATCAACATCGCCTTAGTTAAACTTTTGCTTGTCCTCAAGAGAAAACAAAATAAATACAAACTCAAATTGAAAAAATAAAAGGGAAAGATATATAAGAAATTTTGACTTTTTTCCTATTTTTTCATATCAAGTGTTTCGAGAGAATAAAGACTAAACAATAACACATATATACACGCATATGCAGTAATGGCATCAAACTTCACAAAACTACTTTAGCTTTAAACACAATCCTTCAAGATGCTCTAATTTATTATTAACTTATGCAATCTGTGTCCAACTATACATACTAATCAAGACCTTAACTTCTATTCACTTACCTTCAGCACTTGCATACACATATTGATAAGCAGTAGTCAATTGAAATTCCAAACATTACTAAGTAGTTTTTCATGAAAAATCATGCTATTAACAAAGATCAGTAGGATTTTTTTATTAAAACACCATTTTGTTAGTTTTTTTTAGCATTGACCTAGTCTTTTGAACCGAACGTAAACATTTGTGATGAAGGTCCTTTAGTGGTTATGTTTTTATTAATGGGCTCGGTTGGAATGTCCTTTTTGGTCTTTTATATCTAGGGGTTAATTTTAGGTCTTACCCAGGTCATTTTGTTCCAAAGGTAGCCCCAAACTGTCAAAAGATATGTTTAAGGTAGCCCCACACTTAAACATTTGCTTGTCCTCAAGCAAAACTAAATAAACAAACAAACAAAACGTATAAACATATAAAAACACTTTCATACAACATTACAAGAATGGTACAATGACATTAAATCTTATGGAATTAACTTAATCTCAAACACAAATCATTACAAAATGTGCCAACACACTAACTTATTCCTTTCCTGTTTAAGTGCTTTGAATTGAATATACACATCAATCAAAACATTAACATCGTATCCCAACACCTATGGCACTTGTAAGCATGCATTTATTATTAATCAATTAAAAAGGCAAACTATCACTAATTAATCTTTTATGAATATTCTTACTATTTTAAAAATATTAGTAGGTTTATTAATTCTAACACATTTTAAAAAGATTTTCTTTAAGGATAACATAGTCTTTTGACGTGAAAGCAAATACCTTGTTATGAATGTCCCCCGATTACTTAATTAGGTCAAGTTTTTTTATTTAACTTGGTTAGAGCGTCATTCTGACCTTTTGATGTGAAAACAAACATTTTATCGTGAATGGCCCCAGTTACTCAGCTCCAATTGGCTACCAGCTTTATTCTTAACCTAATATTTGTTTCAAAAGGGCCAGTGAAATAGTTATTTATTTAACGCACATTTTTTATAATATATATATAACTTTAGCCTACCTCATTTCTTTTTAGTCAATCATTCTCATGAAATTCAATTGAATATAACTATAAATGTACACCGAAAAAAGTCATAAAGTGAAAAATAGGTGTCATATCCTAATTAAAAAATGTATTCATCCCAAAGATACTTAAAACATAAAATTCATAGGTTACTATTCCTTTACAAATTAAATGACAATATTCAAAACTAAACTAATTCGATTCAATTCTTACCATTGACACATTCACACAATGCACACATATGCAACAAAATGACTATAATATGTCAACCTAATCAAAAACTAACTCAATCAAAATGCTAATTTATGCACAAATGATATGCAAAGCATGTACATCCCTACACTTGAATAATATTTTGTCCTCAATGTGGAAATATAACAATACAAATAAAAAAATAAAGAACAATAATTACAAAGTCAAAGCAAGAATACTTATGGAGCTTTGATGATGACAGTGTGAGTCAGGGAATTTGGAGGCACTTCATGCCATAAAATTCTAGCAATCCAATTCCCTACAAAATAAACATAAAAGAAGAAAAGTAACAAAGTACTAATAAAATACATTGAAAAAAATAAATCTTGTCTTAATTCTTAGGTTTTCTCCCAAGTAACGCTTAGTTAACGTCATTAGCTTGACTTATTCTTCCTTTCACACTCAACCTAGGTCAAATGTGAGTGGCTTTCTTCTACATGTGTCCCCAGTTTCAGTAATAAGCTAAATATTGCAAGATAATCAAGAGGACACATTTAATCAACTCAGGAAAACCAAGTAAGTTCAATGATGCCCTTTTAATAAACAAACTGTCAATAAAATAGAGAATAATAAAACTCTCTGAATCGTCTATCGAATTCAATAGTTTGACTTCTAAGAAGGTGAACTGTTCTCTTTCTTCCTCAATCACCTTCATCTCCTCCTCTTCTTCTACTTCGTGAATAGAGACATCTATATCTTCTTCAACCTCTATCTCCGCTATCATGTATTCATCATTCTCTTTTTCATTAGCTTTTTGAACAGAGACATCCTTATATTCTTCAAACTCAATCTCCTCTGTCATTTGTTCTTCTTCCTCTAGCTCCTTTAAAGATTTGACTTCATTAATTTTCATGAACAAGCTGCCCTCCTTTGGATTCTTTAATACCTTACTCATGTTGAATTTCATTTATTCATCTCCAATTCGAAGGATGAGGTTGTCTTCATGGACATCTGCCAAAGCTTTTCCGGTGTTCAAAAATGGTATACTAAGAACTAGTAGATAATTTTGATCCTCTTCAAATTTTAGCACGACGAAATCTATAGGAATTATAAATTTGTCCACTTTTATAGGCACATTCTCTACTAAACCTTACAATTTGTTTATCGATTGGTCCGCTAAATGAATATGCATAGATGTTGTCTTCACATCTTTAGCCTCAATTTCCTAAAAATCGAAAAAGGTATAAGGTTTATACTTATGCCTAAGTCGCATAAACATTTCAAAATCTCTAAATACCAACTACATAGAGTATCGTAAAGCTCCTTTGATCTTTCAACTTTAAGGGCATATGGCTGGTAATTAAAGAGCTACAAGTTTCTGTGCTACCGTTTGGTCATCTTCCCAAGTCCGCTTGTTAGATAATGTGTCTTTAAGGAATTTTGCGTACTTGTGCATGTGTTTCAACATTTCCATAAAAGATAAATAAATTTTCCAGTTCTTTAGCTTTTCCACGAACTTTGCAAATGGTACATCTAATTCATTCTTTTGAAGTCTCTAGGCAAATGGTATTTTTGGTGAGTAAGGTGAAGGAGGAGTATAGGGAAGGTCCTCATTATTTTCTTCATCCTTTTTCTTTTTCTTTTGCTCTTCTACAAGGTGGGTCTCAGTTTGTCTTTCCGTTGGTTCTTCTAGCTCTTTACCACACCTAAGTGTGATAGCCTTAAAATGTCGTCTTAGATTTACTTTTATATTGCTCAAAAGGCTTCCTACACTTCTTATAGATAATGCAATGGGTAGTTGGCCCAATTGAAGCTCTAAGTTATGACTAGAAGAAGATTTTCCACTATTTGATCAAATTGTCCTTCCATCCTCTTCTGGGACTCTTCCATGTTCACGAGCTTGTCCATGATCTTGTCCAATTTAGAATCCTATGAATTAGACTCATTTTACTGAAATTCTAGTAGGTGTTGATTTCCCATTTGAGTCCTTACATTGTTAGACCAAAAGAAATCTGGATGGTTCTGCCATCCTGGATTATACGTGTTCAAGTAAGGATGATTACTTCCCTGACCAAATTGTGCTTTATTGAAGTTCAATTGCTCCAAAAATTGTTCTTTTCCACTAGGAAGCAATCAACTGTGATATGACTCTCTCATCCATATAATTTGCATCCTTATTGAATTACTTTGAATGGAGAGAATGAGGCGGCTGTTAGGTTGTTCAATTCCTTGGTGAGGTTGTCAATTTTAGCCTGTAATGTTGTCACTAAATAAACCATAATCATTCCTTATGGATCCAGGAAGGTTAACTGTTGTCTTCTTCATTCCAATTTTCAAAGACAACTATTGTTCGCCATCTCTTCAAACAAATTGTGTGTAGCTTGTACTGGTGGTCGCGAAATTCCTTGCTGATAGGCATTAAACCCTGGGCTTATTATGGGTCTTTTGCTCTCTATGATGTATTTCCTCCATCATCATCCATTCTATCTCTTCTTGGCTTTTAACTTTCCTAATTAGTTATTGTTGTCTTGTAATTTCCAAATTGAAAGGGAAATAATTCCTTAAAACAATAAATTCAAAAAGTCCTAAATTAATTCCCTGACAATAACACCAAAAACTTGTTGAGCAAGTTTACCTATAATAAAACCCTTAATATTTGCAAGTATACAGATCATAAGTCTGTAGTATTAAAGGTATCGATCCCTTAAGGAAATAGTTAAAACTAAGTGACCTAACTTTGTCTAAGGTTTAAAAATATGAATTGAATGAAAGTGAATAATAAGAAATTAAAACAATCAAATAAAATTGAGCACTTAACCATTTACCAAATGAGTTGTCACAATAAAACAAGAATGATCAAGTATAAAAGTTTAGGATTCATGTAACACGTAGTATATATCTTATTACGTGTTCAGGATCGTTCATGAAAGGGTAAAAATTAAGGAAATGCAGAATTCCTGATTTTGGTTCCATCTCAACTTTCAAAGTAGTTTTCGTGGCCAAAATGAGCTCCAATCTTCCGGGACCTTTAACAGAATTGTTCACTGATGCGTGGTCAACGTCTTTTCATAGTTTTCTGAAAGCTTAAACGCTCTTAACGGGTCAGAGAATCTGTATGCTTACGAATGATATGAGCAACTATAAAAGACTTTAACCTTCATATATAGCTTCCATATTGGGCTTCCCCATTACAGGCTCGATATAGGTCTGGTCCATATAATCAGGATATGTTTTCCTCCTGGACTTCAACCCATTGATTTATATCATTTATTGGATCACTTTATTATCTTTATTTGGATTAAATTACATAACTTAACCGATAAGTTATTGAAAAACTAAAAAATACAATTACTGGTTGTCCAACTTTATGGGAAATGACTAAATTTTCCAACATTCTGCCCCTTGGACAATCATCAATTGCAGTTTTGACTCAAGTTTAAAAATAGTTTGAAAACTCGGTTAAGTCATGCTACTGTATTGGTACCAAATTTAAAATTTATAAAAATTTTGATCCAAAGATAATGAAAGTCCAACATCCCGTCCTACAAGGCTTTTGATACCGAAAAATACCAAACACATGTGTCATGTATGACACAGGTCCAATATAATCACGAATATCTAATACCTTACTAACATGAATCGAAAAATGGAGTGTGGCAAACTAGAATGATACCTGTATGATCTAATATGTATCATCTTCATTTGTAGGTCTCGATTTCTCCAACTTTATGCTAAACTATAGCAAAGAAATCTTGTTTTCTCGTAGAATGCTAAACAACATTAGAGAAAACCTTTATGTTCTCTTACTGAATATTAAACTGCATTAGAGAATGGGATTAAACCTTATATCCCCCTATGTCACATCAAATTTATGGATATCAGTACTAAATTGTATGTGTCTAAATGATAGATGCTCAAGGTTAATCTTATATATGCCCAATGACCTTTAAAATGCTTAAGATCAACGCAAATCTTGAGACTTTCGTATGTATTATGACTGTACATAAGAACAATTATTACTGAGGATAAAAAGAGGATCATCTACATTAATAAATAATCATAACGTCATAATATATCAAAATGTATGATCATTTAAGGAGAAAATACAATGATCCCTAACTACTACTGTTTGAGGACCTTAACACACCTATACTAGATACATGTTTAACAAACATTAGTGGCGAATTCCTTTAGTCAATGGATCAGCTAACATCTCCTCAATCCTGATATGCTCCACTTTGAGATCACCTTTCTAAATCAACTCCTTTATGGTCAAGTATTTGACTTCTAAATGCTTAGAACTTGTGATATTCTTATTGTTGTTACTAAACAACACTGCAACAAGATTATCATAGTACAACCAAATGGGTCTAGCTATCGAATCTACCACAGATAACTCAAAAATCAAAATTTTGAGTCAAACAGCCTATGTAGTAGCTCCATAACATGTAACAAACTCTGCATGCATGGTCGAGGAAGTTACTAGTGTCTACTTGACACTCTTCCACAATACTGCACCATATGCCAACATAAAAATTTATCCTAAAGTAGATTTGCAATCATCCCGAGCATAGCAAAATCGGAGTTTGTATACCCTGTGAGGTTTATATCGTTGTCTTTTTTGTATGTCAACGTACAATCCTTGGTTCCATTTAGGTATCTCAACACTTGCTTAACTGCATTCTAATAGTCTACACCTGGGTTAACTAGATATCGTCTTAGCAGTCCAACAACAAATGCAATGTCCAATCTAGTGCAGACCTGGGCATACATTAGGCTACCAACCGCACTAGAATATGGAACATTCCTCATAGTCTCTCTTTCAACTTCATTCTTTGGACATTATGCCAAAGATAATCTCTCACCATGAGAGATAGGTGATACAACAGGTCTACTGTCAGCCATATTAAATCTTTATAACACTCGCTCAATGTATGCACTTTGTGAGAGGCTCAATGAGTGTTGAAATCTATCCCAGTGAATCTGTATACCGAGGACAAAAGATGCTTCACATAAAAATCCTTCATGTCAAATTGTTTGGCCAAAAGTTACTTCACCTCATACAACATGGTCAAATCATTTAAAGTAAGCAAGATATCATCCACGTATAGTAATAGGAAGATAACTTTGCTCCCCCTGACCTTATAGTATAAGTATCTTTCAATTTTGTTTTTGACAAAGCCGAATGAGGTCAAAACTTCATTAAACTCTAGATACCATTGTCTAGAAGCTTGTTTCAGACCATATATTGATTTAGTCAATTTATAAACTTTGTTAGTTGCACCTTGATCCTGAAATCCTTCATGTTGTTCCATATAGACCTCCTCATAAAGGTCACCAATTAGAAAAGTGGTTTTAACGTCCATCAAATGTAGCTTCATGTCATAATGGCTACTATTGTCATAATCACTCTAAACTCATCCTTCGAGGATAAATGAAAAGAAGGTGACATTGAAGTCAACTCCTTCTCTCTTAGTGAATCCTTTGGCAACCAATCGTGCCTTAAACTGCTCAACTTGACCCCATTTGTCCTTATTGGTCTTAAATAGCCATTTGTAATTGACAGGCCTGCAATGTTGAGGCAAATCAACTAGGTCTTATAACTTATTATGTCCCATAGATTGCATCTCATCCTTCATTGCTTCCTACCACAAGTCTGCATGGGGTCCAGAAATGGCTTCTGTAAAATTAACTAGATCCACAACAAGTTCTCATAGTCTTGTTCACCAAAATAGACTATGTATTATGATGAGATAGCAGGTCACCTCTCTCTGGTGGATCTACGTAACTGTACAGGTTCTTGTACCCTAAGAACCTCTGCCTGAATAGGTATAGGTTCCTGTTCCAGTACAGGTATCGTATTCGGACCTTCATCTATTGGACCTGACTGTATGAGAGGTGGATATGAAATAATTGCAGTATCCATCCTGTTATCTCTTGGAGGGTGTGAGGATTCTCCCTCATCATGACATTGTATTTCAGAAACTTAGCCATCTGCGATTCCATTATTATGGACATTCCTTCTCTATAGTAAAATTTGTAGCCCTTAGAGTGGTCGGGATATCCCACTAAATAGGACTGAGTGGAACGAAGTTGCAATTTGCTCTCATAAGGATTATATAACTGTACCTCAGTAAGGAAGCCCTATAAACGAATGTGTGCAAGACTTGGTTTCCTACCAACCCAGAGTTCAAAAGGTGTCTTAGGTACTAACAAACACATTAAACACCCCTTGAAACACAAAATTATGATCCAATTCTTACTCTAAACCAAACAAAAACTTAGAATACATACAATCATTAACAATAACATAACTCTAAGCCTATACACATGATAATAATCTAATAAAAATTAAAAACAAACTCAAACATCTATGAAAACATAGTATAATATACACCTATCAATTACTCATAGAGAACAATAATTCATATTTTCATTTATTGAAAATATAATCATCCTAAGACAACTCTTATTAGAAAAAGTAACAACTTAATTATGAGAATTGGATATATAGAGATGGATAAAGAAGTTGGTTACCTATTCTAGTCCAAGTATATAGATAATTTACTAAATGTGATTAGTATTTGAGATGTCTAATACTTGTGAAGTATTAAAGATAACTATTATTCTATGTATGAGTTAATATCTGAGTTCAAAGTTAAATGGATATTAATATATTATTCTATATGGATATTAATATATTATTCTATATATGAGTTTATATTTGAGTTCAAGGTTATATGGATATTAACTTTAGAAGTAAGTCTTGATTAAGGTATATTTTACTTGGAACAATATTATTTTGAGATTAGAAAGGTTACAGTGTAACAATAGTTGCTAGTTAAGGCATAATACATTTTTATTTAGTTGATATGATTATTTGGATAATTAAGTTCTTTATTAAACTTAAAATGCATCTTGCATTGTTCAAGATAGTAATGCATGATAGAACATTAGACTTATTGGGCATGCAAAAAGGGCTAAGGTCTCATTAAAGATACAATTATGTATTAAAGTAGTTTCTCTTAATTATGATGATAATTAAGATAAAATTTGTAAGAGCAAATTATTAAGGAGAATGTTTTGTTATTCTTGATTAGAATAGATTTGGAAGTTCCTTGTCCAAGCTGGAATGATGTTTTGTAAATAGTTTACAAATGTCATTAATAGAATCAATTACTAATGATGGAGAACTAAATTTATTAGACTCAAATAGAGTAGACATGAATCTCATACTCTAAGTCTAATCAGAATATTATATATTGAAATGATTGAATTATACACAAAAAAAAACATTCACGGAAAAGTTAGTCAAAATTATTTTGATATTCTTAAATATTTAGATAGTCATGATGTGTTAGTACACGTTAATCTTGATATGTGAATATAAATTGTTTAATTACAAAATTAAAAATAAATTAAAGGGAGTTTAATTTATTTAATCCTAATTATAATTTAGGACAATTAATTATATCTATTGCCAATATATTTGAGAACTTAATGGATCACACATAAAGAACAAGTCGGAGAGAGAAAAGTGCTTTAATCAAATTAGAGTTGATTATAAAGTATGAGAAATATTATGAATAAATATAAAATATTTAATAAGTAAGGATCACTATCAATCAGTATTGGATCTTAAGAGAGTTAGCACTCTTTGCCTTTGAAATAGTTACAGAATCTCTCATCATGTTATGTGAATATTATTAGAGGTTAAACACTTATGTTACTCTGATATCTAAGATGAGTCAATTTTAAAAATGGTTTAAGGGATATGACAAGAAAAGAATCAAGCTTTAAAATAAGATATGAATTACGATTAACACATTATTATGATTTATGTATTAACCATTTTTTAAAATTTAAAATAATATTGACTTTCAAAAAGTTAAAACAAAAAGGTTTTATTATTATCACGATTCATATGGGATCGGATCTAAATTCATCTCCTAACATAATATGTATTTGCAACTAATTAATATGTCGATAATCAAAAAGATTTTTTTTTAGTTTGAATTTGTTCATTTAGAATCTAGATTCTTTTACTTCATTTTTATTTCTATTTATTCTATTTATTATTATTATTATTATTATTATTATTATTATTATTATTATTATTATTATATTGTCCAAAAAATTGTTTGTAATTATTCTAGAATAAATGAAACAAAAAATATAGTAGAGCTAAAACGATTATTATATAGGGTATGCCCAGTGCTAGATGTAAAGGCGTATTATAAATTGATATGAAAATCATGAGTTGCTCTGTAATAATCCCTGTTGTTGCTTAGAACTTCTTAGTTCCTTCTTCTACTTCGTCCATAACTCAAGCATGGGGAAGGAAGAATAAGAGAGCCCCACGAAGAATATGTTCAAATTTTTTTAATAGAATCCGACTACAATAACCTAATTAATTATATTTAAGCATAAGAATATTAGATTAGCTCCTAGATGGAACTGCGACATAACCAAAATCCACGTGATAAGAAATGTGAGTGGGCTTTTCCCTTTAATTGCAGAAAAACGCATCAAAAGATGTGATCCGGTTGATGGGTTGGATGTAATAAGCTGAGTCATCAACTGGCTATCATTGAAGTCCGTCCAAAAATATGACAAGCTTCTCCGCGGACTTTTTGCTGGCACTTGTCAGTTCAACAAAGTTAAGCAACTGAAATTCTGGACCCTTAACAAATATCCATGAACTGGAGTGTCAACAAAAATCTGCTTGTGGAGCGGCTTTTTATTCATAAACAACGCCCTTTATAATATTTCCTCTTGCTTTTAGTCAACGTAACATTTTGTGACTACAAAATTACAAGTTTTAAGTTCTTTGTAAATGCTGAATATAATTGACATCTTTCTCTCCTACCTTCATGGAGAGCTTTTGTGTATTGACCTTTTTATATTCTCAAAGAGTCTCCACCGAAGCTTTGTCAACACTAGTATACACGTGAACCCCCTCTCCAAAAACCCAGCATCCATTGAAAGTAATACCAACTCAGAGCTTTCCCTGATACCCAAAACTCAATCACTATTTCTCACACCATCACTCAATCTCAAACTTCTTTTCCTCATCGGAGAGGAGACGGATCACCAGAGTCGAAGCTAATAAGTAGGCTGCGGCATTCTTCAACAACTTTATGTTAAATAGGACGGTGGTTGTAACATCACAACTTTATGTTACAAAACCTCCATTTATTATGTGCTTACCATCTAACCGAAAGCTACTTACGATGGGTGCTTTTATGATGAGGACTCCATGCTTTTTAATGAATATTTTCATCTGTGTATACAATCTGGACAGATTAGATGCATTGGAGGTGTTCAGTTTTGTAACCAAAGAAGAAAAAGGATAACTGAAAGAGACGTCATTATATTTCCTAAGAATAGAACATCGTTCATTGATATGATATATAGGTGATGCTTTTATAGTCAGTTCATGAAAAGTGTATACATGTAACGTGTAAAGAAGGCTTTACTACGCACCCAGGATCGTCCGTGAATGGATTAAAAATGAAGAAATGTGGAATACTTGATTTTGATTTCATCTGAACTTTGAATACTTTTTTCTGCAGTCAAACGTGTTCAAAACCTCCTGGTACCTTTGTTAAGATTGATCACTGGCTCGTCTTTCTGTAGTTTTCTCAGAACACGGGCGCTCTTAATGGGTCGGAGCTCTCAAATGCTCGCGAATTACCTTGCCACCACAGGAGACCCCTGTATATATATATAGACTTCCATATCAAGCTTCCCCATCACAAGGTCGATACGATCCAGGTCCACACTGAAAGGGACTCATTTTCTACCCGAACTTCCACCCATTAATTTAGATAATTTATGGGGTCACCTTATTACATTTAATTGGATCAAATTGCGTTACTTAACCGGTAATTTAGTGAAAAACCAAATTGCAATTAATAACTGTCCATAAATGAGGTAAATGACAAAATTGCCCTTAAGGGAAAAATTGTCTAACAATCTCCCCCTTGGACAGGTATTAATTGTAGGTTAAGTTTAGTTCTAAAAGTAGTTTAAAACATCCGGTTAAGTCACGCTACTGTAATGGTACCAAAAGTTTTGAAAAATCATTTGATCCAAGGCAATGGAAGTCCTACATTCTGTCCCACAAGGCTTTCGATACTGGAAGATATCAGACACATGTATCATATGTGACACAGGTCCAATATAATCACAAATACCTAATATCTCACTAACATGAATGGGAAAATGGAGTGTGGTAGACTATGATGATACCCTTATGATCTAATATATATCATCTTCGTCTATAGGTCTCGATTTCTCTAACTTTATGCTGAAACACAATAGAGAAATTCAGTTTTCCCTCACCGAATGCTAAACAGCATTAGAGAAAACTTGTTTTCCCTCTTATTGGAGGAAACCTTTATGGGATTAAAAACTTATATCCCCTTATGTCATTTGAAACTTTAAGGATATCCATATAAACTTAATGTGTTTAATGACATAAGTTCAGGTCAATCTTTATTTATGCCTGATGACCTTCAAATGCTTAAGATCAACACAAATCTTAAGACTCTTATGTGTATTATGACTACATGCAAAACATTTGTAACTGAGAAAACATGGCCACTTTTACTAATATACAATAATGTCATAATACACCCAATATACACAGATTTAAGGAGCAAAACAAACTGATCCCTAACTACTGCTGTCAAAAGACTTCAGCACCCCCATACTGGATACATGTCTAGAAAAGACTAGTGGCGAAGTCCTTTAGTCAGCGGATCAGCTAACATGTCTTCAGTCCTGATGTGCTCTACTGCAACGTCACCTTTCTGAATCAGCTCCTTTATGGTCAAGTATTTGACCTCTAAATGCTTAGACCCTGTGATATTCTTGTTGTTGTTACTGAACAACACTGTAGCAAGATTATCACAGTATAGCTGTATGGGTCTAACTATCGAATCTACCACAGACAACTCAGAAATCATGTTTCTAAGCCAAACTGTATGTGTAGTATCTCTATAACATGCAACAAACTCTGCATGCATGGTCGAGAAAGTAACCAATGTCTGCTTGACACTCTTCCACGATACTGCACCACCTACTAACATAAAAATGTATCCTGATGTGGATTTGCGGTCATCTGGACACATGGCAAAGTCTAAGTCTGTATACCCTGTGAGGTTTAAATTGTCGACTTTCCTATATGTCAACATATAATTCTTGGTACCCTTAAGATATCTCAACACTCGTTTGACTGCATTCCAATAGCCTATACCTGGATTAACCAGATATCGACCTAGCAGTCCAACAACAAATGCAATGTCCAGTCTAGTGCACACCTAGGCATACATCAGGCTACCAACAGTACTAGAGTACGGAACATTCCTAATAGTCTCTCTTTCAACCTCATTCTTTAGGCATTGTGCCAAAGATAGTCTCTCTCCATGGGAGATAGGTACTACAACAAGTCTACATTCAGCCATATTAAACCTTTGCAGTACCCACTCAATGTATGCTCTTTATAAGAGACTTAATGTGTGTTGAGATCTGTCTCGATGAATCTGTATACCTAGGACAAAAGATGCTTCACTTAAATCCTTCATGTCAAAATGTCTGGCCAATAGTTGCTTAACTTCATGCAGTATGGTCAAATCATTTGACGCGAGCAAGATGTCATCGACATACAAAAGTAAGAAGATGACTTTGCTCCCCCTAACCTTATGATATAAGCATCTTTTGACTTTGTTTTCCACAAAGCCGAATGAGGTTAAAACCTCATCAAACTTTAAGTACCATTTCCTAAAAGCTTGCTTCAGACCATATATTGATTTATTCAAATTGCATACTTTGTCAGCTGCATTTTGATCTTGAAAACCTTTAGGCTGTTCCATATAGACCTCTTTATAAAGGTCACCATTCAAGAAGGCGGTCTTCATTCCATCTGATGTAGCTCCATGTCATAATGAGCTACTAATGTCATAATCACCCTAAATGCATCCTTTGAGGACACAGGAGAGAAGGTGACATTGAAGTCAATTCCTTCTCTATGAGTGAACCCTCTGGCAACTAGATGTGCCTTAAACCGCTCAACTTGTCCCTGTGTGTCCTTTTTGGTCTTAAACAGCCACTTGTAACTGACAGGTCTGCAATGTTGAGGTAAATCAACAAGCTCCCACACCTTATTATACCTCATAGCTTGCTTCTCTTCCTTCATTGCTTCCCACCACTTATCTACATGGGGTCCAGAAACGGCCTCTGTAAAAGTAACTGGATCCTTTACATGTCCAATATCATAGTCTTGTTCACCCAAATAGACTATGTAGTCTGATGAGATCGCAGGTCGTCTCTCTTTGGTGGATCTGCACAGCTACACAGGCTCTTGTACCTCAGAAACCTCCTCCTGAATAGGTGTAGGTTCCTATGCCTGTATAGGCTGGGTACTGGGGCCTAAATTCACCGGAGCTGACTGTATGAGAGGTTGATACAACACAGTTGTTGTATCAATCCTGCTAGCTTCTGGAGGTTGTGAAGGTCCTCCCTCATCATAGACATCAAATTCCAAAAAATTTGCCGTCCGTGATTCCACAATTCTAGCTCCTCCCTCTCTACAGTAGAATCTGTAGCCCTTAGAGTGGTCGGGATAACCCACAAAATAGTAACGAGTTGAACGAGGTTGTAGCTTGTTTTCATTAAGATTATATAATCTTACCTCGGCAGGGCAGCCCTACACATGAAAGTGTTCTAGGTTTGGTTTTCTCCCAACCTAAAGCTCAAAAGGCGTCTTTGACACTGAGTTGCTAGGGACTCTATGCAAGATGTATAATGCCGTCTTCACGGCTTCACCCTATAAGTACCCAGGTAGGTTGGTCCTGCTCTGCATTAACCTCATCATGTCCTTTAGGGTGCGATTACGCTTTTCGGCTACACCATTTTGCTCAGGACTCCTTGGCATAGTGAACTAGGCCACTATTCCCACTGACTCTAAATACCTGGCAAACGGACCTTTTTCTTATCCTGTAACCCCATGTCTGCCATAGTATTCCCCTCTTCTATCAGATCTGACAACCTTTATTGATCTTCCCAATTGGTTCTCCACTTCAGTCTTGAAGATCTTGAATTTATCAAGAACTTCAGACTTCTCTTTAAGCAAGAACACATATCCATATCGAGAATAATCATCTATAAATGTCAGAAAATATCTCGCATTGCACATTATAACTGTGTAGGGACCACTAACATCTGTATGTATGAGATCCAGCAGGCCTGAAGCACGAGTTGACTCTTTCTTCTTTATATTGGTCAACTTGCCTCTACAACAATCGACACATGTTTCCAGATCACTGAAGTCCAGAGTTGGGAGAATGTTATCCTTTATCAGTCTCTTAACCCTTTCCCTGGAAATGTGGCCAAGACGTTTGTGCCACAACATGTGCGATGCGTCCTTTATGGAGGTCCTCTTTTGAGTAACAGGTTCAGTAATATATGAAGAGGCATACATTTCGTTAGGAGTAAGACAAACTATAAAGTCTGTAGGATAGGAAGGCTGTACCGATATGTCTTGTATTAATAGAAATATTTACAACTGCATTATCAAATACAAAACGATAACCTTCCTTGTCCAAAACTGATACAGATATCAGATTCCCTCTGAAAGACGGTCTATAAAAAGTATCTCGTAGGTACAAAACAAACCCCGTATCGAGGTTTAATCCTACGTATCCTACGTATGAAACATCAACCTCCTCATTGTTGCCGACCATCAGTTTGTTCTCCCCCTTTAGTGGCCTTCTTTTGGAGAAGAACCCCTGCATCGTGGAAGCAACATGGTTAGAAGCTCCACTATCTAACCACCAAGAACTTGATGTGGTTATAGCTGCATTGGATTCATGAATCATGAAGGCCAAGGAGTTACCTAACATATCCTGCTTGACCTGCCAGAGTTTGTACTTCTGGCATTCGGACTTCCTATGTCCCTTTTTCTTACAGAAGAAGTATCTCATAGCTTTAAGATCATGTGGCCCCTTAGCAATGCTGGATTGCCTGCTCTGAATTTGAGGAGAGGGTTTGGTAGTCTTACCTTTTTCCTTGCCTTTAGATTGCTGGGGTTTAGCCTTTCCCTTGCCTTTAGATTGCTGGGGTTTAGCCTTTCTCGTGCCCTTCACAGATGCATACAAGGCTGTATGAGGAGAACTCATCATCTTCTCCTCTGCCGCAACGCATCGGGAAATCAAGGCATTAATGTCCCAGGTCTCAACCAATGAGGTGTAGGTGGTGACCAACGTCTCAAATTCTACGGGAAGAGAATATAGTGCCAGATGCATTATCAAGTCATCAGCCATCGGTACATCAAGTGCCTTCAGTTTACTCTGAAGATGCACCATCCGAATGATATAGTCTTTGACGCCTCCTTCTGCAATGTACCTCATGGAGAAGAGTTCCTTCATCAAGGCCATCTTCTCAGCATTAGAAGAGTTCCTGTACCTTTGGGAGATACTATCCATGAACTCCTTTGCCACTGTCATTTCTGCAAGTCCGCTTAGCAGATGGTCTGGAATCGACCTCTTGATGGTCAAATAACACAGCCTATTTGACCTTTACCAGGTCGCCATTGCTGCTTTTTCTGTTTCAGTGCTGACATCTGTGAGTGGAGGAGGGAGCTTGATATGCATCGCCAGGCTGATGTCTGCAATCTCCAATGCGAACTCTATGTCCTTCTTCAACTTTTTAAAATTGAAACCAGTTCAGGTTTCAATAGTGACAGCATCATTGTTTACTGAAAAGGTGAATGAAAAACAATACAGACAATGTCAGAATCAGTAAAATGTAGGACAATAGCGATACTATTAAGCATTAAAAGTATCTATACCGAGAATCCAATCACACATATTATGAAACACCTTTGGGCTGAATACATAATATACGCAATTAAACACTCACATACAAGTGATCAAAGTATAAATCATCAACTCTCATGACGCTACCACCTTTGGGTGAATAGACCATTTAAGTAATGATCTTCCTTTATCAAATGCTTTTATGCACATCTCAAAACTTTATGCAAGGTCAACAGCTTTGGCCAGAACAGTCAAACTTAAAGCCAGAGACATCCCCTAACATGAAAGAGGAACAATCCAAAATATCGACATGAAAGGTCACTTTGGTGACTACAGTCTCATCGGCATCCTAGAAAATCCACTGACACAAGGGATACCACTTTATGTCATCCTCGCAGTCTGTATGGGCATAGTATGTGTGAAAATTGATTACAAATGCAAAACCAGAGGCACAATCAAATAATCACACATATAAACTGAAAACATTGTCTTTAAACTTTATTTGAGGTTTTATTTAAAAATCCTCAATCAGAGTGTCTATCGTATTTAACTAAATACCGAACTAGTCACACGAGACATTTGAAGTGTCTTCCTTATGTGCTGTTCGATGTACGAAAATGCACTCAAAATCAGCTTTAAAAAGCTTTAAAATGTATTCTGGAATTCAATTACCAATGTAATAAATCCATAAAAATTTAAAAAATACTTTAAAAAATTCCCGAACCTGAAAACCAACCCAAAAATGCCCGGGATAGCTTTATGGGAATTTTCAAAAAAAATTTTTGACACTATACATGTCCGTACGGCTGACGTCAGCCGCTGACGTGGCCCGCCACGTCAGTGAGCGTGGCGGGGGCCACGTGCAGCGACGCTCACCAGATGCTTCTGGCGCGTGCCCGGCATGCGCCCTACGTGCACAGACGCGCGGGTAGCGGCCCGCGAGTGCGGCGCACGCGTAACACCGGTGAGCGATTGGCGCGTGCACTGCACGCGCCCGCGTCACCGCCACAACCCTACTATTGTAGCGGGTCACGCGCCCGACATTCTCCTTCGCCCCGTAGTGCGGGGGCAATTTTTGGCGACTCGGAGCCCCATTTTTCGCTTCGTTTGGCCCGTTTTAACCCATTTTTCGTGGCAAATCAACCTTAAACCACTTCTATGGGAATAATTAGGCCAAATAGCCAGAAAATCAATCAAAACCAGGAGAGAGAGAGAGGCGAGATAAAAACCAAAAATCTTCATTTGGACCAATCCAGTCACGTAATCGCTTTGATACCACGTGTAACTCGTAGAGCAGGCTTTACTACACACCCAAGATCGTCCGTGAATGAATTAAAAATGAAGAAATACGGAATACTTGATTTTGGTTCCATCTGAACTTTGAATGCCTTTTTTTGCAATCAAACGTGCTCAAAACCTCCTGGTACCTTTCTTAAGATTGATCACTGGCTCAAGTTCTAGGTCTTTCTGTGGTTTGCTCAGAACGCGGGCGCTCTTAATGCGTCGGAGCTCTCAAATACTTGCGAATTACCTTGCCACCATAAGAGACCCCCCTATATATATATAGACTTTCATATCGGGTTTCCCCATCACAAGGCCAATATGGTCTAAGTCTACACTGAAAGAGACTCATTTTCTACCCGAACTTCGACCCATTAATTTAAATCATTTATTGGGTCACCTTATTACCTTTAATTGGATCAAATTGCGTTACTTAACCGGTAATTTAGTGAAAAACCAAATTGCAATTAATAACTGTCCATAATGAGGTAAATGACAGCAAAATTGTCTAACAATACAATCATATGAGAGACCTCCACTACAATTAGCGCAGTCGCAACAGCCTCAGCAGCAACCAGCCCCCAGCCAATGAGGCCGCAGTTGAGTTCAATGCCGGTGTTGTGTTGGTAAAGCAGGGAGGCTTATCTTGCTAGTCCCCACAGATCCAAACCTTCTCCAATGGAGCTCCAAGGCGTGACAAAAAACAAGCTCAGTTAGCAGCAATTGATAGACAACTGACAACAATACTTTTGGTCGTAGCCTGTGTAGCTCGTTCTCACAAATTTTCCCATGAAATAGAAGTGCCAAGGGTCGTCAAAACACATTGTGTAGCCGAGCTTGAGAAATAAGCAGGCGCCATATTCCATGTGAGTTAGAGTCCATTAAGTACGTGATGAAAGTTCATCATTCAAAAGGATCGCAATTCCTCTTTCAGTAAATTAATTAATCGGTACCTCCGCATCTATCGGTCCCCTTAGATCTGAGTCACATTCTGACTTGTTGGCTCTGCCCGGGGATCATTTTATATGGTAAATGTCGACTATAAAGTTTTCCTGGTAATCAAACTAGTTTATAGGTTGTCAATTCCTTATGTTCCAACCAGATTATGCTAATCTGTTCAATGAAGTTACAGATTCTAAGCGAATTCCATTTGCAAACTTAAGGACTCGAAAATATCCAAATTTGCATTTTTGTGGTTTTCTGCACTTGATTGGCAGCCAGCCGAACACTGGTTATAGCATTGATTGAAGTCTGTCACGATCAGTCTTGACATGGCTCCTCGAAATGTCCTTAACATTTGGGCAGCCCGAAAGGGCCATAGTAAGCTCAAGCTCATCTTTTAGCATTTCTATCACCCGTCTCACCCCATCTTCCCCTTTTGAGGCCAGGCCAAAGACAACTGGCCTTCCAACCTGTATCAACTTATATGCCAATTAGCAGAAAACAAAAGTTAGCGCTTGGACTAGAATAGTAGGGTGATCGGAGGCTTACAAGAACAGCTTGTGCACCAAGTGCCAAGGCCTTGAAAACATCTGTACCCCGCCTGATTCCTCCATCGAATAGTACAGGAACTTTTCCTCCTACAGCTTGAACCACCTGCAAGGCAGTAGACAAGAATGCTCTCTTCAACAATGTCACTTCTCAAATAACTTTTCCTAAAGGCTAGCCATCGTTGTTTCCTAAGCAAATGAGAAATGGTCACCGCTTCTACATGGACTCCCCAGCGAGGTGTTAAATGAAGCATCTTGTTTTTAGAAGGATGGCTCTTGATACATGATCTCTCACTCTAACTAGAAACTTGTCTGAAAATTCTGTTCATAACTATAGAAGTATGAAACGTGTTGACAGCACTGTCTCACCAATATCCTGTTCAATGGGCATAAAGACAAAACTATTATGCAGTTACCTCTTCCAGAACCTCAATAGTGGCTGGACTATAATCTAGCTGGCGAGCTCCGTGGTTGGAAACAATGATCCCAGCAACTCCTACTTCCATGGCTTCTAGTGCTGTCAATTCAGGTAAATCAAATTTTGAGCAATGTCATAACTGTAGCAGAAAATAACTATGAGAATGCTAGGCAATACAAGTTAGTAACTAAGAGTGCTAGACCCACTCGGAACCTAATTAGTTAACACAAAGTTTCCTGTTTGGAATCTTGCAACTTCAAAATTTAGCACAATCAAAGATATTCTGGTTTTTATTCTCCATTACACTGCAAAAACTTTTAAACTGTTGACTAAAGCATCAGATATTTTGGTTTTTGAACTTTAGAAAATAGAGACAAATGGTGGCTAAGTCGAAGATTTGTATGGTATATTTCAAAGAGAAAAGAATGTACTGATGCAAATTGATTAATGGAGGACCAATCTTACCATCTTCAGGAGTGAGTATGCCCTTTACAAGAAGGGGCAAATTTGTAATTGACTTAAGCCATTCTATGTCCTGCAAATGATGAGATGATGAATAAAAATAATGAGAAGTATCAAATACAAAAGCTATCCAGGTAATACCCTTGTCATCAAACTTCACGTCAAGTCAAAAACTAGTCAAATACATACAGTAGTTAAGTATCTAGGTATCTTCAGTTTAAAAATGTGGGAAGTGACAATTACAGCTTTAGGTGTGTATCCTTCTGCACATATTTCCTCAAAAATCAATGAATTAACTGACCTTCCAAGAAAAAGAAGCATCAAAGGTCTCCTTGGCAAAAAGCTCAACGTTGGAACCTTCGCTCTGCCAAAGTTAAAATTACAGACTCAACACAACAGTAACAATTTTTGTTATTTAAAGCTTGCTAAAGGAGATAATAATTAGCATAAAAAATCATGAAATTTAATACAATGGTATTGGTAGAGTTGAGCACCCATATGAAAGGCAGTTCACATTATTCTCGAAGTAAGAAAGGAAGTATTAACAAAAAGTTCGAAAGAAATCAATTGATGCAACAAATACCAAAAGTGACAGATCTTTTATTTTTTGAAAAAGAAAAGTTACCATGCTTGTGACAAATAAGGAATGACATTAAATTCTACCAGTGATCTAAAGATTCCAGAAAAAAAGTCTCGCAGTTTAATTTGTTGAATGCAAGGCTGGGAAGTTAACAGTTTTCTTGTTTTAATCAACTATCATATGAGGTATAACAGTTTTCTTGTTTTAATCAACTATCATATGAGGTATAACAGTTTTCTTGTTTTAATCAACTATCATATGAGGTATAACAGTTTTCTTGTTTTAATCAATTATATCATATGAGGTCTAGTACACTATTAGAAACATGGTAATTGCAAGGAAATAAATGAAGCATCCCTGACTATAATGCTTCAAATTGGCATGCAATAGCTGAAAGGATAAGTCCACCCACAGAGTCAAATTCAGTTGATATCAAGCCCTCGAAATTCTTCAATTGAGGTGCAACCATTCTGCACAGATCCGAAGTAACAAGCATGGAATTGATATGGAGAGTTGAATCTAGATTAAAGACAACAAGCATTCTGTTGATCGGCACAACATTTTGATGTTCGAAACCAGATCTTGTGCCAAGTCAATTGTATATCTAGCAGCCCAAGCTAAATGCCAAAGAGAAACTGAGAAAGTAGTGTTAAGATTTTAGGGGTAGAAAGAAGAAAAAAGGAGAAATTGTTCTCACTTATTCTTTATGTCAGCTTCCCTTCGACCAAGTCTTGGAGTATCAACAGTTAGAACAATAGCTTTATAACCATTTCTTTCTGCTCTCTGCACAAGCAGAGCTGATATATCTCGCCTCTTGTACACCTGTTGCAAAAGGATAGATGGAAGAAAGAAAGTTGCTTATGCTACAAGTGCTATCTGAAAACCAAATCAAATGATCTGTTGAAAGGATATACATATAATTGAAAGAACCGAATAGCATTGCAGCTGGAAGCAACTTCCTCCACGGTGCAGGTAGACATGTAGGATAAAATCTAAATAGGATTAAGATCAGTAGGTCTATTCTTGAAGATAATTGAGTTTCAAACTTCGTTATCAGTATACCATAATTGTGTTACATGCAGCAGCAGCTCTGGCAGTGGCAATCTCACCTGGAACCAATACAAAGAGCAGATGAAACGGGGAGTCAAAATATAGAAATAGGTGCTTTGTTTAAGGTGATTAGACCTTCAGGGTGAGCCAATTTATGCATAGCAGTCGGAGCAATCATTACTGGTGCTGAAATCCTGTAACCCAAGATGTTAGTGGACATATCTATTTTGCTGACATCAACAAGAACTCTTGGCCTAAATCTGAAATGGGAAAAGTCAACAATCAATGATAAGTCATACATTTAGTCAGAAACATCATTTAAGGTATAAACCATTACGTGATCCTTCGAAATGCTTCCATATTCTCTTTTAGTGTGTGCTGGTCCTCCGCTCCTCCAGCAAAGAAATCGTAATACATCTTTGGAAGGGCTTGCCTTGCCAATCCTTGAAACTCATTCACATTGACTGGTTCAGTTGGCATTTATACTGGATCATCAATGCCAATCAATTAATGACAACCCAAAGTGAAGTTTCTGAAAGTTCAACTAAAATTTTGGACAAATAGCGCATGCAGATGCAAGCTCTTAGAATCAAGTCGTGTTTAGACATTAATATAGGGAATTTAGCAGGTGAGATGATTTTATTGGTTGTGGTTCTACAAACAATCATAACCAAAGGTGCCCCCAGGAAATACCTGACTAATCCTATAAATTGTTTTAACACATTGCAAGAATCTGGTACCTAAAGTGTCATTAACAAAGTACCCAGAACACAACAAAAAGGACCCAATTTTTTCGTAAAAGCCACACATAATCTATCATCATACTGACATCCGATAAGATCAACCAATAATATAAATCCCAGTTTGTACTTTTTATATGCTCTTTTCCTAGTTGATGTACATACCAAAGAGCCAAGAACCAAGAACCTGAAGATGTTACTTGACAAACAGCATTAGTAACTCCAAAGACTCTATCTTTGAACAAAAGCCGTAGAGAATCCCATCACCCAGTAAGAAAGCACTTATTCAAGTCTTGAATATTAACATCAAGCTAATTATGAACAAGGGATACCGGTGAAGATTAAAATGGACAAAGAGTAACCCAGATATTAGAATCATGTAAAAGCTACGAATTCGGTACTTTAGTAGAGAAAAGTAGGGAAGTGCACCTGGTTGAGAATTACTCTATTGCGTCCGTGAAACTGAAGGAGATTAGGAAACTGCTAAAAAAGTTGAATTTTTGCAGTATCGGTTAAAGAATAAAGATGCTGTCTTGGCACTGTATCTGCAGCATCCTTCGTCCACATTCAGCTACAGTAGTCAATTTGTCGTTTAAGGTTGCTTAACGAATGGGATGACGTCACGGTGAATTTATCGTTAACTTTATATTATTATAAGTAGAGCTAAAATTTGTCCCTTTTCTTTTAATTTATATTTTATTTAAATTGATATAATTTATTACAGAATATATTTTTATTTATATAAATATCTATAAACTAATAAATGTTACTTTAGTTATATTTTATTTAAAATAATTTCCTATTAATTATTATAAAAATTTACATCAAATCAATGTTTTAAAAACTGGATCAAAAGTTAAAATGATAAGACAAAAGTGTAATGTTTTAAAAGTTCAACCGATATTAGATCGTCATAAAATTGGCTAAAAATTAAATTAAATCTAAAGATTTAAAATATGATTGAAAGATATTGTCCTTACCTATCCAAAAATTTAATGTTTAATTAAAAAAGATATTGTTAAATGAAAATTTATTAATTTACAAAAATTAACCGATTAATTTATAAACTGGTTGATTTTTAGCAAAAAGAGTTATTAAGATAATTAAATCAAAAAGATAAAATATAAATCGAAAAGTTTGATAGTTAAAGATTTTTACTGTTAAACCGACTGAACCGGTTAAGTCTTTTAATCATTGCATCAAATTAGTAAATTCGATATTTTAAAATAAATTTAAAATTTTAACAATAAATAATATTTTTGACATTTTATAATTTTATATGCAAAACATTAATTCTATATTATATAATTATAACCTGTGGAAAAAGTTATAATAATTGAATATAATTAAGTTTAAATTAATTTTATATATTATGAATGTAAACTATTTTGATAATATACCTTAACTTACCATAAAATTCCTTAGTAAGCTGGTTATTTGTATATTGAAATTAAAATTAAAATTATAAATAAAACTAACAAATTTCCAATTAAAGACTCTTTTCTTTTCACTTATTTAATAATTTGCATACTTGATAAGTTGTAAAAACCTAAAATTTTCGTATCAACTTCACATGTACATTTCTTGATAAATTAAAAGAAACTAAATCAATATTAATTATTTTTACAATAATTATTATAAATATAGAACTATTAAGAATTATCTAATAATTTATATGATATATCGAAAAATATAATAACAACAATTTAAATTATTACTCTTTCACATGTAAATAAAAAAAGAGTTTTCATACTTTTTTTAGTTATTGAATGCAAAATAGTAGTTGTAAATGTAAGAAAAATAAAAATTACTTAAAATTTTATGTATAACTATTAATTGCATGTAAAAAAGTTTAAAGGCCTTGTAGTGTAAACTCAAAAGACCTACTTAAGAAAAGGCTAAAAGCCTAAATTGGGGTTTAACCTTTTTGAGTTTGATTATTTTAGACTTAAACTTAAAACTATCTCAATGAAGGGCTAAAGTTTGACGAGTCTACTTAATTTAACGCTTTTTGGGACAGAAATTAGGACATATTTACACGTGCTTTTACATGCAGGTCAATTAGTGTTTAGATGTCACGTTAATAGACCTAATTTAGTATCCAGGCCAGGCGGAATTTAAGAAAATATTAATTAATTTCATTTAAATTTCGACTTAAACAATGAAAAACTCTTCAACCCTAAAATCAACGATTTTTTTGAACACATGCTTCACCCTCTTTTTCTTCTCTCAGTTGTGCCTTCACTCCAATTGTTGGACGCACCATTGCTTGTGCCTTCTTGGTAGTGTGAGTGTGGGATCTCTCTTTTAGCATTGGAGGTGAATGGGTGGTAAGTTTTTTGGAGATTTAAAATATACATGTGTTGTGATTGAAGATCGAAGTAGGTAATGAGAGTCATGCTCCCTTCTAATTTTTGCATATAAATTTTTGATGTTTTAATATTCACTTTATTCCTTTGCCCTAACAATGTTACATTTATGTAAATTATTTTATCTTCTTTAAATGGGTTTGATTATTGGGTTAAATAGCTTGTAGAAGATTGTAGCACCCCACTTCCATCGAGCACGCATCCGTATATCCTGAGAACATTCGAATACACACTTTGTGAAAGCGGTACATTAGAGCAGTCAAACAAAACTCTTTGTAAATTTTTCTCTCTCAAACATCACACGCATTTTTCGGAAAACTCATAATCATTTCAACCCATTTTTTTTATAAACATCACCAATTACAAATGTCATCACAACCTCACACTTGATTAAACATTAAACACATTTTCAGAATTTCAATAATCTTTTGGGCCCATTACAAAATACAAAATGTCTTTGAACATAACTGTTATTACAAACGTAATTCATTTGTACAATAAATGAAGCTTGCGGAATACAATATTTAATACAAATTTTACAGAAAACATATGTAGATGCCAACTAATCCCAACCTCTATCTCTTACTTAAAGGCAGTGGTTAGACTCCAGTTGATTTAACTGGGTGTCTCCTCTGAGCCTGAATAATATATTGCAAATTGGGGTGAGTTTTGCGAACTCAGTGAGCAGACCATCCTCGATGGCCACTCAATCATATAACACATAAATTCATGTAATCACGTAACTCACATCATTTCATTAATCAACATGTTGAATCACATACACTTCATATTCCCTTAATTCATATTTCACAACAAAAATCATTCAAACTATTTATTTCAGTCATTTAAATCATACATATCAAATGTATATGCAATGCTCATGAGACTCACTTTCAATTATTATTGTTATGACCGAGTGCCTGTAAATGTCCCGTATCTATTATGGATACCAGGCTCATTAATAACTGCCCCTTATCCGTTGGGGATACATGACTCATTTTACATAGTGAGCTAGAGACTCTTACCACATTCTGAGCTTTAAGCTCTTTTTCAATTTCTGAGCTTTAAGCTCTTTTTCGGTGGCTACTCTAGTCACAATTGTTAGTAGTGTGCCCTAGGCCAATGATCATATGTGACTTTTGTACCGACATTCTGATTTATTAATAATATATTATGAGGTATTCTTTTAAATTTGCATGTATATTGTTTATGTAATGTGATTTACATTCCATGA
>JAOQMS010000001.1:12977478-12989483 GCA_027563885.1 Erythroxylum longipes | reverse complement strand
TCATGGGAGTTGCATCACTGGTTTCCAGCCTATATACCTACCTAATGGTTTATTATGCCTCAATGTTTAAATAATATACATATTAAATGCAATCCTTATTCAATTCAATTGTTACATCAACTTTAAGTTACTAGTAATTACTACCAGAATAACAAAATCAGAACTTTATGTTATCATCGATGATAATCAAAGTATTGCAAACAATAATATAAAAACAATACATCAGTTGTAATTAAAAAAATACACACTCATACGACAAATACTCTCACTAGTAAAGCAAAAAGGATGTAGGAGGCAACAAAATTAAAAGCATCAAATTAAGATTTTGTAGGACCAACTGGATTGGTAGGAAAGATGAATTTTTCTACCAATCAGAGCACAATAGAAAAACAGTTGGTCCTAGCAACTACCCATTCTGTAATTGACCATCTTTGGTAGAAGATGAAACTAATACTAGTTTGCTTCTGCCCATCTCATTCATACTATCTTCCTCAGACTATGCTAACCTCATACTTCTCTTTACCGCTCTAACCTCAGACTTCTCTAACCTTAGACCTCTCAGAATCAAATGTTTACCACTCTTAAGTCTAATGGCTAATACTTTAATTCTAGGACTTACCTTAGTTTCAAGAGATGATGCGCGAACCAGGCAAGTTAACCCCTTCAATGAAGACTAGAGCGTGGATTAAAGGATGGTGAAGATGCGTCAATCAACCAACACAACCCCTTCAATGAACAATAAAGCACGGATCTGGCGAGCGTAATATTTGGTGAATATCCATGAACCAAGCAAGACAATCCTTGCATGAAGACCGGAGTGGAATGGTTGATGGTGAAGATGAGTCAGAGAGTGGAGCGGCGATGGGATTTCAGGATTTTCTGTAACTTTTTGGTTCTTCTCTTTTTTACTTTCTGAAATTTACAAAATTTTCGTTTATAACTTAAAACCTTTTACTCTTTTATATGTGACATTTTGGTGCCACGTTGTTGCGTGTAAACATGTCCTAATTTTTGTCCAAAAAAGTCTTAAATTAAGCAGACTCGTAAAATTTTAGCCCTACATTGAGCTGGTTTCAAGTTTAAGTCCCAAAATGATCAAAATAAAAAAAAGTTAAGCCTCAATTTGGGCTTTTAGCCCTTTAAAAAGTGCAATAGGCTTCTAATGATGTATGCATGTAGGAAGTTACTATAACAAACTAACAAATATTTAAAAGCAGTATTTAAAATCAATTGCACTTCTTATTTATGAATATTAATTCTCTTACTATTATGTTACATTTTAAATATAATAATAAAATTTTAATATTTTGTAAGATTAAATTTAAATTCACCTTCTATAATACATATATGTAATATATATATATAATAATCTTATCATGTTATATATCTATTAGTAAAAAAGATAACTTTCTGAAAAATATATAAAGGTATTTTTATGTAGTATTATATTTTTATAATTTGTTAAATTTTAATAATAATATGCATCCATGCATATTTTTAACACCAATATATAAAAAATGATGAAGAGATTTATTTTTTAAATTATATAAATGAATATATGTATATTCAATTTTTTAAATGTGAATGTATTAAGCCTCAAAGGGCATCAATATATAGAGTACAAAATGTACATAACTTGGGATATAAAAGCCATATCTTAGAGCATCAGAATAAAACGAGAATAGGTCAAAGTGTAACTAATGTGGAGAGTTAAAGATTAATGAAGCTTCCACTAAGTGCTTAAAATAGCATTACATATGTTTATGTCTTTATAAAGAAGGTGAAGCCTTATGTTCCTACCAAGATCTTTGATAAAGTTATCCTCATGTGAGGCTTGGCTTATGAAAATTCTTCTATTTTGTTTTTCCTAAATGCTAGTAACTAAGTAACTTAAGGCATTTACCCCCTTCATTCTATGTTTAGCTTAGATGCTCCACTCTGTGATATTACTCCCGTCCTCAAGAGGGTTTTCTAAACTAAATAGTTAAAGGATTTCCTTCCAAGTATACTTAGGATAGTCATATTTGAAAAGTAGGTGATCCAATGACTTTTGATATAGCTTACAAAGAGTGCACTAATTTGGGATAGTTAAAATTTTAGTTAATCAATTAAGAGTGCTCAGTCTTCCTTTAACTATCAGCCATAGAGTGAAGGAAGCTTGGGTCAATCCATGTTTTTTGTAGACCAACTTATACAATGCATCTTTAGGGAATGGAATTCTAAAATGATTTCTTCAAGATGAATTTGTAAACTCATCTATAGAGGTTACTTTCTAGAAAATTGTGTCATCTTTACTAAGGATCATGTTAAATTTGAGAAGAAAACATTAGAAGGTGGTAGAAGGTTAGAGATGTAGGTTTGATCAAAGAGGACCTGATATACCATGGTAGAGATACAGAAAAGTGATTTTAGAGGGGTAACTCAGCCACTCTTTCTAAAGGTCCATATAGGGACCAATTGTCAAACCAGAAAGAGGATCTATAGCCATTACCAATCTTACAAAATAATTTCAACTTAATTTTATCCCTGATCTTGATTAAAAGTTTCATAATTGAGGAGGCACTGTGAAGAATAGTAAAGCATTGGAAGTTGCAGCATTTGATGTAGTGCACATTAACCCATCTAACCAAAGCACATTTTTATTTTTAAAAAGACTCTATATTCTTTTAGCTAGCAGGACCTTATTTATGATGTTTAATACCCCTAATCCACCTTGATTATTTGGTTAATAGATCCTATAATACTTGATTTTTACTATAGTTTCTTTTTCTTTACATCAATACCAAAGAAACATTTTAAGAAGCCTGTAAATGGATTTAATTATACTACATATAAAGAGTTTGGTACATAATTAATAAGCTGAGCTCTCCCTGCCATGGATAAGCTCTTGCAGCTCTAGTTAGTAATTCTATTATGAATTTTCTTTAATAATGGCTTGAAATCAGTGATAGAGGGTTGTTGGAGGAGATGGGTATATTTATGTTTGTCAAAGGAATTTGCAAGTGTTTAAATCTAGTGAGTGAGGAAAATCAAGCTGCTTATTTTTCTACACTTAAATATAAATACAATCAACTTTTTCCTTTGTTAAGGAATAAACTCAAAAGCTTATTGAACACATTTAAAGTAGTTACAAAGGAAGAGATCGAACCTACGTTAGCCTTGGAGAATAAGAATAAATTAGTAACAAAGTTAAGGCTTATAATCCTAAACTTTTTATATTTAATATGGAATCTAAAAATTTTGTTCCTTTCCACAACTCTTTTGAGGAGTTTGGTAAGAACTTCCATTCGAATAGAGAAAAGGTCAAGGAGAATGGATCCCCTGCCTTATGTCCTCTAACCCCTCTGATTATACTTTGCGGCCAACCATTCATTAAGAGATTAAAGGAAAATGTTGCTAGGCACTACTCAAATCCATATTGGGATTGTTAAATCACCGATAAAATGTAAATAAAACAACAAAGCCACCATAATATTTTGTTTGAACTCCTCCTAAGGGAAGGGTGGTTATTGGATCATTTACCAATCTAGGCCTACTAGATTTTATATGTTTCTTAGATGAACGATAAACGTGAGTTCTTTTATGGAGTTGTGTACAGTCAGCAAACAATGCCTATATGGTTGTTTAACTCTATCTTTTCTTATTATTCTTTATCCCTTCTCCTCGCCCTATCATTATCATGCGAGATAGAGTACCCATTTATTTGAATTTTCTTATTTTAATCTTATATCATCATGGCAATGATTCATCAACCTATTACTGCTTTTTATGAGGCACAAATAGGAGAATTTATCCTGAAAGTAGAAGAACTACTGAAAATGCAAGAAACCCTCACGAGTTTATGCACAAAGAACGGGAAAACCCTTATGGGTTGTATCTGAAGACATAAAAAGGGAGGCTTTTATGTCAGCAACAGAAGCCCAAGCCCATGGAATTGTTGACCTTGTAGCAGTTGCATAAAAAATAACAGAAATTTCTTGCAAATCATGATTTGAGATTTTCTTTTCAGGGTTTAATATTCTTAATATTCTATTAATTAATATAGAAAAAATTTATAGAAATAATTGATAATCATCTGGGGTTAGGATCGACCTAAACTAACCCATTATACATATAATTCAGTATGCCAACTATTAAACAACTTATTAGGAACACAAGACAGCCAATCAAAAATGTCACCAAATCCCCTGCTCTTGGGGGATGCCTCAGCGCCGAGGAACACGTACTAGGGTGTATGTGCGACTCATTCAAATCATGGGATGGAACAAAAGAAAAGAAACCTTTTTCCACTATCCTTCATCAATACGGACGAAAAGGATAGAATGGAAGAACCCCCTTCACTATCTAAAATAAAAAACTAAAAACCAACATTTTGATTTTTGGGAAGTATTTGAAATCCTCAAATGTGTACTGCAGTGAGGAACAGGAGGGGCAACAAGATAGCCGCTTCCCAACCCTCCACATCCCTAGCAGTCCCAGAGCCAAAAGAAGAAGCAGTAGAGGAGGAACCAAGTGCACCAGCAGAGGTTGACCGATTTTAACAAATCCTTAACCAAATGACCTCCAACCAATAGCAAATGACGTCCCAAACTAACGAGCTCGGCACCCAAATGCGGCAAGTCCATAAGGAGTAGTTTAGCTTGAAGAAGAGATTCCTCAAATTCTGTCAAAGGAATAATTTTGAAGCTCCTTCGCCAACACCGTCGCCACCATCATCTCCATAAGATTTTCTTACCCTTTAATTTTAAATTTTTTATTTCTTTTGTTTAGTTTCATTTCATTTCATGTTTGTTTGGTTTCATGTCATTTTCTTTTGTTTGGTTTACTGTCATTTTTTGTTTGGTTTGCCGTCATTTTTTGTTTGGTTTGATGTCATTTGTTTGGTTCAATTTCTTTTGTTTGGTTTGATGTCATTTGTTTGGTTCAATTTCTTTTGTTTGGTTTGATGTCATTTTCCCTTATTTGTTGGTTGACTTGTTACATTGAGGACAATATGATTTTTAAGTGTGGGGAGGTGACATTGACTTTCTCAATTGCATTGTTTGTATTTTGTAAAATAGGATGCATGTTTAAGCATATCATGTGCTTTGTGTCAACAATGGAATCGCACTTGAATCATTCTGATGGATATTGTCATGAGATTATATCATGCTAGTTGGAAATAGATTGAATGCATGCTTGAACTTGGATTAGGCTACTTGAGTAGAAAGTGAACCATATAGAGTGATGAAAAGTAGTTGGTTACATAAGCTTATTCATAAATGACATTTAAGCAATGAGGTAGTGTGGAGATGCATAATGAGTTTTCATTTGAGTCAATGTGAGGATTGAGCCCATATGGCTCCATCCATAGTCATTCTATTTCTTTATTGAGTGATACTTCCTTAGTTTATTACCTTCAGAACTTACTTTGAATCTGTTTGAATCTACCGGATGCATGCTTAATAGAGATTATTAAGGCTCTTTTTGTGTTAACCCTTGGCTTAAATGACCTACCCTTTGTATTATCCCTTGCTATCCACGTTGAGCCTTAACCTTTTGTTTCTTGAAAACACCCAAAATTTTAAAACCTTAAACCCCATTAACCTACCCGTTCACAAGCTTAGTATAGTATTCAATAATACATTAGTTGTGATCGTAGTGAAAATTTTTACCAAGATAATTTGAGGATATTTCTGCCTATGGATTATATTGTACATAGTTTGCTATTTTATTCATAGTTCTTCCATGTATTAAGAAAAAGAAAAAAATGATTAAAAATGTTGAAAAGAAAAAGAAAAGAAAAGAAAAAGGAAGAGCAATTAAGTAGCATCAATAAGTGCAGAATATTAGTTACATTTGTATATCTCGAAGTTATGTTTTGTTATCCCTTTTTATCTGCTTTTAACTTTACGAATGCTTGTGTTAACCTTTTTACCTCTTTACCTACCTTAACTCTTACTACATTAAAACCCTAAACAAGCCCTTTTGATCTATTTATGCATGCAATCATTTTAAAGGAGAATTGATGTATTAGCAAGCCTATGATAGTGTAGTTTCCTGTAGGAAGTTTGAACAAAACACTAACCACCAAACACTTCAGAGAAATGAGTGAAAATCGTGAGGAAGATTAATTTTGCATCTATACTTATCTTTTAGTGATGGTTCCAATTGTTGAGTTTGTTTATGTACACCAATGAAAAAGTAGTCATGATATGTGTAGTGACTTAATATTTGAGTTGGCTTAAATATGAGAGATTGTATGTTTTGATCTTTGTGAAAATGAAGTGATAGAATTGATTGGTTGTATTTATTTTGCTTGAGGACAAGCAAAGATTTAAGTGTAGGGATATTGATAGTTGTGCATTAATCTATGTTTTTCTAAGTAATTGGCATGTTTTTCTTGCATAATTGTTGATTATTGTTGTAGTTTAGGGTTCATTTTGTATGTTTTCATTTAGTTTGATTTTCATTGTTGTTCTTTTATGTTTGATGTTAATTTAGGGTAAGAATTGATTATTTTTATGTAGGAAGGAAGATTAAGCAACTTGGAGATTGAGCTAGAGATCAAAGAGGAGAAGAGAAGAGAGAACATTCTGTGGCAAAATCCCATAATTCCCACGATCATGGGAACTATAATCCGAGACATTATGCGGGGCTTCATTAAAACTTAAGGTTTCTGGACTATTAAAGGATATTAAGGCTCTATGGTTATGGAGGAAGAATGTAGAAAAGAGCCTCCTTGAGTGAAGAAAACAAGTTTTGAGTCTTGAGGAAGGATTAAAGTCAAGGATTATCATCAAGATTAGGTAAATAGCATATCAAACACCAAAATTTCCATATATTGACAAAGAAGAGAAGGAGTTTCTATATTCAATTTTATGTCAATTTTATACTTCTAATCTTTGTAGAAAGGAATATATGAGTGTTGATGATGTTATGGATACCATGATTGGCTGATTTGTTTTTAGGGATTGCTTTTAAACAATTTTTGTTGAACTCCTATTTTATTGAATTGAATGAAAGTGTCTTTGATGATTGTTGATTTTATTTCTATCTTGCAATAAATCAAGAGAGTAAATAAGATTATTTGTGTATGATTGTACAACGAGAGTTGGTAACATATAGACTTGAAATCATCATGTTGATTGATTAGTTAGAAGAGAGATCTTAGCTAATTGAATTGATTACCCATAGGATAGTTTAATAACTAGTAAAATTGGTGGAGTGATTGGGTAGGTTAAGAGATCATACAATTAATTCCATTTAATTTGATTAGCGACAATTAATTACACCTTGAGAGAGGGTAGTTAATACATTCGAAAATCTTAGGTGAGACATAATTCGATTAATAAAATAAGAGGAAGACAAACTAGGGAAAACGTAATCTTTAGTCTTTAGATTCTTGAATTCTAATTTTTTGCACTTCGGTATTGTCTATTGCTTTGTGTTAGTCTTTCAATTTTAATTTAATTTTCTAGATTAGCTCCATTAAACAATTTCATTTCTTAAACAAAGTTTGATCTGAATTAAGTGGTGTCTGGGCATCAATCCCTGTGAGATCGATATATGCTTTTTAACTACAAGTCACGACCCATACACTTGCAAATTTTTAGCATAAAATGAGTAGATTGATTTTGCATTTAACAATTGTGCATAAAATTTTTCTCATTCATTCATTTATTTTTATCTAACTTGTTTATATATGATAAGATGATTGAAACTTTTTTACATTTTTTTAATATAATAGTGTGCAAGTTATTTATGTATGAAAATGTGCAATTAATGAAAAGATGTTTTTTCCTTTAATAATTCTTAAGAGCTTTACAATGTTATATACTTTAATATGTTTTGTTGTAAACTAATACTTAAATTAGTTGTAATACAGATGTTGGTAAATTTGAATTTCATTATGCCTGGGTATTGGAAAGAAATGGCAACAACAAATATGTCGGGGCAAGATAAAAAAGAAAGATATTGTTGTTGATGAACATAGTATGCTAATACAAAAAGGAGTATCAGAAGATAAAGGACATAAAGTTGTACCTATGTTTTATGAATTTCTAGAAATTTTGATGAGATTCTTCAAGTAGCTGAGTTTACACCATGATAAACACATGTTATTGATGCTTCACTGCATGCAAGAATTGAACAACTACAATGTTGAATTCTATTTTGAGCATAGATATGATAATCCTGTAACTAATGGTGAAGAAATTGATTTTGATATTGACAATGAAGATGAGTTATTCCAAGTTTTGGTGGAACAAGATGATGAAGATTTTTTTATTATGGATATGAGTGAATCTAAAAATGATGTAGGTGATGAAAAAATTTATGCTATTAATGATGAAGAATATGTTATTATAAAAGCAACTGAGAAGAAATATCGGAAAAAATTATGTAGTGGGTATGAATGTCTCGATGTTGTGGATGGGGTTGAAAGTAGTAGGAAAAGTAATATTTAAGAGTGAACTTTTTCAAAAAAATCACAAAGAAAAGCAGGGAGTTCATATGGTTGGTGTAGTGAATATAAGGATAATGATGCTGAACTTTAATCACCAAGTTATAGATATTATGGTGAGTGCAAGGAATCTATATAACAAAGAAATATATTGTTTTTAATCAAGAAATGGATATAAAAGATTTTCAGTTTAAAATTGTCATAAAGTTTAAGGGAGAGGTTAATCACCAATTTATAGTGATTATGGTGAGTGCAATGAATCTATCATAAGGAAGAAATATATTGTTCTGAATCGCAAAATGGATATAAAAGATTTTCAGTTTGAAATTGGCATGAAGTTTAAGGAAGAGGTTCAGTTTAGGTAAGTAATCAAAAATTACGTAATTACAAATAAATATGATGTTTCAATGATGAGATATGATATGAGAATGGAGGTTATTCCTCAGTCGCAACGTCACTTTAAGGTTTATTCTGGTTAGGTTGGAAATGAGAAAGCCTTTATAGTGAAGATATTAAAAAACAAGCATAGTTGCAAGAAAGTGCAAAGAAACAAGCAAGCTAATAAGAAGTGGATAACAAATGAATTCTTACACATGTTTAAGAGGAACTCGAACCAACCAATTAATGAGATGATAAATGATCTTCAGAGGACGTATGCATTATAGGTGACTAAATCTCAATTTTATGTGGCTAACAAGCTATTGTGATGCTACAAGGATCTATGGAAGGTCATTATGCAAAATTATGGATTTATAGACAAAAATTGTGATGGGTTGACAAAAAATGCCAATTCATTTTCCAAAATGAACTTAATGAAAATTTTAGACAACCAATGTTTAAAAGGTTTTTGCGAGATTTAGTGCATTGAAGTATGGTTTCCTTGGTGGTTGTAGAAAAATGATAGGGCTAGATGGATGTTTTTAAGACTTTTTTGAGGTGCTTTGTTATCTACAGTTGGGCATGATAGAAACAATCAGAGATACCTTATATATTGGGTTATAGTTGAGGGAGAGAATTACCAATCTTTGAATTGATTTTCAAATCTTCTTATTAAAGATCTAAACATAAGTTGGAATCTATAGACCTTTGTAAGTGATCAACAAAAGGTGAATATTCAAATATTCATACTGTTTATTTGTATATATATACATATATATTGAATTATTATACTTACATTATATTGTTTTGTATGTTCTTTTTTTTCAAGTTTTAGTTGATGCATTGAAGAATCTCCTCCCGAAGCATAGAAAATCTAACCGATACGTATATGCAAATTAGTTTAAACTGCATAAAGGTCACATATACAATATTTAATTTTGTCAAATGTTTAATTGTATAATAGAAGTGGAATTTGATGTGATAATAAAGCAGTTGAAGAATGTATCAAAAAAGGCTTACGATAACTTCAAATTAAGGAATCTTAAAAAAAATTGAAATCATTTGTGAGTACAAGACCAATGTGTAAAAATGTTTGCAATAATAAATCAAAGACATTTAATGGATTCATCTGTGAAGCTTTATCATAAAGCTTGATCAATATTTTAGAGGATATTCAAATTGATTTAAGGGCCCAAATTCCTGAAAAAAGAGATATAGTGATCAAATTCGTCAATGATATATGTTCAAGGGTAAAGAAGAAGATAGAGATTGCACAATAAGAAGCAAGTCACTGTATCACCAAGACAAAAGGAAGTTTGGAGTTTGAAGTAAATCATTTTGCAAACAAGTTCACTATTTATTTATAAGCAAGAACATGATAGTGTAGACTTTAAGATTTAATCGAGATCTCACATAAGCATGCATTTGCTTATACATCATATTAGAGGGAATCTATTAATGGGTATGTGTGTCGATACTACAAACATAAATGTTATTTAAAAAGTTATCAGTATACTATGGAATCCATTAATGGTCTAAAATTTTGACTGAAGATTGAAAAACATGCAGTCCATATCACCTCCTTTGATCAAAAGTATGCTTAGAAGGCTTAAAAAGGCTAGACAAAGGGATAAAGATGAACAACCATAGAATCTGAACAATTTGAGCAAAGTTGGAGTACATATGAGATATCAACATTGTTTTGAAGTTGGTTGCAATAAAAGAAGATGCAAAAATGAGGACCAACCTCCGAGACAACATGGAATTATTGAAGTAATCGATACTTATTTATAATTGTGTTTTTGCTAAATATTCTTTAATGTTTTTATTATTCATTAGAAATTATACATGTATAACGGAGTAAAAAAGAGTAAGACCATCGAATAATTAGGTTCCTACATCTAATATTGACAATGGTGCAAGAAGAAGAGCTAGACAATTAGTAACTATAGAATCAAACATTGCAACATCTATCTTAAGAAGAGAGAAGACGGTGGTGAGTAAATAGTCACTTTTATTTCTTATTTCCCTCAAATTTTTTAAATATAATAAATGTTTTTGTGGATAAATGCCTCTCATCATTTAGAAAAGTGAGAAAGTACACTTATTGTATGGTTTGCCATATAATTACAATTTTTGGCTAATTATTTGTTATTTATTCCTAATTGGTAACATTATACTTTTTATTTAAGATGTTTTATAGAATGGTGGAAGTCAATTTCAAGTTTTCAAACCAACTTAAGATTCCCAAAATAAAACTATTAATATAAATGCTTAAATAACAACTATAAACAGAAGGAGGTTCAAAGTAAGAGCCAAAAAGTCAACTCCAAGTGTTAGCCCCGGGTCTCGGTTCTTATTTTGTGGCGACAAGGCACCAAAATTAACCAAAATTAGGGGACTTTTAAAATAAAAGTATATAAATAAAATTAACGCTAAAATAAAAATAATTAAATTCTTAGTGGGAGTAAAAATAAATACGCAAACAAATAAAATAAATTAGCATAAAATAAAATAGACATGAAAATAAATCAAATTGAGAGTCCAACAAATAAACAAACCAATAATAAATAAAATAAAAACAAGAAGAAGTGAAAAAGTCACAGTTGTGACTTTAAAAATGTCAAGGTTGTGACAATCAAAAAATCACGGCCGTGAGAAGGGAGTTGTGATCATGCTTGTGCACGATCGCGACTTTTATGAAAACTTGGGGTTGTCGTGATCGTGCATGTGCACGATCATACAACCCCATCTGCACTCTCCTACTTCAAATTATCATAACTTTCAATCCCCATGTCCAAAAATTATAAACTTTATGTCGTTAGAAAGCTAAGAGAAAGAGCTACAACTTTTATGAAGACTTATCTAATTCTGCCCATATCAATATATTTTATTCATTGAAAATTCAGAACATATTTTCATCCTCTTTTTTCTCTTATTTCTCTCATCTATCAATATATACCTGTATGCAATTTCCAAAAGACCCGAAACTAACAGCACAATCTATACATACAAAACTCTCACTTTAACTATTTGCTTAAGAAAATCTAACCAAAACCATCAAACATCTCACACTTTATTCCCAACATAATAACACTAACAGAAAGGAAATTTTCTGCACATATACAAAAGAAGTTCTTCAACCCTTCTTTCATTCATTTCTCCAGAAGACAAAGTTTCATTT
>JAOQMS010000001.1:12941506-12970187 GCA_027563885.1 Erythroxylum longipes | reverse complement strand
AGGGATTCAGCGACTTTCTCTTTAACAAAATAGTACTTTATATCAATATGCTTTGAGCGAGAAGTACTTCTAGTGTTTTTAGAGAAAGTTACAGTTGTGGAGTTATCAAAATACAATTTCGGCGGACTCGAAATAGAGTCTACAATACCTAATGCTGAAATAAAATTCCGCAACCATATTGATTGATAAACTGCCTTGTAGCACACCATATTCTATGCCTCCATGGTAAAGGATGCTATGAGTGTCTGTTTGACACTTTTCTACGAAACAACTCCTTCAGTCATCATAAAGATGTAGCTTGAAGTAGACCTTTTATCATTCACACATCCTGCATAATCAGTGTCACTGAACCCAACTATAATAAGAGTGTCAGTTCGTCGATAAGTCAACATATGATCTTTGCTACCCTAAAAATACTTCATGACTTTCTTGGCTGCTTTCCAATGGCTAAAAACAAGATAACTTAAGTATCTTCCCAACAAACCTACAATAAAAGCAATATCAGGGCATGTGCATACTTGAGCATACATCAGACTGCCCACAAGTGACTCATAAGGAGTGACTTTCATTTCATCTCTCTCTTTATCATTCTATGGACATTGAGCCTTTGAGAACTTGTCACCCTTCACTATTGGTGCCTTTCCAGGAGAACAAGAATGCATATTGAATCTTTTCAAGATCCGATCAATGTAAGTCTTTTGAGACAATCGAAGAATCCCATTAGCTCTATCTCAGAGAATCTAAATTCCAAGTACATAAGAGGCCTTACCAAGATCCTTCATATCAAAATAGCTAAATAACAGTTATTTCGTCTCAAATAATATATCAGTATCATTAGAAGCAAGTAGAATGTCATCAACATTCAGTACCAGAAAAATGAAACTGCTCCCAATGAACTTCATATATATACATTGATCAACTACATTCTCGTTGAAGCCATTTGCAGTGACAGCCATATCAAACTTGAGATACCACAGCCTTGATGCTTGTTTTAACCTATAGATATACTTCTTGAGCTTGCAAACCAAGTGTTCTTTACCAGTTATCTCAAAACCAACTGTTTGAGTCATATAAACATCTTCATACAGATCTCCATTCAAAAAGGTGATCCTCACATACATTTGATTGATTTCTAAGTCAAAATGAGCAACTATAGCCATAATGATTCGTAGTGAATCTTTGGTAGAAACTTGTGAGAAGATTTCTTTGAAATCAATCCCTTCTCTCTGGCTATTTCCTTTAGCTACAAGTCTAGCCTTATACCTTTCTACTTATCCACTTGAGTCATATTTGATTTTGTAAACCCACTTGCACCCAACTGGTTTGCAACCTTTAGGTAGTTCAACTAATTCCCAAACTCCATTTTGTGACATGGAACTCAACTCATCTTCCATTGCATTCATCCATAACGCAAATTGAGGATTATTCATGGCTTCTTGAAAATAGACTAGTTCAGTATTATCTCCCACATCGAACTCATGTTCCTGCAAATAAACAATATAGTCATCTGGAATGGTAGGCTACGTGTTCTTTGTGATCTCCTGACAACAACTTCATCATCCTCAGTATCAATGACTTCATCTTTTGCTTGATTTTGAGGTTCATCGTGAGATTCAACTAGAATTTGTTCAATCACAGGGTCATTAGTAGGAGCTAAAGCAATGGGTACAGGGATTAGAATTTGTTCTTCCCTGAATACAATTTCTCTAGACCCTTGACTTGAACCAAATTCATCTTCAAAATAAACAGCCTTATTTGATTTTATAACTCTAGTCGTGTGAGATGGGCAATAGAATCTAGAACCCCTTGATCTAACGGTGTAGCCTACAAAGTAGCCACTAATAGTTTTCAAATCAAGCTTCTTAGATTGTGGATTATAGGGCCTCACTTCTACCTTGCATCCCCGAATATGAAAATGGCTCAAAGTTGGTTTCTTACTTGACCATAACTCATATGGAGTCTTTGGAACTTACTTGCTGGGTACTTGATTCAAGATATAAGCAATTGTCTTCAATGCCTCACCCCACAAAAATTCAGGCAAACTAGAATGAATCAACATACATCGCAATATATCAAGAAGTGTGCAGTTTCTTCTTTCAGCAATTCCATTCTGCTGAGGTGTTCCTGGTATTGTATATTTTGCTTCAATACTACATTCCTGCAAGTATCTAGCAAAAGGCCCTGGATTCCTTTCACTCTCATCATAACGCCCATAATACTCTCCACCTCTGTCAGAATTAACTACCTTGATTTTCTTCCCCTTTTGAAGCTCAACATTTATCTTGAAAATCTTAAATGCCTCCAAAGGTTCATATTTTTCACGAATGAGTTCCACATGACCGTACCTGGAAAAATCATCAATAAAAGTGATGAAGTATTTATAACCACCCATAGTAGGTGGAATAAATGGTCCACATATATCAGTATGAATCAACTCCAACAATTCTGAGCTCCAGTCTATTTTGCTTTTTCTAACTTTGACGGTCAACTTTCCTTTAATACAATCAACACAGGTAGTGAAATCTGAAAAAGCAAGATCCTGAAGTACACCATCTTTTACCAACCTCTCCGTTCTGTCTCTAGAAATATGACCTAAACATCTGTGCTACAACATAGAAGATCTCAAATCCAACCCTATACATTTGAAACCCACAACAGTATTAAGAGAAAAGGAAGAAGCAACAGTAACACAATCATTCCACTTAAGTTTGTATAAATTTTCATATAAAATTTCATTTCCCACCAAAATAGAGTCACAATACAAAGTCAGTTTTTCAGTTCCAAAAAGAAGACTATAACTTAGTCTATCCAAATGGATACAAAAATCAAATTCCTCCTAATAGAGGGTAAATAAGCGACATCATGTAACACCAAAAGATATCCTGTATTCAACTGTATTCTAATTGTCCCAAAAAAATTCAACTTTGACTTCGGTATCATCTCTTATATATACGTGTTGCTCAGAATCAGTCAACCTTCTTCGACTTGTCAGTTTTTGCAAGGAATTCGTAATATGAATTGTTGCTCCAGTATCCAACTACTAAGTATTTACAGGCACATCAATAACATTGGACTCTAAACAAACCATCGCAAGACAATTACCTTTCTTCTCTAAATGAGTTTTGAGTTTTCGAAAATCAGCTTTCTAATGCCTAAAATTCTAACAAAAGTTGCACTTCCTTTTGAAAAACTTATTCTTCTTACTATCAGAAAATGAGCGTGCCTATCCACTTCCTTTAGGACTAACAAACTTCTTCTTGACAGGTTTTTGATCACTTGAGCTATTAGAAATGAACTTTCTCTTTTGAGAATTATTGTGGTGGTTTTTCATCATAAAGATGTTTCTTGCCCTTTTCTTTTTCATGTCATACTCTTCCTTGGCAAGAATAGCAGTCATCTCCTTAACAGTCCATTGCTTTTTATAAGCACTATAGCTTGATCTGACCGAATCAAATTTAGAAGGAAGAGTCCTCATCACAAACCATACCATGTAATCCTCACCAAGGTCCATATCCATAACTTTAAACTTTTGGTAACAACCCATGAGCTTGTCAATGTGAGCCCTAATGTCACTTACACCATCATAAATGGTGTGATGAAGCATGTTTAAGTACTCATTCTTCTCATTCTTTGAGAACATCATGTACTTCATCTTAATGGCAGCAAGAAAATCCTTTGCATTATCAGCCTCGGAAATACTTTCACGAATGGACTCATCAATGTGATACCTCATAATCATTAAACAACATCGGTTAGAGTATTCTCACTCCTCATAGGATTTCCTTTCCTTCTTAGTAGCATCATCAACAGGTTCAGGTGGTAGATCAATTCTCAAGGCCAACTCCATTCGCATAATAGTCAAATTCATCATGAGGTATTCAACTCATTGCTTGTGGTTCGTTCCATTCAGCGTCAAGGTAGCAGAGACTCTCGAATTGCTTAAAGCTGAATGAGAACCAAGAGCAATAACCATGATATGCATGTTAAAACATAATCATGCAATTCCTACTATTTTTCTCAAAATTAATTATATCAGTCATTCTAGAATTCCTTAAATAAATAAAGAACCCACTCACAGGTAAGAACATTTTATTAAATATTACAACAAAATCATCAATATATTATCGAAAGGATAGAAAAATTGTGCGGTTTATAATATCTCAATAAAATTTCTTCACCATATTAAGCATCCTACTAGGTAGAAATTATTGATAGGATAATTAATTACCCGTATGGATCTTTTTAGAGAAAAAGGACAAAATTTTAAACATACATTAATATTTTTAAAAAATTCATCATCATAAATAATTTCACATGCTCAATTCTACGACAGGTAAAAATAAGCATTCACTATTGTCAACAAAAAAATCATGTCTATGCCACAATAAGACTAAAACAATTAGAACTATCAAATAAAAATTACTAATAAATCTTATACATAAACATATGGAAAAATAGAATAAAACATGGAGCAAAAAGATGAAAAAAATGATCCAAAAAGGACCTTGCACGTGCCTCTACGTACACTGTGCAGAAAACTTTTTGAATTTTTTTAAATATTATATTGTTTATATACACACACACACACAAGATGCCGTAGGCGTCATCCCTGCCCTTCAACCAGGTCGACAGTTAACTTTCTCTTCGGACTTCAATTTTTGACGATTTTTAGGCGTTTTCTTCCATTTTTGATGCTCTATGGATTTTCCATATCCATTTCAGCCAAAAGTGCTCCAAAATCTAAAAATCTTTTAATCCATTTTGGCCATTAATAACAATACTGAAACTTTTCAAAATCTCACCTAAAAAACCATAATTCTTTATCCAAAATAAAGGTAAAAGACAACAACAACCAACAATGGTTTTTACACCTTCAATGCATTATTTCGAAATCATTTTTGCCAAAAACCCGACTTGAAAATATGGGTTTATACCCAAAAAACTAGCCCTAAAATCAAATGACCATGGAGCTTTGATAGCAATTGTTATACACATATGCATTCATCAACAATCACAAAGCTGAGATCTACATTTTATTTAGAGCTTTGACAACACAATAAGATTGACATACCTCCAATGCTTGGCATAGAAGCTTGGTACATTCTTTCCATCTTGGACACCAAAACCTATCAAAATCAACAACACCTCATGTAAGAGAGGAAGCTAATGATAGAAGACTCAATATTCTATTTTCACACCCACACACCATATGCACATAATTTCACCACATGTTATAACTTATAACATATCCTACTCTAAGAGTTAGAAAAGGATAATTCACACCCACGCACCATATGCTCATAATCTCACCATATGTTATATCTTATAACATGTTCTACTATAAGGGTTAGAAAAGAATAATTGTGTTATTTCAAGGATGTTATAAACTATAGTTTAATGGGCCAACATATAGCTATTAAGGTACTACCGTGTGCCTCAAATGCAATTAGATGGTTATTAAACATATATTAAGGAATTCGATTAATGACCATGCATACGGAATTAATGTTGCGATTATATTAGTCCATATATTTCTAATTGTTGATGAGCGGCCACTTAAGAGCAAAAGTTCATGGCTTGATTTGGATGATAAATCTTCAAACACTGCATCAATAACAAAAATCGGGCTATCAATCTCCATTCCATCATCATCACATGAATTTCCCTTTTTCAAATCAAGATCCCACAGTAGTAATTAATTGACCCTTCGCTTGTTTGTTATGGTTTCTCTCCACCTCCTTGTCTCATGCACGGGTAAACATGGAAATTGCAATTTCTATTGGACTTTTTCCTACAAGGTTAAAGAGAACAAAACATTACGGTAATGAAAAATGCTAAGCAGTGCATTTAACTAAAGATGGATCCTACCTCCAGTTTCTTTTTTTTATTCGCAAAAGAAAAACATCATCGCAGCACTCTAATATAAGGGTACCACCATTAATCCATATATGCTAGTGACCGAAAGTTACAAGGCAAAGAGGAAAAGCTAAACAAAGGTGAAGAAGCAGTAGAGCTAGCTAGTTTTGCTAAGAATTCGCCAACTGCATTAGCCTCACGATATTGATGTTGAATCCTGGCTTGAGTCCTATGCATGAAGGCGCAAGCCTCATCTAGTAGATCTCAGTATGTCCATGGCCAGCCCGACTTGGTGGTGACAAAGTGCACAAGGAGCATAGAGTCGCTTTCTACAATGATATTCCTAAGGTTATTACCAATACATAATTGCAACGCCTTGTGCAAAGCTAATATTTCCGCATGAAGTGTTCTTCCATTTGAGAAGAAAAATGATCTAGCAAGAAATACTTGGCTGACTGAGTCTTCAACTATGACTCCACCACCGGAGGCACCTGGATTGCCCAAAGAGGATCCGTCGATATTCACTTTGTACTGCCCAGTTGGTGGTGGTTGCCAAGTGAGAGTCATGACACGAATTCGTTGTTGAAGACAACGAATATACCCCAGTCGTGAAACCTCAAGAAACGTTGAAGGACGAAATGGTAAGGGGCGTATGCTTGTGATGGAGCTTAGGAGTTGCACTGCATAGTCTGTAACGCTCCGAAAACTCAGTTGCTTACCATCATAAATGACCTCGTTTCTTATCTTCCAAATGGCCTAACAGATGGAAAATGGTAGTAGACTGATTAACCTTTTCTAGTCGTGACCTCGATCTTCATACTCCCAACATTGCCTAAATACATCGAATAATCCTAGCGTGGTGCCTAGTTGAATGGGAAATTGGCTGGCAAAAAATTGCCAAACTAAATTTGCGAAGCTGTAGTGTAGGAAGCAGTGTGGGATAGCATCCTCTGATTGGCAGGACGCCACATAGCATTTGGAAACAATTTGAAAGCCTAAATGGCCCAAAATTTCATGGAACGCCAAGGATCCATTAAGGAGTCTCCATAGGAAGAAGGAAACTTTCAATGGAATTTGGGGGGCTCAAAATGTTCAAGAAAATTTCGAGTTGGGCTGGTCGTTTAGGCAAGAGTTATTCGTAAGTTGAAGATAATTTAAATTGTCCAGAAGGTGTAGGCTTTCAAAAAACTGGGTCATCACCAGTGTTCTCCAGTGTAAACCTGTATTGTTGAATGTATTGCAGCACAGAAGAAGGGACGAATTGGAGTAAAAAAGTTAAGTTCCATTGGTCACCTATCCACGATTCCCGAATGGAGATTGTAAAAGTTAAGTTCCATTGGTCACCTATCCACGATTCCTGAATGGAGATCATTCGCAAATCTTCCTTGTCTTGCATATTGAATAAATCTACAAGGGCCCCATTTCCTGACCAGTTGTCGAAAAGAAGAGAATAGCCCCCTGTACAAACTTTAATCTACATATGTAATCTCATGAAATCATCAATCGCGAGAAGCCTAAAACAGGAGAAGGATTTTTTTTCAGCCAACCGCGTGGACAAAAGAGGCCTATAAACCGATTCAGAGGCGCCATTTCCACCATATTTTGTAGGAAAAGGATGTTACCACCTCTCCGAGTCGTCAGAGTCCCAATCCATTTTCTGCGTAGGGGTAAGATAAGCCTCCCCAAGCTCGCCAGATTTTCCTAGGTGTGGCACCATCCAAACCTTATAAAAAACTAGCCATTGGTCTTTCCAAATCCGCTAGAAAGGATTTTGGAGGCTCAAAAACTGCAAATGTGTAGGTTGGAAGGGCTGCCAGTACGTGTTTGATTAACACAATTCAACCGCCCAGGCTTACCAATTTGCCTTTCCAGTCGGCCAGCTGAGCTCGGACCTTATCAAGGATATGCTGGAAGTATATTACCTTGCGCCGCCCTTTAAATAATAAGGCTCCCAAATACTTAAGAGGCAAATTGGAGTTTACCATTCCAGAGATGCCTTCCAACCAGCGAACCTGTTGTAAAGGGTAGGATTTTGATACAATGATTGTGCTCTTTGATTTGTTTGCTAGCTGACCCGAGGCAAGCTCATACGATTGTAAGAAGGAGAGCACTGAGCGGATAGAGCTATGCAGGCCCCTGATAAAGATTACTAAGTCATCTGCAAAACATAAGTGGCTAATGAGAGGAGAGCCTCGGGGTAATGAATACGGGACTGTGCTACCCTGAAACAACTATTTGAGGCCTAGGCTTAAAGCTTCTGTGATAAGAATAAAGAGGTATGATGATAGGGGATCTCCTTGCTTGAGTCCTCAAGATGCTTGGAAGAAGCCAGGTGGGGAACTGTTGATCAACACTGAGAAACATCTTGCTCGCAAGTTGCCTAGAATCAAATAAACAAAATTTGGAGCGAAACCAAATTTAAGTAATGAAAGCTCCAAGAAAGACCAAGAAACCCTGTCGAAAGCGTTCTTCATATCCAACTTCAAAATCACATTTCCACCCTTAACCTGCTTATCTATGTGTTGGACTATTTCCTGAGCTAGAAGTAAGTTGTCGGTGATTTCTCTTCCCTGTAGAAAAGTTGACTATTCAGGAGAAATCAGGTGTGGTAGAAGACTCTTCATCCGATCACAAAGGATTCTAGTGAAAATTTTGTTAAGGAAAGTGCATAAGCTCATCGGTCAGTAATCCCCCAAGGAAGTTGGATTTTCCTTTTTAGGAAGAAGAACCATCAGTGTAGCAACAATGTCCTTAGAGATGGGAACTTCGGCGAAAAATTCCAGAACTGCCTGATGCAATTCGTCTGAAATTATGTCCTAGCAAGCTTAGTAAAAATGGCCCGAAAAACCATCACTCCCAGCCGCACTATCCGGATCAAGCAGATGAACCACCTGGCGAACCTCTTCCAGTTGGATTGGACAAAGCAGATCAAGGTTATCCTCGGGAGAGACCAAAAGTGGTATGTAAGATATGAACTGCTCCATCGCCTCCCTACATGCAGTAACATTCACTAAGCTCTCAACTTGCAATAGTCGTTGGTAATACTGGGTGACATACTGTTTCAATTGATCCGCATCAATGATAGAGGCTCCTGATTCATCTCGAATTTTAGTAATGCATAGGCGTGCACGCTTTTCCTGAACTAACGCATGAAAGAAAGTAGTGTTCTTGTCCCCATCCTTGAGCCACTTTTGCCTTGCTTTCTGCTTCCAAAAATCCTCTTCCTTTGCCAAAAATCAAAGTAGCCTCACCTGGGCAAGATGAAGGGCTGATAAATCCTCAGGCAGGTTGGAGAGTGCGTGTGTGTTCTCAAGTTCCTTCACTGTAGATTCAGCGCTCTGAATATTCTTGAAGATGTTGTCAAAGACTGAACGATTCCACTGTTTCAGGGCAATCTTCAAACGACAAAATTTAGAAGAGAAGCAATACATACCATATCCTGAGATAGGTTCCTGCCAGGAGGTGCGTACCATAGACAAAAAATCCTCTCGCCGTAGCCACATGTTCTGAAAGCAAAACACCCTTGGGAATGAGAGCGATGAGTCATATGACAAGAGTAAGATGTTATGATCCGAAGTAGCTCAATTTAGCAATTCCACTAAGCATGAAGGAAAAATTGACAACCATTTGTGCTTGAATAAAACACGATCGAGTTTCCTCCAGAGCCTTCCCCGACCTCTTACACCAGTCCAAGTATAGCAGCCACTAGAGACTGGTAGTTCACGTGAAGCGACTGAGACAAGAAATCACCAAACTCATTGATCGGCCCTAATTGAGTGGGCAAGGGGCCAGTGCATTCCTCTAAGGATAAGACTACGTTAAAATCCCCCCTCCTCAGGAGCCAAGGAGACTGCCCAACAGAGAGTTGCAAGGTTAACAATTGATCCCAAAGAGGTCGACGTTTAGAAGCTGCACACTTTGCATATATAGGTGTGAAGTAAAAATCCTCCGTTGATAAGGGGTGAGAACCTTTAAGATACATAAATTGATCCCCCTGCAACTCAACTTGGAAACAGAAGTTATGCCGCCAAAAACACCAAATTTTGTTAGAGTCCGAAGCTATGGAGTTCGAAAAACCCATCTTATGTTGTAAAGGCATAATGCGATCATTAGCGATAAAGGGTTCAAGTAAAATAACAACTGAAAGCAAGTGCATTTTACAAAGCTTACAAAGGCGTCATATCGAGGCTGAACCTTTGACCCCCCTGATGTTCCAGATGAGTACTCTAATCATGACGAGGGAGGGAGAGCGAATGTGAAGACCGTGTTATCATAGAATGAGTAGAAGTCTTGGAGGGCTCTTGTCGCTGAAGGTAAAATGATTTTGGCAAACGTACTCGCTTCATAGAAAAGATACCAAACAACAACTGATGCATATGCACTCCAAAGTCTCTTCAGAGACATTACATGCAGGTCGAGATTGGTTGTGTATAGGGCGCTCATCAAAGTCCAGTTTTCGTAGGCCTACACCAACATTATCCTTGGTGTGTTTTAGAAGGAGAGGAGGAGAGTTGTTGAATTTAGAGAAAAGATCAATAGCACCAGCCTAATTGGTTTCTTCCACTATGATTTCCTTAATGTCGTCTTCCGAAGTTGCAAAGACAACTAAAGTAGGCTTAGCTGAGAGATCAGATTCCTTAACGGTTTCTAACAGCTTATTGACTCCCTTTTCTTTATCCTTTGCTACCATAGTAGTCTCATGAGCTGTTTTAAGCACTGTGGTGTGGTTTTCTGCAACTAGCAAGAGTGGAGGATCTGCTACATAAGTTTGTGAGGCCTAGAGGGTGGAAGTGGTTGGTAGCTTATTTTGTGTGGTCAGAATATTGGAGTTGGTTGCTTGAACATGGTTTAAAGGAGGTGATTTGGTAGATTGTTAGGCTGGTAATGGGGAGGATGGTTGGGGTTGAGAGTGAGATTGTTGGGGGATAGGTTGTGGCTGTTTTGGTTTGTAAGCTTGTCGTTGTTTCGGCTCACTGGTGGTTTTGGATGGGATCGCCTTCAACTTAGGATGGTGAAAGTGGCACATGGATTCTGGATGGCCAATGTGCCACAATATGCTGGTATGTTTTCATAATCCACCTTTTTCCAAAAACCATTGTCACCTTCAATAGAAATCCAGACTTTTTCTGGGTGTTCTTTCAAGAGATTGAGTTCGATTTGCACTCTTGCCATACTAGGCCATTTCAAGGAAGTTGTTGCCGAATCAATCTGTAAGGGCATACCAATTAAACCAGCGATTGCAAAGATAGTAGACCGTTCAAAGTAGTGCACTGGCAGCCTAAGGAGACCAATCCAAACGGGGGCTAAAGGAAGCTCCTTATCTACGTGAAAGTTAGGTGTCTATTTAAAAATACGCATAGGGATGCCTTTGATGTACCACACTGGGTGTGAGCACATATGAAGAAAATCCTCCTGTAGCTAGAATTGTATTAACAGATGACGGTTATCCATTAATCCCAATTGGTAAGAACCACAAAAGTCCAAGGATTCAAAATACTTGTGAATGCACTCGACCTGAGGACGACCAAGATGAGGACTTTCCTTGTTGTACTCCTGTGAGAACTTGCCTATTAAGGCCCATTTGAAGGAGGAAGCTAGGTTAGTGACGTGAGATCGGGAAAATTCAATCACTGGATAGCCTTTGTGTTTGTCGGTGTGACCAATTTCGGGTTCTAAAAAGGAGTCAGAAGTTGTGAAAAAGAGGTTGGAGGGGGATGGAGTCTTTAGGGTGTTTTTGAAGGAGCATGTGGTGGATGGGGGGCCCTCTGGGTTCCCTCCAATCTACTATTGGAGGGTTCATATGGAATGTGAAGACGAAAGGTCTAAGAAGGATGGAAGTTGCACCGTCACTATCTTTCTCTCTCCTAATGAAGAGAGAGTAGTTCCTATCTCCAGTTAAATGAATAGATCTTGATAGGGCCCAATTTTATTTAAAAATATCCACGTAAATTTCTGATATGTCCCACATCAAAAAATTAAAAAAAATTCACATAAGAAAAGTTGTCACTTTAGCAGATAATTAACAGTGGCCTAACACACATTTTCTAAATGTTAGAGTTTATTTTGAAAGTTTTGAAAACGATTTCGTTAATTTTAAACACCATGAAATATTACCATTCATTTTGCAAAACGTTAATGTTCATTTAGCTCTTTTGGCATTGTTATAAAATATCGGTCCTAAAATGTCATTAACAAGTACCCAAAACAAAACACGACAAAGGGAGCAAGCCTCGCATGTTTAAACCATTAAGCTACCCAAAACTCGAGTTGAAGGTAATGAATACCAAATCCACTTATCCCCTTAACTTTCAGGGACAGATATACCCCGCCACGAAGCGAGCCCCGCAAGGGACCCAAGCCCACTGGCCTCAAATTCCATTCCCACATTATGTTACTGAGATTTGAACTTGCAACGTTGAGGCAACCCAAGCCGAATCTGGTGGATCTGATACCATTCGGGAGACCCCGAAGGGTACACAGGGAAATCAGGAACACGTACTCAAAGTACGACCAATATTTCCTAGACATACGACACCATCCTTCAAACAACACCTTCCCGGAGACTATATGCTACTCCAAAGGTGAACCATAGCCTACTGGTATTGTAAGTTCCAGGTATGACAGACGAGACAACACACCATAACACGCCCCCTTGGATTCAAGTGGTTAACTCTCATCCTTCCTCTTAGGAACCTTACTCCCTCAGTAACTACTTTCTTTCCCCGTTAGTTCTAATCTCAAATACAGCGGAATTATTTGGAAGAATACAGTCTTAGACTGTCATAGACATTCTGATATACAAGATCCTCAGAAGAATCGAATGTAGAGCATACTTGTCACAATACCAAGAAAAGAGTAGCACTATAATACTACGAGTTTTCAGGGAAGAGAGAATGGTTAAACACTCATACTTCTATTCATATATCAAACTGAGAATTAACTAAGATCTAAACATAATCCTTCGCATGTTTACAAATGAAGAGAGACCTTGCTTTTATAGGCGAAGCAAGGGTTACAATAGTAGTTTAACCTAAAGACACAATTATGACGACTTTACCTAACCTTATCACAAAGGAATCTATTTTACAAAAGTCGTAAAGTAAATAATACAAAAGTAAACTACTTTTTACAAAGTCTTAAAGCAAACAGTGTTACGACAAAAAAGAAATCTTGAAACAGTAGTTGTGGGGAGCACAAAGAACCTTTAATATCAAAGTTACTTTAAGGACAAACTCCTCAAAAGATGTGTCTCCAGATGTGAAGAGGATCCAAGGCTTCTACTAGCTTACTTGTCACGAATTAATTCGTGCCAGGATTGTAGATTAGAAGGAGAATCTGGATCATTTGAGTTGTCATGGGTTTTGTGTCTTTTTCCAAGCTCACATTAATGGAGTTGATATAGGAATTGATCTAACTCAGCTTCATTAGGGCTATATGAGTTCTCATTAGGGTCTTGAGCATCCTGAAAAGCAGAGTCATATACTTGTGAAGTACCTGCAACATTGGAGACTGTATCATCTGTGTCATACTGAGGACTATTTGAACTAGGCATATCGACTTCTGGTGCTTCAGGTTCACCAGACATGAATTCTTCAGGGTATGGTCCAATAGATGTAGATAAAACTGGTGTATCAGGAAAATGATTGATCTCTTTGAGAAAATCTCGAAGAGCTAGTAAAACATTATTATGACGTCGTGGCCAATACAGAGATATGTGATAATGTTGAACACGTGGCTCAGTATAAAGAATACCAGTAGTATACTCACGATATGGACGATGAATGATATAAAAGCAATGGGAAGATTGTCGTCTTTTAGAAGAATTTCGTAGACGATGTTGTGAAATAATATTAGCACATTGTTGCTTCCAATGATTCAAAGGTTGAAATCATTCTAGAAAAGTCCATAACAGAGAACTGTCATTGTTGATGTCACAAAGATGTTGATAAATTTCTAGAGGAGAAAAAGAAATAGCATAAACATAGAGAGAGGATAATGCCCATAAATACCATAATGTGTTTTTTGAGAGTGAATATGAAAGGGTCATCACATTTAGGTATGGTGCTCTGAGATTGAACATAGTAGGACTACCAACAAGATTACGTTTAAGAAGTGAACAATGTAAATAATAAAACAAACTCATTCGGCAAAGAGAAGCTACTTGAGACACAATAGTAGCCATTCTGGTAAGAGGAACAAAAGACTTCTTTGTAAAAGCAAAAAGAGAAGGACTAGCGATTAGAGTATAACTAAGAACTTGCTCATAGGATTTAGAAACACATGGTGGAATGACATATTTATAATGAGGCAAGGTAAATACAAACCATGGAAAAATGTTATCAGGAGGCCATGGTGGATGTTGGGTCAGCAAGGTAGCAGCATTGGATGAACTGGGTTGTCTGTTGTCAAGAATCTTAAAAGATGGAGGATTCTGATAGATTTGCTTGAGATGCTTGACATCTTTGGTTTGTTCCAAAGTCCAAGATGGTGGATTCTTTTTCAAAAGTTTGGATAAGCATAAAGTAAATGTCGTCACGTGGGGAATGAAATCTCGGATGTAATTAACAATCTCAAGGAATTGTTGTATCTGTTTCACAGTGAGATTTTCATCAGGAAATTGCAATAATTCTTTTGCAATATATGAAACAGGCTGATAGAATCCATCTTTGAATTGCATACCCAGAAATTTAATACCTGTAGTGTCAATAGTGCTTTTCGAGGCTGAAAGCATAATACCATATAGTTGAGTAAGATCCAAAAATTTTGATAACAGGCCTGATGTTGAGTCTTAGAGAATAATAAGATATCATCGATGTAGATCAGTGCACTGTAGAGGATAGGCTCATAGATCATGGTAATGGATCGTTGAAACAGTGATGGGACGACTTTAAGTCCAAATGGCATAACAGTCCATTACTGTGCATTGGGAATGCAGAATGCAGTTTTGTAACATTCTTCAGGGTAAATATCCAATTGTCAAAAACCTGCCTTAAGGTCAAACTTTGAAAAGATAACAACTTCCTTAAGAAATAGTACCTGTGTACTGATTTTAGGTAGAGGAAACTTATCATCTTGCAAGAAAGCATTCGGAGGTTTGTAGTCAATGACTAATCTTTTTTTTCACGTTTCTGCTCTGAACTTTTATTGACATAGAACGCTTGACATGCCCAATCTGACTTGATAGGCTCAATCAATCCTTGTTTCAATAAGATAGCACACTCATCTTGTGCGAGCTTCAAATCTTCAGGGTTCATCCCTGGATGAGTTGCTTTCGTGGGGTTGATATCCTCTCTTTTTTTAAATGGGAGACTTATAAAAAAGTCAGCATTTTTCCACAGAGGATATGGATGAGTAAACTATGCATGAGATTCAGGATAATATTCCAACAGTTTATCTCATAATGCAGTGTACTGTGTAAGAACTGAGCTAAGTTCAAACACATTAGTAAGAGCAGTGTATGGACTGAATAGGTTTCGATACCTAAGGCCTGTAGGTAGGATTTGCAAAGGTTAGGCTTTACTGTATACATCCATTCCAATCAAGATGTTTGGGCCACATAAATTACTGCCAAGAACTTTTGTCCATACTGTACACTGAGGAAAGAACCGAAGACTGATTCTTTTCTTTAACACAAGCCTGATCTTAAAAGAATTGTCGTCAGCTGCTGTGAAATATTTTTCATGGGAAGTCCATGAGTCAGAAGGCAAAATATTAGACTTCATGATCGTATGGCTAGAACCAGTATCCATAAACCCAATAGCTCTGATGGGTCGATCATATTTATCATGTTGAAAAACATGAATTCGGACATAAGGCTTCAGAACTGGTGTACTATCTATTTTCTTACAGGTCTACTGTAGCATATATATAGAATCATCTGACTTTGTATTAGTAGATTCAGATTCTGTAGAAACAGAAATAGCAAACTTAGTGTCCTCATCTTCCTGAGATTGTTCCTCAATAAGATCTTCAAAGTTGTTGGAAGAATGTATTGGAAGAAGTGATTCCATGTGTTCTAACAATTTGATATCTTTCTTAAATTTGTGAGGACATTCTATTACAAAGTGTCCATGCTGTCCGTAGAGAAAACATCGAGTAGCTTTCTGTCGATGTGAGGTCTTTTTGAAGAATCTCATAAACCTTTTCTTATTTCCATCTTTTCCACAATATGTTCTTCGTAGAGGTTTATGATCATCCTGAGATCTGCGAAACTTTCTTCTTCGATAGTAGACTTGAGAAAAATGAGCTTTCTTCTTGCTATGACACTCACAAGTCTTTTTGTCTTTGCACTTGATCTTGAGATAAGGCTTCTTACAAGCCTGATTTAGTACAAGACCGCCTTTCATAATATTCTTGAATAAGGCATGTTGATCACATAGCCTATCAAGAGACGATAAAGCAAGTAGGTAAATTTCTCCAAGAGATATATTTGTCATATCATGTTGTAGAAAAACTATGGTCCTTTGTAACTCTGGTTGTAATTCACTTGAAAGGGATGAAATAAAAGTGTAACAAAGATTAACATCATTCCATCCATTCAAGAAATAATACCTGTCCGTCATTCTTTTGTAATGCTTCTGGATATCACGTTTATCAAGAGAGCAACATTTCATTGAAAAATATTCTTGATGAATCTACTTGTCAATCAGTTGAAAGTCACCTATAAATTCCTTGTGAATGATTCCAAGGAGAGCTCCGGCTATAATGACTTGAATATACTGAAGTCGTTGATAATCATTAATACTTTGCTACCATTCTCGCAAAGTACCATTGAAACGAAAAGTAAACTTAGACAAAATCTCTTGTAAAGGATGATTAGGTCAAGTCATCTGCAAATCAATCCATACACCAAATTCATGTAGTCGATCTCTCCATTTTTTAGGTGGAAGCTCATCAAATGTAAACCATGGACCAGAAGAAGGTTTAGTTGGCCGTGTGTCCTGTGCAGCTGTATCAGCTTGTGGTGATGGTGTAGGTTTGAAATGTTCAGTACTTGTGGATTCTGCTTCACTTATGTCAGGTTATTCTTCAGTAGGTTCAGGCATTGTCATAAGAACTTTGGAAAGTTCAGAAAGGTCAGCAAGCTGTGCTAAGTCATCCGTAGATGGTTCAGAAATATGTTTTGACGATGATGTAGAAACTTCAAAAGCTCCAGAGTAAGCGTCTGACTGTGGATCTGATTGATCTAAGGTAGAAATAGATTCTACTACAGTCTGTGTCTCGAGAGTTGCAATGAACTCTGGCATGGGCGCTTTATCCTTTCTAGTAGAATTAAAAGGATGAGATTATTGATGAGACTGTCGTGGAGAACTAGGCTCATTTAGAGAGTGGATACGAACTCCTCCAGGTTTTCTCCACTGATGTTTTGATTCAGTCTTTGTGTAAGACGATGAAGGCTCAGCAACCTTTGCAGGCTTAGGCTTAGATTTCGATTTTCTTATCGACTTTGCTTCTGTTGCTTGTGTATGCAAATACTGTCTAATCACAGGATAATTGAACTTGAATACCTTTGAGTAGTCAGCTTCTTCAGGATACTTCTGATACATAGAAGAAGAATACACTGGATTAGTATTAAGAAAGGCTGTAGAAGTCGAACCATATACTGTCCTTGTTTGAGCAGAGTACATATCAGCTTCCATTTGCTGTACAATTCCTTGTATCCTTTGTATCTCTTTCACTTTAAAGTCTAAGTTAGGCCCTATATGATGAGCAGAGATGTATTGATAAAGTTCAGCATCAAGATTTCAAATATGTTGTTTATAAGACTGATACATCTGTTGAATTTGTGTAGTAACTAAATCGACTTTATGATGCGTAGCAATATTTTGTTAACTGATTCCATCCAACTTAGAATCAATCCTTCTTAGAACTTTATTCTGTGCTACTGCATTAGATGTATGCCAATTTAACACTTCATCAGAAGGATTTGATATGAAAATACCTTGTGAAGTGATTCATGTGGCTCGGATGTACAGGTTACAGATAACCTTCTGTGATTCATCAGTACTCTTAGATAAATGAGGAAAATCATCCTCGTGTGGCCCTATCATCATACAGGGTATAGGAGTAGGGGTCAAAGCAGGAATAGTTGACTTTGGTTGACATAAAGAATTCAGCATCTCATGAAGAGATCTAGGTCGAGATCTGTGGATCTGTTCAAGACGACCTTTAGATATTGTAGAGCTATGAGATCTGATCTGTCTAACTTTTGGATCTGGTAACTTCTCACCCATCAGTAGATGAGATTTAGATAATAATTTCCCCTTCTTCAGTAGAGGAGATTTGAGAGAATCAGACCAAGAGTCTGACTTCATATCACCCTTCAGTAGGTGATCTGTTACTGAGCATATTCCAGAAGATAAATCTGAATCATCCGGATGTGGATGATATTGTTAAGAAAGTTTACACCGAGATTTGGGCTATTTCTTCTTCCTTCTTCGATAATAGTCGCCATCATCTTCACTGTTTGTTTCTGGGTTGAGACAGACTTCACAATTGGGCTCACATATGGATGGGTCAACGTCCCAAACAAAATGTCCACGATGACGGTTGATATATACTGGATCTCCATTGGATTTAAAGTAATGAACAGGAGGACCAGATTTATCTTCCGTATGTGAAGATACAAGCTAGATTGGCTGAATCATCAGAATTGCCCCAGATATAGAAGATCTGGCTAGATCTTCATTGTTAGGCCGCACATAGATGGACTTCACACTTCCACCTTTGAGAGTCTGCAAAATCGATGGAGTAGTTGTATGAAAAGAGTATCGATGAGGTGCGTAGAACACCTTTTGGTAGTTAGTGATCCATTCTGTAGGCATCAACTTTTCAAGCTCCACTGCTGGTAGTTGCTTCGAGATTTGAATAATAGTAGTCTGATCATTTGAACAATCAGCAACTATGTAAAGAGCATCCAAAGTGGAATTAGGAAAATTGAGGTCCATAGCATAATTTTGTAGACAGTAGATCATCTGGTGATGTAAAGTAGTCATGATGGTTGTAGTATCTTAATCTGTTCCAACTTAAAGACGTTCAGATAACGTGGGATCATCCAACCTGATGTTGAAATCAGGTGCTATGGTCAAGATGACACTTCCGTTGTTGAGAGTAATTAACAAGGTATCAATCAAAGCATTTTGGTAAGTTGTGTAGGCAGTGTTGAGAAGAGATATCCTGGCTGTCGAAGGTATTCATTTTCTTCCATGAAGAGTAAGAACAAGGTGTATAACTCCAACATGTAAATGCGTATGGTTCTGTTCTCTCCATAAAAAGATCAGTTCCTTAGGAATCTCGAGCTTTACATACTGTTCTGCTGTGGTAGATCTGAGACCACACTGTTTTAATTTGAAACTCTGGATGATTTCCTTTACTTTTGGCCTTGAGTAGACAAGATGGTACGAATATTTCTTGTCTATGAACGATCACGACTGTAGATACCATACAGATTCAACAAAAGTAAAGAAGACTCACAAATACAGTTTTCTACAGGTACATGGGTAATTTCTACAAGATTTTATATTTTATTTGATAACACATGCTTTACAGACAAAGGTAAACTAGATAAAGATAAACTAGAAGATAAATGAACAGGGTCTGAAGATAGTGTTTCCATACTCATAGGTGTCTCTCTCCTTACTCACTCAGTCTATACTATAATGTTATCGCCAGTCAAGATACTACGATGGCTCTGATACCACACGAAAGACCCCGAAAGGCATACAGGAAAATTAGGGAACACGTACTCAAAGTATGACCAATATGTCCTAGTCATACAACACCATCCCTCTAACAACACCTGCACTAGTAGACTTAAATTCAAACAGTGCTTTGCATTTCATATTTATATAGGTCTCGCAGAAATTGTCCCCTTCTTAATTGACTTATACACTTGCAAAAACTCTGAGAATATAATAAACATCTGAATTAAGCCAGGCCACGAGACTCTTTTTCCCATTCGACTATTACCAAATTTGTTTGGAGCCAGAGCCATTCAAACTAGGAACTTTTCTTTGTATTTTACCCCACATTCATAATTCAAAAAGGCTTAAGCTCTCGCAAGTAGTGTGCAAGAACTCGTATGAACAAACCAACCCGGATTAACTTCCTTGAGAGGTCAAGCGCTTCTCTTGAATAATAATGAACAGATGTAATCTCTCCAGTGCCAACTATAAGCCTCTTGCAACTGAAGATGGTCAAGAAGTGGATTTCATGCCCATATGCATTATTACATAACCTCACATGAGTCTAGACCATGTCTACAGCATCTAAAGTAAGAGATTTTCAATGCAGTACATCATGGCTTAAGGACTGGAAATTAATTGTGCCAAATGAAACGAGTGACTACAACGCACAAGGGGAAATCAGCAAAAGTTGAAACTCAACTTTGCTTCCAGTATAATCACATAATTTTGGATCTCATATCAATCCTAGATAAGATCAACAAATCTCTATAAAGGGTTGCGCGTATAAAAATTCCTCATAGCTGTATCCAATATACTATGTTCCTCAACTTGTTCGTAAAGTAAAGGGGTCTCTCCAAGGTACATAAATGTGCCACTAAAAGAAACTAAAGTTCAAATTCAAGCATGATCGTCTTTTGGTACATCTGATCCATAATCCGATAGTGCTTCATCTCGATATGTGATTGGATCTTTACTTTGGAATAGCCCTTGATATATAATACAGACCATGCAGTTTGGACAACCAATGGCATTGCAGAGAAACCCAGGAAGTCATTCAACAAATTTCATAGACTAGAATAGTTGGCTGGATCACCATATCTTTGTTTTAACCCAAAAGAGGAGGAACACAACTCCTAAAACAATAGCAACAGGGGCCCATTTACGAATCAAAGCCTGCATCTCAAAAGCATGCACAAACAATAAGTAAAAGAATTTTATCACTGCACTTAGCAGCAACTTTTAGGAAAAGGGCCCAACTTGAATGGCAGAATTAGAATAAAAGATATGGTACATCCAGCACAAAAGGCAAAACCTTTGTCTTTTCCCTAAATTTGATAGCTAAATTTTGAATATCGTCACAATTAATAATTTTTCTGAGAATCCATTTTTAAAAGTGTAATGCTCTACATAAAAAGCTGCAGAAAGGTGAGCTGGAGTAAATAGCTGTGGCCAGGGGAAAACAAGAAGAAAGATGGACAGACCTACAAGCCCACAATAGATTCAATGCAACTGACCTGTCGATTCAAATCTCTTGCCTTGTCAGCATATATACGAGATTCCGATGTTAACCGACTTGACATTTCACTTACCTCTGCATAATTAAAGAGATGTGCAAAAGCATTGTTAGTACAGAGCTTGGGTTGAGATAGAGGAACGGCAGGATATTTTCAGTAAAAGAGAAAGAGAATGAACCACATTCATCAAATAAAGTTGATTATGGGATGAAATTTTATGCATTATCATCTTTGGACAAAACTGAAGCAACTGGAAGAAGGCTGGGAGGAATCAAAAGGACAGGGAACAAAACCAACACAATTTAATCAAATATAACCCCTACAAAACCAAATTAAAAGGATATCTTGCAAATAACAATTCCAATTAAAAAATTTTACCCGTGGCCTAGACCAATAAAGCTATGAATAGGGTGCTTGCAGAACAATTTGTAGCACGCAGGTCAACTAAGCTATGCCTTCACAACAATCAGTTCGATAGCAATTCACATTGGAGGTCACTTAATACCACTACTTACTGAGGGAAACACACATATCAAACATCATATTCTTTCAAGAGAAAAAGTCATATTATCACTTCAAGCAGGACGTTTCAGATTTTAACCAGCAGACAAGGCCCCCAACGTGAAATTGATCACATGTTACACCTGTAACTGAAAGCACTAGTCCCCATTCAACTGAATCTAACAAGTTGATACATAAACTCTTTTATACCAACAAAGCTGATTAATTCAAATATCCAACCAACTTGCAAATGGTAACTTAGAGAATTAGGACAAAAAGAAATTCTCACATCTTTTTACCAAATAGTAAAGCATCATAGACTTAATTTCTAAGTGTTCATCTGAAATAGCCAGTACTATTATTCTCTTTCATCAGGTTCCATTAAAATAGCAACAATAGTAGGGAAAAAGAAAAACAAAAATTCTGGAGACAGAGAATGGTTCTTACGATCCAACTTTTCCCCGACACCAAGAACTTCCTGCACATTGCGAGTCATGATCTGGTGGACCTCATATAGTTCATCATTCAACTTAGAAATGTTCCGCTGTGTACGAGCATCCTGGTACAATTTCTTTGTTTTCTGTATAAATGTATCTTGAAGAGAAACGTAAAAGGTAAAGTCAAGCCTAGCAGTGACATTAGAAGCAAATGAACAAAACATCAAGTCACTGAAAGAGAAAATTAAAAGAAAAAAGTATAAGGTATACCAAATTTAATGAATGCATAAGGCCGAGCAGCAGTTTCAATTTGGGCCCCATTGACACGCTCAAATTCATTCTTCAGGTCTTCTAGATATTGAAAGGCAAGTTTCTTCGGGTACGAGCGATCACACATTGTTAGATAACATACATGTCCTTCAATAATATAACTACAGGTTTAAGTCAAGAAATCACTGATAACGGTTCACTTTTGGACCAAAAGTGTAACAAGAGAAAAATACATACATCATGATCCTCAAATATTCAAGAAAAGGAAAATGTAAAAGCAACTTTGAACAAAAAATTGATTAAGCATAGTCCAAAACAATAAGTAATTTTATAAGAGAACTATGCTTGTTACTATTCAATTTTCAAAGGTCTCCCAGAACAATTTATTGTCATTAGAATGTTCAGAAAGCCCTCTGTGTGCATTAAGAACTCCTATGATTTAATTCTAATCATCCCAAATAACAGCAATCACGGGAAATGCCCTCCACCCTCAACACCATTGCTAACAATACATATTATTGAGAGGCATACTCATTTCCACAGATCTCCACAGCACGTTGAGACTTGGTGACGGAGTTCGAAGAAGATAAGCAAGAAGCAAGGAGAAGAAGGATAGGTTTACATGTCAACAACAATTATAAGTACGAACCATGAAGGACATAGACAAAAACTAAAAGTTCTAAATTTGTGTGTGATTATAGAAGAGATTATAAAAAAATGTGTGAAGGATACTGGAAAATATAAGGGCCAGTTTCAATGGACATTCTTGAAGGCTCATTCTGTCGTGTAGCAAGATTCTTAAACAAAGCTTTAACTTGCTGCTTATAGATTTCAGCATCTTTCACATCACGACCATCATCCAATCCCTCCGCCAGGGGCAGTCCATCAGTGACACGAGCAATCATAGTAACCTTCACCATCTTTACTTGCCCACTTTCTCAGGTATACTAAAGAACTGCATTCGTTCATCAACAAAATTTAAATCCTTAAAAGACCAAATAGAAACTATGAAAGGAAAAAATGCAACGCGAGTAATCCGGTAAAAAGCATGCAAAGAGCCTTAGCCCTTAATATTGTAAGATGAACTCAAAATGCAATGTCTAGAAATATCGGTCAGTACATCCCCAAGAACCCAAATTTCATCCTTTCCAGTGATCAAAACGAGAGAAAACTCCCAAATTGAAACAAAGATCCCAACTTTCGCACCTCTTCAGTAGAACAATTGTAGTTTGAGAAACCCAAACGAGGAACCGACAAAAAATTACATTTTGAACAAAATTATAGATTTTCGCTATAACAATGCAATAGAAAACAAACAAATAACGCAAAAATCTAGTGATCTATCTCCACGAATCAAGACAATCTCATCTAAGCGAAGGACACGAGTCAAATACAGATCAAAAGACCATTGAAGTCACTGATGCAACCACAAGAATAAGCATCAAGTTCAAAAATGAAACCCAAATACAAAAGCATGTGCAAGGGCACAACCTTGATATAGCATCTGGGTTTCAGCCTCTAATTCTAGGGATCTCAGCAAGAAAGATATGTGGGTCAAATCTTAGTGTAGCAGAAAGAGAAGTACATGAAATGTACGCGTTTTCACTTATATCCAATTAATATAAAATTGAATTGGTGATTGAAGTCTATATATATATATATATATATAACAAGTGAGTCAAGATAGAAAAAACTCAAGGTTATATTTTAAACATTATTTTAAATAAATGTGTTGAGAAAATTAAGGTATAACATTAATTATTAATATATTTCACTATTTTCATTAAATTTATATAAAAAATCAAGAAACAACATAGATTATATAAATAATTATGTATAAATCAAGACATAACATATTCATTTTTTATATAAATAATTACGTATAATTCATATTGTACATTTTGCTTGAAATAAATGTATTTACTAATTAAGACATAATATCAATTAATTTAAATCAATGCATTAACAAAATCAAAATTTTATATAAATTTATTTATAACTTTTCATTAATTTAAATAAATCTATTTGAAAGTTCAAAATACAACATAAATTGAACTATGGATAGAGGCATACAAAAATAATTTTGTTCAGTTTTATCTAAATTTAATTATTTTATCTAAGTTTAATTAAGTATAAATACACAATATTAAAATTTTTGATATATATCAATATAAAAACAAAACTAATATGTACCAATTTTAAAAACCAATATTATAAATAAACAAATTTTAATTGTATATAAATTGAAAATTAAATATTTTTAAAAATTGAGACAATATATCAATTATTTTGGATAAATGCTTTTTAAAAACAAGATAGTTATATATGCTTGTGCTATTTTAATTAAATAACTTTTAAAAATCAAAACATAAAATAAATCATATTTACTATTTAATATATAATATATAGTAATTATGAATAATTCATTTTTTTATTTGGAGTAAATAAATTTTAAAATAAAGGCTAATAAATTGATTGTTTAATATTAATTATTTATAATCCATGTTATACATTTATTTGGAAAAACTGCATTAACAAAATCAAGACATATTTTCATATAGTTTCTAAATAGATGAATTTATAAAATCTAACTACTACATAAATTTACTTCTTTCTTTTCACTATTTTAAATAAATACATTTAAAAGTTTAAGGTGCAACATAAATTGCGTTTTTTGATATACATTAGGTACCCAAGAGCTCTAGAGGAGGTAAATCTAAAACCTCAAGGTCCCTCAGGATCCTACGAAACTTGTACACTTCGGCGCATAAGGAGTGGTCAAATACTGATTGGCTAGCTGTTGATGAATCATTGGCCCTGCTCAACATCAGGTTCCCAACAGCCCCAAGTTCCCTAGTAGTTCCAACTCTCACACTGCCGTTGGAAGCGAGACATCCGCAATTGATCTGACCAATGAGCATGCCCAGGAGGCTAGAGGATCATCAACAGGGAAAATTTCCCCTCTCCCCTCCTTTTTGGTAACTTGAACTCAAGACATCCTACAAATAAGAGCCTTAAGTGAGGAATTGAAACCAATTAGGCCACTCCTACTTGTCTTGTTATATTTTAATACTATTTAATGTATATCCTGTGAGGGAAAGCCTTGGAGCGACTAGTAAAAGTTGCTCGTTGTGATCAGAAAGTCACAAGTTTGAATCATAGAAATAGCCTCTTTATAAAAAATATAAGAGGAAGGTTGCGTATATCGGTAACCCTCCCTAGACCCTTGCAAAGCGGAGAGCCTAATGCATTAATTACGTTGACTTTTGACTTGACTTAATGTATATCCTATATAAAAGGTAGTTAAATGTAACAATAAATGATTCGTCATCCTAAAGTAATATTTGGGAGAATATTTCATTATTCTTAATTAATATTGATTTGAGATATTCTTGGCTAAGGTAGAATAACATTTTAATAATATTTTTCAAACATTATTAAAAGAGTCGGATTACTAATAGTACTAAAATGGAACATTGCTTGACCTTCCAAGTGTTGCTGCATAATTTGATTGGTCTTAATTTGTTTTGTTAGAGTTCTTGAGAAGTTACTTGTAATTAACGATATTTTGTCTAGCTTTTGCTAGAGCCATATATTCACTTATTCAAGTACTTTATTTTTAATAAAAACTTTTATTTTTAGAAAAATGATTAGACTCAAATGTAATAGACAATAATTTCATACTTTTTGATTGATCAAAACATTGATAACATAATTAAATTATGTGAAAATTTCATAGACTTAAAGATTAGTTAAAAACACTTTAATATTCCTAATATTTGAGTAATCATAGCGTCTTACTTGATTCTAATATTGATCTATGAAAGTAAAATATTCAATTAAAAATTACAGATCAAATAAATTAGCCTAAATTTAATTAAAAAATATAAGTTTTATCCATTGTCAATATATTTAAAAGCTTAATAGGTTAAACACAAAGAATGGTAAAAAAATAAAAAGAGTAACTTAATCAAATTATACTTGATTATAAGAAATAAGGAACTTTAGACTCAAATATAAGATATTTGATAAATAAAGACCTTATAAAAGAATAACTACTTGTATTTCATTAATTTTTTATTACCAACTTTATATGATATAGTGATATGTATTAAATTAACTAATAATATATTTTTGAAAAAAGTTAAAACTGTTTAAATATGAATAGAGACTAGGCACTGAGAATACTGAAAAACTTTGATACGATCGATGTGGTGAGTTTTACATTAACATTGTCCAGTTATCTATAAGAAATGAGATTCTCTAGGAAATGTCTACAAAACTAAAATCCATAACAATATGGTTTTGTCTAAAAAGGAATGTACAATAAGAGATATTGTACCATATAATATTTATTTATTCCATAGTTATGTCTTAATATAACAACATGCTTCCATTGTTTAATCCAAATCAATTAGCAAGATCTTATAAAGATATGGAAAGATAAGACTCTTAAAGGGTCATATTTAATGATTTGAGGATATTGTACTTAATTAAAGCACATAATCTAATAAGTTTAAAACTAAATTAGATAAATAAAAGTTTATATGATATGCAAAAGGTTGGATACAAACTTACAAACTCAATTAAATAAAATATTTGTTTCAATATATACTTATAGGATAATGGGTTTCAAACTGAGTATTAAAAGTAAGATGAATATTGAAGTAGTTCAAATCTCGTAACAATTCATCCTAACAAAAATAGTGTCTTTATCTAATATATTGGATGTACAGTTAAAGGGTTTAGAGATGTTGAAAGATTCACTTTTACAATAAATTCAAATAGTTGATTTCAAAGATGATTGTCGATTCATCATACTTATAACAAAAGTTAATGGGATTATTATTGTACTTAGTAGTTTATAAATGACATACTGCTTATATAAAACAAAATTTCATATTTTTCAATTATATAATATATTATAGTTTAAGAATAGCTCTCAATTAGATATCAAGGGCTATATCTTAACTTTTAGGGATAAACATCTATAAAGATATATGCAAAAATTTTCTTATACTTTTTATTATGATTACATAGACAATGTTTTAAAGGCGTTTACCATTTAAAATATTTGATACTTATGAAATATTAACGATATTCGTTAGTCTACGTATAAGTTGATATTTAAGTGCAGTGTCATTTGGATTTTAACTTCAATTTTACAAGAACAAACATACGTCTTACTTAAGGTTTATTTTACTCTAAATGATATTGTTTTAACTTGGAAATATTCTAATACATCATCAATTGCTAATCAAGTCATGATTATTTGAATCGAGAAGTTTCTCAGTGAACTTGATATAGTTCTCTTGCATTATTCAAACAATATATACTATAAAACATTAGAGCCATTGTTAGACCTCGTTTTCGGAGTCTAACTCCTGCTTGCTCTGATACCACAAATGTTAGGCCCCATTTCCGAAGTCTAACTCCTACTCGGAACACATATATCCTAACCCACCATTTAATCGAAAATATCATAATACTCTCCGATCTTTACTTCATCATAATCTTTAATACATTAATGACAACTAACTTTCATCAATTACATTTCATTACCCTCAACAAAGGGTTGTACAAAGCTATAATCGCCATTCAAGCCACATTTCAACAAAATCTGAAATCTCAATACACAAAGGTTACATGAACTACAAAGTCTTAAAAGTGACTAAAGCCTTGTGTCTTCCAAAAATTATCTCAAATTCATCCATACATAATTCATAAGTCATTAACATCAAAAGATAAGAGTTTTCACAAGCCATAAAGGCATTTCAAACCACAATACATCCACCTCTCATATCCCAAAATACATATGATGCTTGAACTAATAATACTCAAAATGTAACTAAAATCCTCATTATTACAAAATCTAGCCTAAAATACAAAAATATGAAACTTGAAGCAATGGCTTGACCCTCTTTATCACTTGATCTCATTTTCTTCACCTGAAAATGGGATAAAAAGGGGGTGAGCTTGAAAGCTCGTGGGTAACAGTTTATAATAAAGGATAAGCAAAACTTTTGAAAATCATGTTACTTATTATCGAAATTTTTTTTACTGAGTTCATAAAACACACACATTTCTCAAAATTCTTGTCAAAATTCACAATATTGCAAATCATGTATGCATTCATCATGACAAACGTATCGATATGCAAATGCACAACAAATGGCTCGAGAGTTCCGTGGAACAAAACGGCGAAACCGAAGTTTACACCGTGAAACGAAACGAGTCCGATTTCTCAAGATCTCGTGGCCACAAGCGGGCAGCCGGGAGAAGGCTATAGGTCATCGTGCACGTGACTAACGAAACAGATTTCTCTCTCGCCCATACAAAAGCACATATTCATGCTCAAATCAATCATGATTTCATATTCTCATGCTTTTTCTTTTCTTCTTCTCATTTAATCAAAATG
>JAOQMS010000001.1:12889457-12941406 GCA_027563885.1 Erythroxylum longipes | reverse complement strand
CACCAAAGCAAAACATGAACCTATCCACACTTCTTATGTACTGCTCGAAATTTTCTAAGAGAAGTTTCAGGGTCCAACAACCATTAGGTGTGCAAAAAGAGATAAAGTCTTATCAAGAGTCCAAGTAAGTATTTAGTTAATTTCTCTTAATTATGATGATAATAAAGATGAAAGTTATAAAGTTTAGGGTTAATTACCAAAAAAGCTTAAACTTTCATCAATTTTTCAATTATGACTCGAACTTTAAAAAGTAGTAATAAAATGCCCAACCTTTTAATTTTTTTTAGTTCTAGCCTAAACTTCAAAAAGTGGCAATAAAATGCTCAAACTTTTAATTTTCTTCAATTCTAACCCGACTTTATATGTTATTCTCCCCATATCATCAACCCTTTGTTTTCCATTTATTCCTCTGACATCCTAAACTACTCCCGCATTATAACGTACTGCATCTATAAGCTCTTTGTTTTTAGTTCATTCTCTTGATGCCCTTAGTGTGAGGGCATCGGGGCTATGTAATCTAAAAATCAAAAGGTGAGGGCGTCGAGATAACAAGCTGAAAATCAAAGCATAAGGTCATCGAGGCTACGTAATCTAATTTAAGTCATTTTTAAACAACGATATCATTTTAATTATGTGATTAAACGATGTTATTTTATTAATCTTCATTTGTTGTGTTAATTTTCACTAGCATGTATTAATAGTTAAAGGTTTCTGAAGCACGTGGCAAACTACCTTAACAAACTCAACGGAAACACTAACGTCAAGCTAGAATTGAAAAAATTGAAAATTTAAGCATTTTATTGCTACTTTTTGAAGTTCGAGCTAGAACTGAAAAAAAATTAAAACTTTGGGCATTTTATTACTACTTTTTAAAGTTCGGGCAATAATTACAAAAATGACAGAAGTTTGAGCTTTTTTTGGTAATTAACCCTAAAGTTTAAGCAAGTTCTTCCTAACAAAATATTATGAAATTCTCTCACCAAACTAGTATACCAATAGTGACATGATTGTCATATACATATATAGTAAATGATACTTAAGCGATTGGCTTAACACAAGTGGGTGATTATTAGTTTATACCTTGTAACTAATTAGTTGGTTGTATATTTGTTATATAATTAATTGAAAGTATTCTTTATCTTATGCATGTTTGTTTAATTAACTAACTTATAAGATAAAGTCCATGAAATAAATAAAATTTATAAATAAAATCATGAAGAGATCATAATTATGAGATCCGCATTGCATTTTTTAATTATCTCTAAATTGTTCATAATCGTTGCTCTATTAAGATTAGAAATTAATAAAGTAGAAATAATAACATTTCATTATGTTTCTTTCTTATAAAGGACATACTCAATCTTATTGACTAAATTATGAAGATACCTAAACAAATATATGAGTACTTGTTAGAGAACAAGTTCACTAAACTGAATCGATATAAGAATTTTATATGTAAAATTACTTGTGTGCTTATGAATATTCATCGTGATAATTATATAATTAAACCTTTGACTTAATATCTCTAAAACATTTCGTATCTAGATCACTATATTTTGATTTGGAACCTATCCTAGTTAAAGGTAGCTAGATTGATATCATTGGATATGATATGTACTTGTTAATGAATTGAGTGACTTAACTAATATATAATTCATCATCCTAAAGTAATTAGGAATAATTTATTTTTTATTGGTATTTATTTGAAAAATCCTTAACCAAGGTGGACTAGCATTAAAATAATCAATTACTAATGATGGGGAACTAATATGATTAAACTCAAATAGAATATACATTAATTTCTTACTTTAGGTCTGATTAAATTATTGTATGATGAAAAGATTTGATTATATGAAAAAAAATCATGCATGAAAAGATTAGTTAAAACTATTTTAATATTTTTAATATTTGGATGGTCATAATATATTGTTAGGCACCAATCTTAATTTATTAATATAAATTATTTAATTAGAGAAATAAAGAAAATTAATATATTTTATTTTATTTTATCCTAAATATAATTTGTATCTATTTTAAAAACTTAATAAGTCTTATATAAAGATTTTTGATAAATAATGATCAATATTAGAAATTGAATTTTATTTGAACCCAATTGAGATTTAATTAGAATTAGTTACAATTCTAAATAAAGTTTAATTAAAATAAAATTAAAATTCGAATAATGTCCTAAAAGGTCTAAACTTTATTATTAATAAGCATAGGGTTTATTTATAGGATCTAACATCTTGACATATCCGCGATCTACATCACTTATATAATTCTCTCAATCTATTTCTATATATGTTATTAAAAGTAAGCCACTTAAACGATTAAAGCAGTTTTTAATAACCTTTTTCAAAAGTTGGTTTCATGAAGGAGTTGGTCAAAATAAAATCAAATTTCATAATAAAATATGATTTATGAGTCATGCTAATAGATTAATCATGGGATAAAGTTAAAAAAAAAGATTTGAAATATCCAACAGCTATAAAATGTTTTATTTTCTTCGAAAATAAATTACTTAGGTTTTAAAGACTCACATAAAATATAGTAGATACAAGGTAGTGAGTACAGACGATCTCAATCTCACCTTAAAGACGCTTTAGTGACCAGAATTATGAGTCATACGCAATAAATATAGTTTGTCAAACTTTGTGTCATTACTTCAATACATGAATTATTTTGTGGCCTACGGAGGATATCTTGCCTCTCACCCACGATCAGACTGATTTTCCAGAGCTAATGCAGCTGAATCGACATGAGCAAGTAAACAACCATAAAGCTTTTGCTTCAATCTGTCAATTGTACCCACTAGTCCATTGTTAGTTTCTGAGTTCAATGAGTTCCTTTGTTTATCTAGCCATTCATTTGCTTGCTTAAGTTGTGACAGTGTTACAGCAATGTGGTTGTTCTCTGGCTCCAAACGTCGCCCCACAGTGTCTTTACCTTTCTTTTCTTGGGTGGCGACTCGAAAGCCGGCATCCAATGCTCTCTCCAAAAATTTCAGAAACCAAGTTCGTGTTTCATTCAATAGAGTTTCTTTTAATTCCTCCATGTCCTTTACACCATCTCCTTTGGCCCATTCCAACTTCTCAATTGAACTTAAATCTGCTGGAGGCTTTGGAGATTTTAGTGTATTCGAATAATGAGCCAGAACTGGCTTTCTAGATGTTTTCTCTCTGTCTGAGGCAGATAATTGAATGGAGAGTTGGAGTGATTTATCCGCTAATGCTGTTGTGACCTTTTGCTGATCAATTAACTGGTGAAGCGAGAAGAACTTGGCCAGAGATTGATGGGGGTTATCAGGAGAGGCAGAGGAGCAGAGATCAGCAAACATACTGCAAGAAAAGATTGAAAAGTTCTGTAATTTCCACCTTTTTGAATGAATTTATTGCTTACTTCTCAAAAAAAAAAAAAAAAAGGTATGTGAAAATTGATTCTGATAGATATGTCTCATGAACTCAGCCATTTAGTTTACTTGAGGCACTTGATGAGAGTTGCTGCATTAGATGCTTCTTTCTGAGCTTCTGCTGCAAGTTGAGAAGCTAAATATTTCCTTCTAAGTAGCCCCTGAGAGAACGGTGATCGATTAAGAAAAAGAAAGCTAAAATTTTCCAAAACTAATCAATACAAGATCTTGTAGATAAATCAATCAGCTAAAGAACTGTCACATGCCAACCTTGCCCCTGAGAATGAAGAAATTTGTTGGAAGAAATGACAAAGTAAGTTGAAACATACCTTTCCTGGCTTCATGAGGTTAACAGGCAGAGATGTCCAAGCTGGTGTTTCAGGCAAAAAGCTATTGCCTTTACTGTTTGAGAAGGGAGCGAAATTAATTATGTCCTGTTTATTTGATGAGAATCTTGCAGAGATGATCTTGGAAGATAGTTGAAACTCCTTGATGTTGGATACAGAAATATCTGATTTTGCTGAGAATGCATCAGGTCGACTGCGTAAAGGCGTGGTAGGACGTGCCTGCAATGCTTGCTATGCCAATAGTTATCAGTTGACAGGGGTTTTCATTTTCCATAATACAATCAAGCCTTCATCCAACGAATTACTCACTATATAAATCAAAATGGGAGAGTAATTGCTTGTAATATTTTGAAAGTAGATGGAAAAGTACATTTTGATTCCATGTCAATATGTAATTTACTAGATTACCAAGGAAAGAGACTATAGAACACCCTACAACATTTATATGTTATCGGCCGAGAATCTTACCTGACCTTTATTCTCTAGCAGCTTGCTTCTCACTGATCCAGATTTCTTACCTGCTCCAGAATTCTCATTATCATTGCTCTTCCCAACTCCGTCAATATCTACTCCGCTAGCTTTAGGAGTTGCTGTCAAAACTCCCTGCATATACCTGGATTGAACAACTGCCTTTTCTTCTTTGATAACAATTTTCTGTCTCGAACTCTCTTCTTTAAAGTCTATTGACTCTCTTAATTTCGACCCTTCACTATCAACTGTTACAGGACCCTCAGATGGTACCAACATTTGCATCAAATCTTTCGGATTACCCACAAAAGGATTACGTCCTGGAAGTGGTCTGACACCAACCAGGACTGGAACAGGTGTTCCAGCTTCCGCTTTATCAACATAGAAAAATTGCCCAAGTTGTAGCTTATTATTCAATATTAGCTCATTGTCATCCTTTGACAGTGAGACATACGTCGAATGAGAGGAATCAGATACTTTTACAAAGAAGCCTTGGTTAGGCCACAGTTCTGAGCCACTCAAGGCAGGGACAATGCTGATAACTTGTAGCAGAACAGACCTGTATTCTCCTCGAACCTTTACATTGGAGTTTATACTCTGTAGAAGCTTTAGTAATACTCCTGGTGTGAGAGAGGCCATGCCCTTCTTTCTTTCTCAGAGCATGAACTCTCCTTGTCTATTTCCTTCCTTCGCTGAAGCCTTTAGGTAGCTGATTGATGCACGAAATTCAAATGTTAAGAGCATAATCTAATTTGTTTCAGGTTGAAAACGCTATTCCCGAGCGCGTCAGAAGAAAATACGAAAAGCAATGGTTTAAAAACCTCAATTTCCTGGTATCATAACATTGCTGTGGAAAAGTTGATCAATCAATTGTTGCTTCCAATATTCTGAAGCACTGACTAGCAAAAAAACGGCTTGCTTAACCACGTTTTCATGTCCACATGATAGAAGAACGTGATCCCGACTAGGTATTATCTTTTTGAAGATTTTCCTCCGCTCACCATTCTCCACCTTATTATATCAATAATGAGATCCAAGGAATTATAATTTTAGGATTCAGGAACTTGTAATAATAAGTAAGACATGTCTGCACGACATAGCACCTCAAGCATTTTTTAAGAAAAAAAAAGAAAAGACAAATATGAAAGCAATATACCTGAGAGAAGCAGCAGACCGTTTCAAGTATAAATGTACAAGACTAGAGAATGTTGAAGAACCTGATATTCATTGAAGACACAGAGTTTTTCTTGGTTTTTCTTTTTTTCTGGGATAGAGATGAGATAAAAGGACATCCCAAAGACAAAGTTTTTCTGTAAGTTAAGAGACGTAGGCAAAGCTCACTATCTTTGCATGACAGGCACGTAACTCTCAAACATCCCTTGGCTTTAAAGCCAAGAGACAATGGTTATGCTATAAGAAAATATGTGCCCTTACCTGAAATGCCAAACATAGCCCTGAAAAATATGGAGTGGCTTTCTGTCAATTGGTCGGGGGTCTTTTAATTGGAGGTCAAATTTCCCTTTAGAGGTATGGGGATCTTTCAATCTCTGAAGTCCAAGATCAATCATTAGATTAACTATTATAAAAAATTATTAATTAAGATTTAAGCATACTATATAAGTTATCTACTATTAGCCAAATGGTTAAATATATCTTGAAAGCTAAGCGACTTGAAGTAATTGACACTGAAGTAGATAAGAACACTCAATTCACGTTTTACGTCATTCATGACTTAACATGAGTGATCAATAGATCAGAACATTTTTTTACATCCACATAAAGATTAGTCTTGAAGATTTGAAGAGACTAAGAATGGAATGGAACAGTTCCTGGAAATGGCGAAGTCATCAAAATATAAAGAATTTCTTAATACTCTCAGTCATATTAATCCATTCTAAGTAAATTATGAAAAATCTTTAGGCCTTCTTTAAGAAAATGAGCAGATGAACGAATGGCCCATTTATAGGCATCTAACATTTATTAGGCTTTGCATCCAAAGAATGTAACAAGGGTAAACCATTCTCCAGAACTGAACTATAAGACAATGTGATGATCCATCCAAGATAATGCCAGAACAATTAATTCCCATTCATCTACGAAAGCAGATCTAGGGACACTCAAACAATTGGCATAGGATTAATTGGATTCGTTTGAAATGGCCCATGGCGAAGTGCATAAGCAAAATCAAATTGAAATTGGACGGTGGCTTTGCTGTGCACGCCCAGCTAAGCAAATGCAGTGGCTTCGACTTCAGCACGAACCAAGCTTGCATATACCCCGTTACGATGTGAATTTAAGAGTGCATCATGACTACCATATTCCACAACTTTGCCATCTTTGAGTACTGCTATCAGGTCAGCGTCTTTGATAGTAGATAGCCTGTGAGCTATCACTATGGTTGTGGTCCTCCTAGAGATCTTTCTTAGTGCCTCTTGGACATGTTTCTCTGATTCTAAGTCCAATGCACTGCTTGCTTCATCAAGTAGTAACACCCTTGCTTTTTTCAATATCGCCCTTGCAATAGCTATCCTCTGTTTTTGGCCTCCAGATAGTTGCACTCCACTTTGACCAACCTTTATAATCAAAGAAAGAGCAAATGATCAAGTTGATCATGTCAAAGTCTGGTTTATCTATGTCATGGTTACTTGAACACTATCGTATGTTTATTGGTTAAAGTCCATACCTGAGTTCCATAACCTTGAGGAAGGCTACAGATGAAGTTGTGAATGTAAGCTTCCTTTGCTGCATCTTCAATCTCTGCCCATGAAGCATTTAGATTTCCAAATGCAATGTTTTCCCTTATAGAGCCGGCAAATAATGCAGGTTCTTGACCAACTAAAGCTAATTGTGTTCTCAAGGACTTGACCTTAAACTCTCTCACGTCCACTCCTCCCACTGTGACCTTTCCTTTGTTAGGTTCATAGAACCTCTGTATCAACCAAATAATAGTTGATTTCCCTGATCCGCTACCACCCACTAGTGCCATAGTGCTACCAGCTTTGACCTTTAAACTGAAATCCCTTAAAACAACAACCTGAGGCCTAGAAGGGTATGCAAATGTTACCATCTTAAGCTCAATATCAAGTGGTTTCGATTTGTCAATTTTTCTAAACCTTTCCTTATCATTGTCGATCAATGGCCTACGGTAAATAATGTCTAAAACAGAAGGAACTGCAGTTGCAGCCATGGAAGTATCCGGTGCTAGACCAGCTAGCTGTCCCACAGAAAACGAACTCAAAACGAGGATGAGAAAAATTTTATATACGTCACCAAATTCCGAATAACCTTTTTTCACAAGGTAGGCACCAAACCATAGCAAAAATGTATATGATGCATACATTGCACCCTGAGAGACACCAAGTGCTAGGCCTAATGCCTGTGATCTTTTCAATGATTTCATCCTGGGCTCATCCAAGGCTCTATGGAATGACTGAACTATCTGTTCCTGAGCAGAAAATGTCGCTACTGTTCTAATGTTTGAAACCGCGCCAGCAGCAATGTTACTAGCTCGGGCATAAGTGCTATTATCTATTTTTGGTCCAACGTTTATGATCAAGCTTAAGTAGTTTGCTCCAAGAGTGAAAGGAGTTAAAACTATAGCCAAAATGGTTAGCCTCCATTCAAGATAAAATGATAAACCAAAACCAACAGCAGCTGAGCTCAATCCCATGAGTAAAACTGAGTATCGATCACCAAGAACAGCTCTGAAAATGACACATTCAACTGAGAGCCTTGAAACAAGTACCCCAGGTGAATTCTCTTCAAGATCAAACCAACTAGGCTCTTGTTTTAGTATAGACTTAAACAACATTTCCCTGACTCTCTTAGTTAACTTAGTTCCAGCAAGTCCACAAAAACCTTGTTGACCTGTCATGGAAATAATGCATCCAACACCAAGACCAACAATTACTAAACAGAGATTTCCAATGTCATTCTTCATCTTGTGTGTGTTCTTATCGAAGTAGATCTCAAGGGCTACGCCAAGGAGATATGGAAAGACTGTTAGAATTGCACCAGCAATCATCCCCAAAATGAATCCCAGAAAAAGCACAAAAATCTCTGGTTTTTGAAGTTTCCATATATCTGACATTTGTAACTCTCTTGGCTTTATTTTTTGTTGCAAAATCTCACTAATCTGGCTGTCAAATTGCATGGACTTAAAGTTTCTAGATCTTGATATGTCCTGTACATTCTTTGATGCAATATCTTGATATGGTTTTTCGTACCTGGACAATTCTGTGTCCTTGATGCTATTCATTTCTTTTGGTGCAGGATTCGAGACTGCCTCAGAAGCAAGCTGGACAAGATCATAGTATGCTCCACCTTTTGCCATCAGCTGGTGATGGTCACCAGTTTCAACAACTGATCCACGATCAAGAACAGCAATAGTGTTGGCATTTCTTACGGTTGCTAACCTATGAGCAATGACAACTGTTGTCCTAGCGGCAGAGATCTTTTCAATGGCTTGCTGGACGACAGACTCAGACTCTGGATCCAATGCACTGGTGGGTTCATCCAAAAGAAGGATTTTTGGATCCTTAATAATGGCTCTAGCTAATGCAATCCTCTGTTTTTGCCCGCCTGAGAGTTGAGTTCCCTTGTTTCCGGCCTGCCAATAAGAAACATTTTCTTTTAGAAATTGAACCATCAATGTTTTAGCATGTTCAAGCTTGTTTAGTCCCTCCCAATTATAGTTAGGATCTTTTGGAAATTATTCTCATTATACCTACCTGTGTGTCATAACCTTGTGGAAGGCTTGAGATAAAGTTGTGGGCATTAGCAACAATGCAAGCATTAATTGCTTCTTTCTTGGTGGCATTCTCCTTCCCCATCATAACATTTTCCAGTATGCTGTTGGCAAACAGAATCGGCTCTTGTCCAACCATGCCTATTTGGTCTCTTAGCCACTTGACTTGTAATTTACTTATGTCATGACCATCCAAGGTAATAGTTCCTGCAAAAACCTCACTTCTACTAGTTATGAAATTGACTTCAACTTGTAGCTAAGAAATAAGATTGGAGTTTGGTTTCACCGACTGAAGACTAAGCCAAACAGATTCTGATCAAAGCGGTGGAGGGCTTACCCTTACTGGGATTATAGAACCTCTCAATTAGACTAAAAACTGTTGACTTGCCACCTCCACTAGCACCAACCAGTGCAAGAGTCTTTGCTGATGGGATAGCCAAACTTAAAGAGTGAAGAATGATAGCATCAGGACGAGATGGGTACGCAAAAGTGACATTTTTTAATTCTATTTTCCCACGAACACTTGAAAGTCTCCCACCTTGGCTGCTATAAGGATCTATATCAGGGATCCTATCTATGATCTCATATACACGGGTTGCTGCTACTGTGCCTTGAGCAAATTGTGCAAAATATGACAGTGCTAATGCCAATCCCCTGCCAAAATGTGACATGCTGATATTATTAATTTTGCAAAATTTTAATTCCTATGCCAATTATATGAAGCAAGCTTGCGCTTTTTGGTAAAGTTCTACCTTCCTCCTACGTTGACACCAAAGAAACAAGCAATGGCATCACCTCCACGAATCTCATTTCTTGCAACTAAGATAGATCCATACCAAAATGCTAAGGCCCATGTTGCATAAGTAACCAGGTAGATAACTCCCATTCCTCCACCTTTTGCAAACCCAATCTTTGCCCCAATGGGTACCGACTTCATCAACATATCAGCATATTTTTGGGTAAAATGATCCTCAGCAACAAAAGATAACACAGTTCTGATTGCACTAATTGCTTGTTCTGCAACTCCACCAGCTTCCCTATACGAGGCCTGCAATTTCCATTTAAATGAAAATCTCAGACAATGAATCCTTCAATAATTACTTGAACTTAACGACTTACCTCTTCTTTCGTAGCAAGACCAACATAGATGGCCTTATAAGCAATGCCACAGAACATCATCAATGGTGTGACTGAGAAAACTACTAGAGCTATCTTCCTCGACTTCAAGAACCCGACAGTATAACCACAAATGAAGGTAAATATATGATGAACAAAATGTGCTATCTGCAATTATTTAAAAGTTATTTCATTAGAGGATATTCATTGGAATTTGCAAGTCTAATCTGTTAACAACGAGAACAAATTCAATACTTAAATGTTTAGATATTATACATCTTTGCAAATTCTATAATATGTGCTACGGTAAAGATTATATTTTTCAGGTTAGAAGATGTAGAATGGACCTTCTCTCCCATGACTTCTTGTATTTGTGCAACATCACTCGAAATTCCGTGCATGATATCACCTGTGCTAACATCAGTATCAAAAAAGCTAATGTCTTGGCGTAGGACTGCTCTTAAATACTTGGTTCGTATTCGATGAGCTGATCGTTCCCCCACCAGTCTCCAACAGTTGATCTCTGTTCCATCCAAAACTTTTCCTTTTTATGAAATGATACATGTTGATCTTGGTAACGTAGAGAACTACTGTTAAGATCTACACTAGATATGTATAGTTATTATAGAGGTATAATCATTGGTTTGATCATTGCTGTATTCTCCATCTTACCTAAATATGCACCAACCACAACTATTGCTGATAGACCGATCATCATCAGACAAATCTGAATTGCAGAAAAGAAACATCACTACGTTGTCATATAAATTTGATAAACAGTCTAATACAATCATCATTTTCACTTGTAAGCATTTTGTTTACCTTCTCCACTTCCTTCAACATCTGAACTTTGTCAGTTGTTTCATGGCCGATCTTGTTCACGAACTTTCCAAAAAGAAAAGAATACCATGGAAGAGATCCTCCATTTATAAGAGCTCCTAAACAGCCTAAAATCACAAGAACGATATCCCATTTGGTTGAGTACTTGAACAAACCAAAGAGACCAACCTGCTCTGGCGGCTCCTCATCATCTTCTTCCTCTTCACCATAATCTCCTTGTTCTGATCCTGGATCCTGATTAGGAGTACGGTTGCCTTGGCCATATTCATGATCTCCTACATGTGGCTTAGCATGATGAAGGCTCTCACTGACATGACTCAAACCATCTTGCTCTGTATCCTTGTAAGCATTGGAGACCGCAAACCAGCTAGAACCTTGGCGTCCATGATGACCAAAGCTAGGATTTTTTATGAATGCTGCCTGTCTCTCCACATCTTGACTTCTCTCAGAGATATGAACAAGCTCACCTTGAGAAGCCATAACGTTGCTATTTCTTGCAGACCCTTCCTTAATGATTTCCAAGCCTGAACTCTCACCACGGGATTTACCGTAACCAGAACTCTGGCGATAATGCCTGACATGGACGGCCGAAATCTCGGTATCTCGAGCGGCATAACTCTGTAGTTCAAGCCTACCGACAGGCGCTGCACTATAGCTTGAATAGTCACTGTAAAAGTTTCGGTGTCCACCATGAGCATGCGAACTGTAGTAATCATTAGCTGTTCTTCTAAAGATACGACTTGTCACTGGTGAATCAATCCATGGACTCAAAGCTACACCCAAGTTGCGACTATCTTGCCAACCTGTTGGCTCAAACTGCCACGATACCTCACTTTCCCAAGAGACATTATCATTGTTTGTAAATGGGTGTGAAGCATCAGTACGACGAGGAGCATATTGAAAAAATTGTGACGTGTGTGAAGAGCCCAAATCTGTGAAAGAAGGTGAAGCAGTGACTCCAGAGATAGAAGCAGGTGTAGGGTGTCTTCTGTGTCTGCGTCGATTGTTTCTTGGTCTGTAGTAACTTTCGAAAGAAGAATCAGACATGGTCGCAAGTATAGAGATGGAAGTGTTTGATGGTCTTAAGTCCCTGAACTATGACAAAGTAGATTATGAGGAGCAGAAGCCAATGGACATGATGAACAGGGTTCAGCCTTGAAGTTGTCCAAAAAGGATTATTGAAGTAAACTTTGAGTATGCCGTCTCCTTGAATTGTCCAAAAAGGATTATTAAAGTAAACTTTGAGTATGCCGTCTGATTTGATGTGTTCAAAGAATAGTATTGGTCATCGATGTTCTACTTATTTTCATCCTTAATTTACCAAGCCAACATAGATTACTGCCTGTTCTCTTAGTCCTCCTCTCAAGTTCCTCTTTTTGTATTGCTCGAGAAATACAGCTAACGAGACAATGCCCCGTTTGGTAAAGAACTGATCTAACTTTTTTTTAGCTATTGATCTATTTCAATTGATTAACCATACGAAGAAGCTAATAAATTGATTTGGTTATAGCTGGTTGGGTTAGCTGATTCAACTCAACCAACTAATTTTTTATCAGCTCCTTCAAAGGAACGTTTTTAATCAGCTAGTAGCTTTTAAAATTTTTATATCGAATTTGCCCCTCATTTACTCTCACTCTTCGACCACTCCTTTCTCATTTTCTCTATAATCCTTCTTGCATCTCTTACATCTCTCGGCTCTCACATCTCCACCAAATCACCGTCGTCATTTACAAATCACTATTTCTTGGCTCTTTTGTTTCTCTTTTCTTATTTTGTAACTCTTTTGTTTCTCTTTTCTTATTTTGCAGCTGTTTACAGATCGCCATTTACATGTAAGTCTTTTTAGTGGCTAAAGTTAATTGTTTGCTTCTTGAAATGATATTCTGTTGTTTCTATGCATAAATTAACTAATGACAACTAATTAGGCAGTGCCATGATATTAGGTGTGAACAAGCTGCAAATAAAACTCTTTTGAAGACTGTGTTCTAGGTGCTTTGTTATACTTGTATCCTTAAGCATCTCCTCTTGACTTCGTTGCTAAAATAAAATGGTCCTAATTCTTGGGTTTGTTCACATAAGTCATGATGCACTTGTTTAGTCCACGAAAAACAACACTATTGTTTGTTATACGTGATAAAACAAGGGTGAGATCCTCTCTTCCATCTCAATCTTGGGGATTGAGAGGGACATTCTAGTTTTTGTTGCTCCATTCATCTTTCTGTTTCATTGTTTCGCATCAAAGCTTCATGGATTTGTTTTAATTGCATGTTCTGCTCTTCACTTTCAGACTCTGTTGGAGAATTTGGAACCTGCTTTGTGAGAAGAAATTTAAAAGGTATACAATCTAGTTTTTCTCTTTCTTTTTTATTTAACTTCATCAGTGTCATCTTTTGAATTTTTCTGGTTTTCATTGTAGCTATGGGACTCAGTTCCTAAGCTAGAAGCGCACAAGGAAAATCCATTAAGTGCATTTTTTAATGTGAGTTCCCATGCTTTTTCCCTAGGTATGCAATTTGGCTCTTACTTTCTCATGTGCCTGATTTCATTAATTTTCAACAGCTTGAAGTTGTTGCCCTTTCTAGTTATGAAGATAAAGAAGAGCAATTCAAAGAGCAGGCGGGCTGTAGATGTTGTGGTCTGCTTTTCTACGATATAATTTACCAGGATTTTGTTGTTTTACTTTTCACATATCTTTTCTGTTCCAAATATCCTCTGCTTTGTTGGATAACAAGAGTCGTGGTACTATTACAGAAAGAAGATGGTGATGGATATTCTTATATAATCCTAAAGTCATATCCTCCTGAAGAGAGCATAGAAGTGTTTAAATCAGCTCTCTCAGCAATTAATCTGAGAGAACTATTCACTGCTGGTCCTGATGAGGTACTTCAATTATTTATTCTTGGCAAGTCTTATTTAAGTAGATGTTCCTTTAAGTCTACTTCTGTCAAGATAATTAAGTTGATGTTCCTTTGGCAGACTAGGATTCTAGCTATAATTAATTTAACGGAACATCATTTAATGAATGCAATCTAAGATTTAACGAATAAAATATGAGATAGATATAGTTTCATTAAATGAATTTTGATAGTAGTTGTGGTGGAAAGTAGCTACTCTTTGTATTGATTGCATTTAACCTTCTTCATTGATAACTCATAACTACTCCACTGTCTCTTTTCACCTTTAAAATGGAAAAGCTAACACAATTTTACAATACTTGATCAGTGACTGATTCTTTACTGATTCCTGGTGGGTTCGCTTGGATCTTGCTTTCTGGTGAATTGTTCGCTGTTTTCTTTGATTCTAATGTTGTCTTTCTTTGTTTTCGTTTGTAAGTTTTGTTCTTTCTATATTCTGATCATGCCTTATTTGATTGAAAGGAGGATTGTTTCTATTTTTTGATTGAATCTTGTGTTTTTAGGTTCTTATTGGGTTTGTGTGGGTACTGCCTATTACTTTGATTCTTTAGTCATCTTTTATATAAAAGATCAAATAATTCCCTATTGAGTAAAGATACCTCCTTTATGACTAATATGAAAACTCTAGTTCTAAATTGGTTCTGAAAAGAAGCCATAAGGAGATGAGAGAACTTGAAAGGAACAAGATGGTGAGTTTATACCAAAGCTTAATCCTTATACAGGATGATCTATGTTGCTCAGTAATCTTTTGCATGTTTGGGTTTGACACTTCTAGAAAGTGGTATGCCCTCCTTCCACATAGTGTAGTATATGTAAAGCTATTTGTTTCCATGTGAATCTATATATGTTTTTTCATATCAATGTTTTCCTATGTTGGAAATCCATATATTGTTAGGTTTCTAGTATTTTTTGCATAATGTTAAGAGGATTCTATTTTACCTTTTACACTGGTAAAGATACCTAAAATTCTCTTAATATCTCATTATGAACTGTTCTGTGAGGCTAGCTAATTAAATATTGGAGAAGTATTTATAGAGCATAGATCAAGGTCCTTGATCAGACTGTAGATTCCTTGTATTGTATGTCACTTAGCTCTCATTTCAAAATGTGCTTAACTTTTTTACTCTTGTGGATACATGAATGATGATTGATGAGTTTGATCAAAATGTACATTTTGATAAGTTTGGCTCCACTTGCAGCATTAACACTAACCTTTCTTTTAGCAGAGCATTAACTTGAAAGTTTGGTGGCCCATGATATACAGTTGGCGTGTGATCATTTTTGGTTCTTAATTGGTATCAAGACCCTAGGGTGGAGTGGTAAGGATTAGAACTCGGGATTTGTATTTGTTGATATTGAAATATCTGTTACTAATACACAGAGTTTGGGTCACTAGCCTGACCAGGGTCAAGCTATTGATTTTAGGAGAATGTAGATCAATCCATTACAATCCATTGACGATAAAAGTAGATAGTATTTGTTCAATTAAATTAATGTTTGTTTAGAGATTGTTTTAATAGAAGTAGAACTATTAATAAAATGATTGATATTCATATTAAAAGTTTCAGTTGTAGTAATTATGCTTAATTACAAATAAAAAATGTTAATAGTTTCACTTTTCCATTTTATAAGTTTTATTATGTGTTTATATTAAACATTATTTGTTCATGCTCATAGTGTAGTTTTTATTTAGTCCTAATTCTGACATAAATTAACTATTTTTATTTGTACAGATAAGTATAGTAAAGTATAGTATATAGTACGAAAAATGTTGATATTCATTTATTAATATATAAATCAAGATATACATAAAATAGAATGTTTATATGTTACATATGTTTCTAAAATGCTATAAAAATTTATGTTTGTATATATTTATCATTTTCTAATATTATTTACTACTAAATTTTTTTCTTAAACCTTTCTGGTATTTACAAATTCGTTGCTTAAGGTGTGATATGTACATGTGAGTGGACGATGGGGGTTTGATTAAGAAGCAATAACCAAATAAGAGTTTGGATTTGATTTACATATAAGCATCATAAGAGATTAGGATGGTAATAACCTGAAAATCAATATTCTAATATTATTTAATTATTTAATAGTTCTTTTGTTACCAAAATGTATTTTATTAAATTATTATATATAAACAAACAGTGATTTAAAAGAAAAATATTTAATAAATTTTTTATTTACAGTAAATATGCAATTTAAAAAAAACATTTGCACTAATATTTTTTATTTTAACACACACTCATGCTTTTGAAATGCTTTTAAATATATAAATACCCTTAATTTAAAGCTCGGTATTTTGTAATTTTAAAGTTTGCTATACCTTTAACTAAAATAATTATAATAAACTTCTTTTAAGTATGATTTTTCAAGTTAATAAATCGTTGTACATGCAACCATATTAAACATTTAAATAAATAAAAATAAGACTAATTTAACATTCTTAATTATTAGACATTATACTGATGATATAATTATACAATTTTTAAATTAATTATAAATAATTAATTAAATTCAAATAAATTACTTAGCTAATTTCTATATATTGTTAGATTTCTAGTATTTTTTTAATAATGTTAAGAGGATTTTGTTTTACTTTTTACACCGGTAAAGATACCTGAAATTCTCTTATTATATTATAGGTAGTAACTTATGCTTTTGAAATGCTTTTAATTCTATTACTCATTTTAAATTAAGAGATCAAATAAATTTAAATTAAAAAATTAATAAAAATATTATAATGATAAACGGTATTTGTATATTTATTTTGTTGAAATAGTTTAATTCAAGTTAGTAAAACTAATTAAGTAGTGAAATCAATTGCAAATTGATTAACTACCATATAATATTTTTCATCTTATATAATTAAATGACATCATCCCAAAAAGAAAACAAAGGAGGAAGTGAAGAGGGGAATGATATAGGTAGGATTCGTTGGCCAAAAGAAACTCTTCTTATCTTTTGTGACATTTGTAACCAACATATTGAGAAGAGTAAGGGAAAATGCAGAGGAGTTATTGGTCAAAGGTTACCATATGGAAGAAGGTGGAGGAAGAGTTTCACAAAGCAACCAACTTACCATGGGAGAAATCTAAGCTTAAAAATAAGTTTGATTGGATGAGAACTAAATGGAGTCTTTAAAAACAGTTGAAAGGGAAAGAAACGGGATTAGGATGAGATTATGATAAAGGAACAATTGCTACTAGTGAGGAGTGGTGGATTTTGAAGATTAAGGTTATCCATTTTTTCCCAATTCAAGTTATTTTTCTTTACTCTAATGCTAAATAGTTAGTTAAATATAGGTTATTTAATTTTTTGTAGGAAAACATCAATTTTAAAACATGTAAAAAGGAAGGGCTTGAACCTGAGTTTGAATATAAGTTGAATCAAACTTTAGGATGTTTGGCCTGAGGAGAGATTACATTTTGTCATGTGGCTGACCCTTCACAAGGACAACGAGAAGTTGAGGAAATATATGTTCCTTCTCCACCTGATAGTTATAATGCTCATCATCAATTGACAGGCTATCATGATCATGAGAATATGGATGAGACTAGTGGTCTAAACAATTGGGAAGAAGTGTGGAGAGAACCTACCCCAACCCCTCAAGCTACACATGATGAAGGGAGTGAGAGAAAAAATGCAAAAGGGTATTGGAGAGTGATAGTTCACAAAATAACAAGAGTGAAAGAACTGATTCCGCTAAAAGGGTAGGAAAATCTACAGCAAAGTATGAGAGGCTTGACGATATGATGCAATTGATTTAAGAGAGACAGAGTGCAACAATGGAGATGAATAGATCCATTACGAAAATTTTGGACACAATTAATATTGGTGCATCACAAAGTATTGGTACTGGTTTATCACATCATAATGTTACAAATGCTTTGGAAAAAATATGTACTTTGTCTAGTTTAGAGACTAGTACTCCTAAATTTTACTTTGCTTGCATGTTGATTGAAGATCCGCAAAGAATGTCCATTCTTTTTTATTTACCAGATGATACAAAAAGAGTTGAATATATAAAGTTTATGTATGAGTATGAAAAACATAAAAAACATTAAACATAGTTTCTATCTATCCAAAACTGTTTTTAGTTTATTGTTTTTATTATTTGTGCACTTATGTTGACATGGTGTATTTTAAGACATTATGAATTTAGTTAGCTTATTTTATTATATTATGTTATCTTGTTGATAATCTATAATTTTATTATGTGCTATATTATTTATTTCTTTATATTCAGACATATAAGTGTCTTGTTTATTCACAATATAATTTTACTTATTAATCTGTAGGTATAGATGATAATGTTATGCGAATTATGCAACTTTTGCAAATGAAGCAATTTTTAGACAATAAGATTAAGTTTTGGGATTTGGTGGCTTGTGTAGCGGGTTACATTAGTGTGTATTTTTTTAAACACATATACAAGGAATCATGCATAACTTCCTATCAAACAGGAGAATTATAGATAAATGAATTATTGAATGGTCATGAAAATAGGGTTTTAATACATTTAAGATGAATCAAAATACATTTAGTCAATTATGTATGGTTTTGGAAAATAATTATGGTTTGAGACCTTTAGATATGATGTCTATTTTGGATTAAGTAGGTTTATTCGTATATGTCCTAAGTAAAGATTCCTCTAATAGAGATACCCAAGAGCTTTTTCAACATTCTGGTGAAACTGTGAGTAGAGTTTTTAAAGAAGTTTTGACTGTTATGGATGGATTGTCAAAGAATATACTCATACCAAAAGATCTTGAATTCAAGGATATTCCACTACAAATTGCCAATGATGTTAGATATATGCTGCATTTTAAGGTAATTGAATATGTTCTTCTTGTCCCTTAATTATTTTTTCCATAGAAAAATGTTGTTTTATCATCTTATGATTATTGTTTTATATTAGGATTGCATTGGAGCTATTGATGGTACCCATATAGCGGTAGTTGTTGCAGAGGAGGATCAAATGAGATTTAAAGGAAGGAAAGGAATAACAACAACAAATGTATTAGCAGCATGTGACTTTAACTTACTATTCACATATGTTTTAGCGGGTTGGGAGGGATCAGCACACGATTCTCGTATTTTCCTTGATACAATCAGTAATCCAAAACTTAAATTTCCAAAACCACCGATAAGTAATCTTAAGATTTGTAGAATTTTCTATTCATGATTTAGACTTTTTATGATATCATTTATATTAATTATATTGCTTTTATGGAAACTCAGGTAAATATTACTTAATTGACAAAGACTATTCGGAAAGAGAAGGATATTTGACACCTTATCCAAAGACAAGATATCATCAATTGGAGTTTCATGGTGCAAATCCAAGAGGATCTCAAGAAGTTTTTAATCAAGTTCATTTATCATTAAGAAGTTGTATTGAGAGGGCTTTTGGTGTTCTTAAGGCTCGATGGAAGATAACGGAGAAAATGCCTAAGTATTCATTAATAGATCAAAATAGAATAATTTGTGTAGCTTTTGCGTTGCATAACTATATTAGAAAAAGTACAATTGGCAAACTGACTTTTAGCATCATCGATCAAGATCCTGAATTTATACCTCCAGATGTATTTTAAGATGTTGAAGTTAACTCTACACAAGAAGACATTGAAGAACAGAGAACTCGGGAGATGACAATTATTCGTGATAATGTTGCTTCTAGTTTAATGGCAGTTAGACGTCATTCTTGAATTGTTATAAACCTTTGCTTTAAATGATGATGTTCATTTCTTTTGTTCTATTTGAATTGTACTGTTAAACTTCATTTAGATATATTTTATGTTTGGATGTATCATCATCATCATCATCATCATCATCATCATATGTTCTATATTTTTATTAAAGTTATAAACTTAATTTTTGTAGAATTAAATATCTAAATTCTAAATTCTCATAAAAATATTCAACGAAATAACAAGATATATAATATTCATACCTTTATAAAAATTTTTAAAGTCATATCCTTATAAGTTATTTTTACACATAAACAGTTAATTTTACCAAACATCTCTAACAAATAGTTAATACAATCCACCGGTCAAATCAACTGATATAATCAGCTATCAGTTAACAACTAATAGAATCAGCTAATAACTAATGCAATCAGCTGATTATCAAATAGGACAATATAGCTCTCTATCCCTTTTTTTTTTTTTTTTGATAAATAACCCTTTCTCCTTTCCTAACGTTACATAGTTGAGGCCCACCTGGTCACTATGCAGGCTATGTTCGAAGTATGAGAAACATGTAATCAATACGTAAGATTGTCTAATGAGATTAAGTTGACTGGTACAAGAAAGAGGGGTGTGTATGCGCCAAATGATTGGCATTATCGAAATTATATCGAGGGAGGTTGGCACGTGGAGAGCATGCTAGATAACAATGCCGGCCATTGGAATATTTCTCATAGATTTTGCCAAAAGCCCTTCAGTTTAAACTCATGAATCCATTCTTAAAGCATTGTATTAGGTGAAGTGATTTTGTGTTCCTTGACCCTGGTCTTTTGCCCATCAACGAGAATGAAGAATTCAAGCTAAGAAGCTGCATTTTATAAATATGCTCTTTAAAGACTTTAAGTTACCATACACAATGGTCCCATTCCATTTGTCATCAGAGACGTTTTTTGGCAAAATTAACCAACCAAAGTTGCCTTTATAATTGACCAAGATGCTTTCTCTTTGTCTGTTCTGGCTGTATCATATGAGCCTGTCACTGGACGTGGAGATAAAGCCTGTAAAGACAAAAGCTCAGAGACGAAACAGAACAAATAAAGTGGTTTGAACAATGTACTTGACGGGCATCACAAGCATAATGTACCTCAGGGAATTTACAAGCAACCATTACCACGTCGTTCCAAGAGCTAATGAAGGTACAAGAAGGATTTGGTGGTCTTTTTAGCGTGCATTCATGCTAACTGTTAGTGCCGTTGAAAAGCTTATTATCGGCAGTTGATGAGAAGCAACAAGATAAAGAACAAAAACAATTGCAGCCACAAACAGGATTGTCTACATATGACTAAAATGTAGTCCGTGTTTACAAGTTGCTCCGCATAATCACATCATTCTCGTACACCATTAACAACTCAGGAACTTCAATGATAGGATCTCATGTACACATCACACGATACTAAAACAAATGAAGAGAAGATGAAAGAATGCTCCTAGACTACCAAAATCATACCAACACCAGTAGGTCATTTTTTTTAAACAGAATTTACAACCAGTTCTGGCACAAGCATGTTTTTTCCTTTATGTAACCCTTACAGCTTATCGTTAGAGATGATTTCGAGCAGCATCTCCAAACTTCTGGTAAAAGTATTATCGGGGTTTTGAGTCACTTCCCTTGCTTCGAAATGTGGAGAGTGAAAAAAATGATCTTGGAGCTGTAAATTGTAGGCATCAAAGTAAGTATACCATAAAAAATCAATCAATTTTCAACAGAAAGGAACTATCCTTTTATGCCACTGGATAATCAGGATCAGGCTTTAAAACTTTTTAAAGTGCTGCAAACTTATAAACAGAACAGGACTGTATAACCTGCAACTGCCTATAGGATATTACTAAGGACATTGTTTATACGTGTAAGATTTGTCATCTTTTTCCCCCACTTCAATGAGGAGCACAAAATCAAGTCAATGAATTTCCTCAGGATCAGATCTCTGAAGTGGTCCATATTGATTAATTAGACATTAATATAAAGATGCCCATTTATCTAGCTAGAAGGCTCTAATATGCTTAAGGCGATGAACTTTGATTTAGGACAGCAGGCTCTAGTCAAGTTACAGCTATGCAGCCCAGAATCCCATAATATGGCAAGGACGATTCTAATTTGGCTAAACTTCAATGTTCCTGATTATCTAAGCCAGATAAGTGCAAGAAAGCCTAAGTTTGACCGACCATACAGTTACCAGTGACATCATGCTATCCACTAGACCAAGGACTATGAACATACATCATCAATAATTTGTGCGTCTGAATATGAATGCAGTTAGTGACCAAGAAAAACAACACATGAAAGGGCAAAGGATAACATAAGAAATCACCTTTAATGGAGCTTCCAAATATATGATCATCCCTCAATTTGAAATTTGCTGGCGGTGCTGGTATAGAGCTACGCAATACTTGAACTGCAAGACGACAGGCACATGGTCATATTCTTGAAAATTTCAGCATAAAACAAAAGCATAACCAACACCACAAATCCCCACCTTTGCTTTTACTTGGAATCCAAAGAGGTATAAATGAGAAAATATAAAATAAGACAGGAAAGACTATATGGAATCAAAATCTTAATGAAGTATTCACTGTCAAACTCATAAACTTGTCCACTAATTCTTTGCTCACCTGAGGGACTATATTGGAAATCATCATTCATTAGTACATTGCTTTAGCAAGCCAGAATTCCAGTGTATTCCAAAATTTTCAGCACTCCCTAATTTAGGAAAGATCGTATAAAAACATGCAACATAATAACTTTCATCATGTGAAAATAATGTGACCTGAACCAAATGGTTAAATCTCCTTGAATAACAAGCTTAACAAGCAAAGCTGTAATATTAATTCAATGAAATCAACAAATACTAGATCAGTCCTTTGCAAAGCCAGCAAGGTGTTTTCAGTCTGAGCTATCGACAAATGTTTCACATACAACAGCAAAGAGAAATCTTTCTGAATGTCACTGCAATAAATAATCTATAAAGAATCCTTGCTTTAAATCTAGCAGAAAATGAGCAACTAAACTTCTTATATATTCAGCGGGATAATATAAAGCACCATAATATCAAACAAGCAATGATATAAATTTCTAATCATTGAATCAGCTACTTCATCAAAACTGGAGTAAAAGACATCAATTTCCAAGCTAAGTGACAGCACATATAATACGACAGACACAACTGTAAATGAGTGCTAGAACCTAATTTTACTAGAATAGGACTTTTAAGTAATCAATGAATCTGAAAATGGGATGTATAGGTTACCATGTTCATTGAACAACTCGCTTTCATTGAAGCTATCATCAGAAGGATGGCTCTGTGAGAATCCCATTCTTGACTTCCTCAAATCTTCTGATGATCGACTAGCAGGATCTCGCCCGTCTTCTGTGTCATCATCTCCTTCAGAAGTTGTAGCAGAAATCCAATCGACCAGATTATCTGTTCCACGGCTTTTCCTTCCAAATTTTAACAACCTCTTGAACCCTTTTGCCACATCCTTGCGGGACTGATTGTGTGAAGAATTTCCTACAAGAATAGGTTTCTGAGCACTTCCCCACTTCTTCCTCATTCGAGCTGCATCAGCTTCTGCTCGGTTGAGTGGGTGCAAATTCCAGGATGTAGGACTTCCTATTGGTGAGTCAACAGCAGCATCAATGTCTGAAGTCTCAAGTTGGTAGGAGAATGGATGCATGCGTGAATTCCATGACACGGGGCTCTCTCCTGGAGAGTCCTGAAAGGACCCCACAGCATAGAATGATGACGGCACTGAGGCAGGCAATTCAGCAACTGGTGAAGGATCAATATGAGAAAGAGATCTCAGAGAATCACCATTCTCAGAACCAGACATAATCATCTTGTCAGACTCCTGGCTTAGGCTTGCCTTGCCATTATCCAATTTAGCACAATCTTCAAGCTCTGGACTTTCAAGCCTGCCCTCCTGCTCCTGCTCCTCCTCCCTTTCTCTTGCATGATTTGAATCATCCACTTCATACAGAGATTCCTTAGATTGATCTTCATGTGCAAAAATGTGAGATGCCGCTGAAGCTTTCAGTTTATCAGCACTAGCTCCTCCACGAGGGCCTCGACCATCACCCTTCCTGAGGAAAGGCCTTGGCTCCATAGAATTTGCAAACTTCTCATGAAAGCCTCGTTCACCATGATCATCATCAAACTTTAAAGGTGCCAAAATAACACTATCAGCATTCAAAAAGGAGATATCCTTGCATTCACCAGTAACAGTCACACTTTTCCTCAAAGACTGAGAACGTCGAGGCTTTTCTTCCTTGGTAAGATGTATATCTTCATTGGTACTCCTGCTGCGAGTATAGGTTCTCAACTGTGTTCGATTTGCCATTTTGCTTACACCAGAAGAGGGTTTTGTGTTTTCTTTCCTCAAATCAGAGAAGTTTGGAACAGATTGCGCTAGAGGATTTTCCAATTGCATTCTCCGTCTCCCTGTATTGGAGTTGCAAATTTTGGATGATGACCGTTGAACTGGTACTACTGCAGTGCGAGGGGTGGATGACGGGATAATTCTACTTGTAAAAGGCCTCTTGTTTGAGTTCTTTGAAGAACCATCAACAAAGGGTGCCTCACTGAAGGATCTATCTTGTCCATAATATTTCTGTTCTGAAAACTCGGAATCTTCATCCTCTTCACTCTGAGTGAGATCTACTGGCTGCTGTCAAAGGAACACTTGTGAGATGGGCAAGCGTCAAGATTCCAATTACTAGAAACAAAAGCAAAATTGCAAACCCAAAACTTATCAGCCTCATAAGTTATCTCTTCGGGAGTAATTATTAATGCTATACCTGCTCTTTCTTTAAAGTTGAATGCACGTTGGACTTTCTGAGACTATCTGCCAGTCGTCTTGTGGAATTCTGTTTATTTGCAGATGCAAAAAGTCTGGCCTTCATCTCAGATCTATTCCGCTCAAGGCTATCTTGCATAGCCTTTAACTTGGCTTCTTTTTCAACTCTTTTTGTACTCCATTCTTCCCTCAGTTTCGCATCTCTTTTCTGCATGTACCTCTCATATAACTTTCCTCTGGAATCATCAGAAAGGCTAATTTGAGAAATATTTTGGTCCGGAGTACTGTCATAGTCTTGATTGTTCACCATCTTCATTTCAGGAGTTCTCAACTCAGACATATAACTGGGATTTTCAATTGGTTCAATGATTGGCTTTTTCTCCTCAAATTGCACCAAGGGCATCCCAACCACTGCTGGTTTTGGGTACTGTGAGCTTGCTGCCAGTTTTCGTGTAGAAGCCGATTGATCGCCAGGAATCCGAAGCTTGTGTTCTGCAAAAAGCTTCTCAAGCTCATTAGCTTTCATTTTCAGCTCATCATTGAGCTCTTGGCTCCCCTTGGACTGCCTAACCCTTTGAATTGTCTCCATTGATGATGCTTGAGCAGCACCAAAGCTCTCTTGGATTTCAGAAGCCTTTTTACTAGGCAAAACAGCTTCATCACTTCCCAAAATGCGGCCACACTCATCCCTACTCTGCATATTCCTCACCTGTTCTGGACTAGCAAAAAATGGTTTCCGGAGCTTCATTTTTGGAATTTCAAGATCTTCCGCTTTGGCTTCCTTTTCAGGCAAAGTGAAATCCTTCTTTCCCACTAGCTCACTCTCCCCAGTAGGCAATCCCCACTCCAACTGAGAATTTGGCTGCATACCCTCTGCCTTTGTCTGTGACAACTCTTTAACTCTCACCCCAATAGCAACTTCAAATTGCCCTGAAAGAGACTGGGAATGAGAATGAGAAACCCTAAACTTATTCCGTGGCTGATCCTTCAAATTGATAACTTCAACTCTATTCCCAAGTTCAGCTTCACCCACCCTACCCACTGAACTTCCAATCTGGCTCTGCAGACTAGCCTGGTTCTTAAATGTAATGTTCTCCAACTTTTCCTGAAAACCTCTTGACTTTCCTTCAGATCCCACTAGATCTGTAACTCCAGTTGTCTTCTCTTCCCTGCCAGAATTGCTCTCATCTCCAACAGAATGATCTTCAAGCACTCGTTCCCCTTTTCCAGTAAGAAACTTCACTTGTGTCTGAGAAGCCACTTGATCTTTCCAGCTAATGTTCACCTTACAACCCACCTCCTCATCTTTCACACCAAAACCACTACGTGTCAGCAATTCAGTCTGATCTTTCTTGGCCTCATTCTTATATGAGCTTGATGTATCATTCAACCCCTTCTCGTCCTTATGATCATCTGATGAGCCAAAAATCACACTACTTCTGCTCTGAGACAGAGAGCCTGAAGAAGGTGTCAATGCAGGGCTATCTGTAAAAATGCTATCTTTCCTGTCATTCCCCAAGTCAATGCTCATGTCACTGGCGCCACTCCATCTCCTCAGCACAGCTTTTTCAGGTCCAGATGCCGATGAGGCATCAGAGGATAGTCTTCTCAACTCAGCAGATCTCCCAACAACTACAGGTTTCCCACCTGAATTCTCTTTCTGCTTATTTTCAAACAGATTAATCCTATCCTGAACACTCATTCTCCTTCCTGGTTGACTTGGATGATTCTGTGATGATGCAGTGACACCATCTTTCTTTGCCTCTTCTTCACTGTTCTGTTTTTGGTTAACAGAGACTGAGGAATTAGTTTGTTCAAAGGCTGAGGGTATGGATTGGTTGAGGCAGAGCTGTGCTTTTTCAAGGTTTAGCTGCTCCTGGCGAGCTTGATCGTGTTGGAGTTTGTTTTGAGAAGGGAGTTGGTAGGCTCTTGCAGTGTGGGACCCAGTTGGCTCTTCTGTCGGATCATCAATTGACATGTCCGATTCCCATGAAGAGAGAACCACTTCATCCTCAATAAGTGGCTTCCATGGACTAATCATTTCGGGCCTTCTCTGGCACAGTGAGATAAATTTGGTACAAGAATCACTGTAGAATACATGTAAATATGTTTATTAAAGCTTTCTCAGATAGACCAAAAAAAGAAAAAGTATTAACTTGGGTTGGTAATGGAAGAGCTAAGATATTAGATAAAAGAAAACGTGACAAGTACAATCAAGTTAGGACCTTTAGAAATAGAAAACCATTATTTAACTGTTAAACCTGCTGAACAGTGACATGGTAAGTTATGAAGAACCAATGCCATCTTTTTTGAAAAAAAAAAGAAATTTAATTAAGCCAATAAAAGACAAATCAAGATGAATTACAATCTCACCAAGAGGATGAGAGTTCAAGAACTAAGTTAGAAAGCTATGCTACTTAAAATACCAACAATTGTTACAAACCACCTCCTCTTACCATCACACATCAATGCAATTTGAATCTAAAGAAAGATTGTCACGAAATAGGTTGATGTGTAGTCTAGTTGCATTTAACAACTCCTTAGTGAAAGCCTCAAAACTCCTTTCGATGTTGCTGAAAATTTGCCTGTTTCTTTCATCCCAGCCCTTATTTTTTATCGATCTATGATATATCATCTCAAAATGGAGTATAATATAATATTTTCTTTGTATCTTCCACCAGAAGATTCCTTTTGTCCCCAGTGATAAAAATTGAGGACTTAATGCACAGGTCAATAGGTTGATAAGGGTCACTTGCTATCCAGTAACAAATGTTAACAATTAGCCCCAGATTCACCCAGGATAACAACCTAGAAAATCTAAAAAAACCATCAAATGGTCCTGGTATCATATACTTGGAAGCAGAAGAACCGCATAGGGAATCCAAATACTTGAGAATAAAATTTCTGAATTGGTAATAAAAGAGAATTAGAATGCAAAGGAGTGTTATGCCGAGTGCAAAGTACAACTTGCATTATCATGATGAGATGAAATATGAGGGACTTAAGTTCAGCTGCTTATATAATCAAGAATTGTATTCAGAAGGGGCTTTATATCATCAAGATGGCTAAGTTGTACCTGCATAAAGCTCATCAATATCAGTTACCTTACACATGGTGCAACTGTGGCTCAACGAAAAATGTAGTTCCACCAAATAAAATTCCAAGAACAACAGATTTTATTTCCCTATGTAGAGACCATAACTACTTTTCATGTAAATACCTATGATGTCTAGCATAGTGGCTATCTATCAAGGAAAGATATAAAACAGAAGAAGAAACTTTTATATATTGATGATAGCTACACTTTTCAAGATAGATAATCGAGAAAAAGCTACTGAAGACCATCTAAATATGATATCCCACAATTTCAACTCTTACGGCACTAAGATCATGTTTACAGGACAGAATGGAGCTGGTATAGCCCAATGATAATAGATAGAAGATCAGAAAAAGAAAGAGACATTTCCATAAGTTTCAATGCTCTACTATAGTTTATTTCTTTCCTAGACCTTACTTTTAACCAATAGAAACTGCACACTAGAGCACATAATGTTTGGGCAGCCACAAGTCAGGTGTTGAGAATCCTAAGCCAGTGCTTTGATTGTTGAAAGATCTATATAGCCTTAACTTTGATTTCTTCTATTATCCTTACCACAAACCCATAGTTTCAATTCCAGTGACTTGGCCAGAGAGAAAGAGAAAGAGTTAAGGACCAAAATAGGTTTAGGAAATTCAGGGTACTTACTTCAAGCGATGGGCACCAAAACAATCTGCAAAAAGCTGGAGTTCTGTTACAGTGTCAGGATTGAAACCAGCAGCTGATGCACGAGCACATGCTGCAGTTAAATCCTGCCTTACTGCAGCAAGTCGTACATTCATTGCCCTCAGAAGCTCCTTCCTGCATCATGTAACACATTGCTTTTAGGAACATGCTAAAATCACAGTCATAGTCAAGTACATTTTGCGGAAAACTATAGCCTCATTTCACTGAGAAGTCTACACTATAATCTTTGAAATCATCACCGTTATCATCCACTTTTTTCATAATTCACTATCAATACTTCCTTGCCTACTTTGTATAGTAGATGAATATGCTAATATCTGGCTCCACATCTTCCAAATATTTAGATCCTGGTAAATGCCTTGATTTGACAATCATTAATCCCCACTTCCCACCGTCCAAGCCAAGAGGAAAAGAAAAGAAAAACAAATCTACTTCTGTTGCAAAGGTTTCAATGAACTGAGTTAAAATGAAAAATCCAACAGATAGAACTTAAAGAATTTCAACAGTAGATGAAATCAACCACCCTCACATTCCTAACCCCTCCCCCTGGGCAGCACCAGGGCTTACATAAACAGAAAAGAATAAAATCAGAGAGTTACTTTGTTGCATCAGCTCCTGCAATGATTCCTATTGCATCGCCACCTGTAGCAAATAAACCAAAAGCTGAGTTATATGATTGGGAACACATAATTTAATTGTGCTTTGTGGTAGGAAGGAAAATTCAGCATACAATGTCTCAAACAAAAGTGTGGTCAATAATATTCAGAAAGAAAATATCAACACTTTTCAAAATTGCCTTCATGAGAATGTCCCTTGGAACCAATGACATGCTCATATCAGAGGTAATATAAAAGCAAATATTTCGTCCTCCAAAGAAGCAAATATCTTCTAACCATAGTTGCATTCCTCAGTGCTGTTGAATTATAGCATTATTGTCATATAATTTTGTAGGAGCTTCTACACACATGAGAAGAAAAAGAAGGAGAAAGATACACACCTAAAGCACCAGAAAACTGATCTCCAGTTCCCTGAACAAAAGCTTTCAAGTTCAGATACAATATTTTCAACTGCACTCAGAGGCTTTTTGCTGCCTAAAATGGAAGTTTACCTGAGAGTATATTTTCCTTGCTGCTTCTAACTGAGACATCTCCACATCCAATGTATTAACCATTTCCAAAACCTCAGGTGTACTGACAAACCGCACAAATCTAAAAACGCGAAATGCAGATTACATCAAAAGTCAAATACAACATGGTTTAATTCTCCAACAGCCATGAAGTATCCCAGAATTGCATATACCGCTCAAGTGTTCCTTTCGTAAACCACCCATCATGATTCCCTTGTCTTTCAACTTCAAGTTTAATTGAATGAGCTGCTTGTGCAACATCCTCTTCTACAAACTTCAAGTGGGTGACAAAAGGCTTTACAAGTCCTGAAGCAAGTTTCTCTGTGTTTCCCTTACTTGAAACAAACAACTCGCATCTGCAAAAGAAACAAGAAACCAGGAAAGATAAGCCAAACAGTACACTGTGAACAAAACTGGAATAAGAAATTGAGGAAACTAAAGTCCTTACCGTGTTCGCTTTGGTGACAATTGAAACACAGCATAGTCGATAGGCATGTCCGATTTCATTTTTCAATAATATTTTTAGACTACTTGCTTCTTTATCCTCCTCCACCACTCAATAATGTACATGTGCAGATAGATTGAGAGATCCCCAGCTTGCAAAATAGTCAAGGCTTTAGAATTTCATGTCAAAAACCTCCAACCTCCGCCGCAAGTTCTGGAAAAGGAAAATAAACATAAAACCCAATGTTGGCCAATTCTATGTACTGAATTCGGTTCAAATGTGGATTATGCTCCATATATGGAAATCAAATAAAGAAACCAACACTTCACCGATCCACATTCTGAATTCAAATGACGACAAATGGGAAAAAAAGACCATATTATATACTCGTTGGTAAAAATATACCAGTTTAAGGGCGTAAATGTTTACAAAAACATTCACCCATGGATCTTACTCCTTAAACCCAAAATGTAGCTAAAGCTAGGCAAAGAAATCTATTTTTCAAACAAACTAAGTCAAACCCAGATCTGATTCCACAAACATTCCAGCCTCAAATGCTTCAACCAAACCAAACCCGCTCGCAGAAGCATCCCCACAAAAGTCAAATTCAAATGATAGAACAAAAAGAACCATCTGCACAAACATTCAACGAACAAGTAAACAGCCAAAAATGCACCAAGTTTGCATGCTATAAATCCGAGAAGTTTACCCCTTTGAGCTCACAATTTAAGACCATGCGGGGAAGTTCATACCTTATAATACCAACCAGCGAGATCTCGGATTGGTGAATCTGATCCTCAGTTCCCAGTTCAGTAAAAGAGTAGCAGCATTTGGGTTTTATCTACCATATCACCAGTCTTCATACTCTTTGCAAAGATTTAATCTTTGGATATCTGAAGTTGTTTCTTTTTCAGTTGTAAGAAACCCCCAACAGTAAAATGATGGTCTTTGCTTTACTCATTTCTCAAATGCCATCTTTTGTTCTTTTGTTTTCTTTTTCTCCCTTTCTCTCTCTATATTCTTTCTGTAGAGCAGAGAGAGGGAGAGAGGGGTTGTGTTTTTCGCTACTTCGGACAAAAAAAATTTGTTAGCTTGCGGAGAAAATTTAACTGAAAATTTTGAAAGACAGAGACCGAACATATGTGACCTTGAAATTACCAAAAGGGACGTGAGTGACATCGAAGCTAAATGACTTGAGTTGTCCAAAAACCAAACGTGATTCTGATTCCGAGTAAGAGAGTTATCAGTTAACTTCCAAACACATGTTTAGGAATTTTATGGGGGATATATTATATAGTATTTGGTGATGGGAATTTATGTGTAGGTGAGATTATTTCAAAGTGGAACTAAATTTATCTTTTTCACTAAAAACTTAAAAAACAGGCAACTTGAACTTGTAAGATTTAGGCTGCAAATGACCTCAAACAGTTTTCTAAACAAAGTTGGTTCTCTAAATCTCTTGTATTCATGCAAATATTGAAGTGAGTGCTTAATGATAATGTAAAAGTGGGTGGAAAGGAATGCGCAGTGGGGTAAAAGTAAAATGGATGAATTGTCAGTCATATCATATCACATTGGGGTCATTCTGGTCATTTTGAATGCAAAATCAAGGTGAGGTCAACAGTCCACGAATATTAACGGCTCTAATCTTTTCAAAAACATATTCAATGTAGTTCTTGAAAGATTATGCATTTTTTCTTTAGAATATGTAGTTCTTTCTAATTTTTACAATTCTAGGTTGTTGCACTCCATCTATTTTTTACATCACACCACATTCATCTTATATATAGTCAAGGGGTAAGTGGCACTAGGTAGCAGGAGCAGCAATCCTTGAAATTAAAGGCTATTTAATATTAAGAACACTTTGAATGATTCAATATACTTCCTATTGTAAAAGAAAAAAAAGGAAAATGACGCTCACTTAAATAGATAATAGGAAAATAGACAATTAGGTTAAACAATACACTGGTTTAGCTATCATCTAACCTCTTTTATAAATAATGACAAAACAACAACTTTAGGAATTCATTTAAATTTATTAAAATGTCAACCCTTTACTTTTTGCCTACATTGCAAGATTTTTCATTTTACTTCACATGGTAGGGCCCTGCTAGTTTGTGTTTTCTTGAATTTATTGTCGTGTAAGGAAAAACAGCCTCTATCTACATTGACCAACAATATGACCCTGCAAATTGGATGTTTCTATATACCCATAACCCTCTTTTGTTTCGTTTGCTTTTCTTTTCTAAAAATCTTCACCAATGAAGGATTGGAGTGGGTGGGTGGGATGGACATGATCATCGACATTAAGAGGGTCGGTGGTGGTGTTCTATTTTTCAAAGAAAATGTCACTTACCAGTAGGCATTCCTACTATTTACTTCGGTAATTGTGAATGTTACTTTCAATTAAAAGCTGATAGAAAAAGTTTTTCTAGTCTCAATTGGTTCAACTGTCTAAACTAGTCTACCAATTGATATTTGATATGGATGACTCGATTTCAGGTAGCTTAGAGAACAAAAAGAAAACATAACCCGTATCAGATATGGGGTTGATGATCAGGATTCATGAGACGAGTTTTGGACTATAGTGAGTAAAGCTGGTCCCTTCCAAGTTCCAAATCAGGTTTTAAACAACTCCCACTCGTGGCCTTTAACCCCAAGCTCGAAATTGCTGAAAGAAAGATCATGATTATCAATTATGACATTAGGAGCTTGTATGCTGTAATTGACTGACATGTGGAGGAAGACAACCACAAGAAGTTTTGTTTGTTTCGTCCATGTAAAGATCCATATGTTTACATTACATGCCCTTTTCTTCTTTCACTTCATCTTGGGTCCACTTTTTTTTTTTCCCTACCAAATATAAGGTCATGACATGATTACGGTCATCTATCGGTTTAGGATTTACTAAAATATTTAAATTGGCACACTTTAGATAATGTAAAGGTTAACATCAGAAATGTAAGAATATCTCTTCCTTTTTCCATTACAACACACTTGGGGTGGGTCGTGGGTTAGCACCAGCAAGATCACCAACGCAATAATAGGCTCCCCCCAAATTTCTTTTTTTTTTTTGCATCAACTGGTCCTCTTTCTCTCCGCTAGGGAAGATTGCAAACTCTTTCGTGTAATCAAAATCTGTACATGTTCGATCTCTGGAGTGCGATATTAATGAGGAGATCTATGTCAACTATGCAAGCTGTGATAACATGATATGTTACGTGTCTTTATAACTCACGCTGTACACATACGTGCTTGCCATTGTTTCTTAATAAAACCAAACGAGAATTTAAATATCTTGACCATTCCAAATGACAATCGACATGATCTCCACCTGAAAACTAATCGTTTCTCATTGCACTCTCATTGGAAGACTTTAAATTACATAATTCAACAAAGGATATCCAATTTAGTGGGAAGGTCTAAATAAGCTCAACGGATTGCATCAATCAAGAGACAAGACAACCCTGTCAATAAATACAAAAAAAAAAGAAGAGAGATTTTATGTTGTTTCTTAAAACTGGAGTCGAAATGCAAAGGGAACATAGGAAGGCGCTCATATCCTGAATGCACACAAAGCCCACAAAAGTCTAGGGTGCTAATCTGCGCTGTTAGTGTAGATAGCTTGTTTCCAAGATCCAAACAATGTATGACACTAATTTCAAGTTTAGAGTGACGTATGACAAAACGCGATCTAAACGAGAAAAGAAGTTACTCTGCATAATTTACAAGACCACGATCAATGTGATGGACGTGCTTCCAGTTAAGCCAATGCAGTCTAGCAGATTCCGCTTCATAGGTCCCAATCCAGCACATTGTTCCCATCAGCCTGTCAAACTGGGATTCTCCTCATGTGTCCTATCTGAATGGATTAACTTTCCAACCATAATGTAAGCGCCATCTCGGATCAATCTCATTATCTAATCAAACATTATACATGCACACAAAGCAAATAAACTAATAACTAGACATTAACAAGCTATCAGAAACCTTTAGAGCTGTTTGCTAACTCTTATCTAATACATGCAAACGTAACAACAATACAAAGTTATCCCACGAAATGCAAGAGATCTTCTCTAGCCAAAAACTACATAGTAATAATGCACATAACTACTAACTCAGATGTGCGGAAAGTTATAAAATGTTATAAATTAAATCACAAGCAGAAACACTCTGATACTACAAGGTCTTTGACATGGAGTTAAATCATCAAGGGGAATTCTTCCTCTCCCCTCTGGATACACAACATACGCACACCTCATTAGTCTACTCTGAAACTCCAACACCAACCCAAATATCCATCTCCGCTACTCTTAACTATCACTATCACTAATGTTATTATTATTGGAATTCACATTGTTACCAGCATGATGACCACCACTAACATTCCCTCCTCTTCGCTTTAACTGCGAAATCTCCATCTGAGTCTTCATGAAAAACTGCATTCTCTGCAGCTCCAGCTCCTTGGCAAACTTCATCCTTGCTTTCTCCATCTCCACAACCTGCTGCAACTTTGCACTCTCTGCCTGCTCATAAGCCTCCCCAAACTTCAGGATCGCTTGTGTAAGCATCCGAATCGAACTCCCCCACCCTTTTCTCTCCTTCCCCACCTTAGCATTCACACTTTGTTGCACTACAGTCCTCGGTCTCTTCTCCGGCGGAAAACTATCGTCGGACTCCGCCCCCATCTCCGACGAGGACTCTGACTCCGTCTCCACATTAACCCTTCTCCTAATCAAATTCGGGTTCTTGTTATTATTACTATTACTATTACTATTCGAAACTAATTTCATCGGAGCAAAGAGATTCCTTTTTTGCACGCTGGACCGTACACCCACCGGAATTCCGACCGGTACTTTGCCGGAATTGGCGGGAATTTTCGCTGTCGGACCGATCAGGTGGTCCAACCGGTCGAAAAAAGGCCACTTGCTCGGACCCCCGCCGGCGGCGATCTTCGCCTTCTCCAATTTATATTTCTTCTTCACCGTATCGATCCGATTCTTGCACTGAATATCAGTCTTCGGCGTCTTCATGTAGTCCTCTCTACTGCTCACGATATCCGCAACTTCTTTCCAGTGCTTCTGCTTCAGATTTCCTCTGCTCAGCTCTAAGTACCTCTCTCCCCATGCTTCGATGAGCACCCCTGTAGCGCCCTCGCTCCAACAGTCTTCTCTGCCGCCTCCATTGGCCTTCTGGATCGGAAAGGCGACCGCTAACGGCGTTGGCTGCGGCTGAGGAGGAGCGGAGGCGAGAGTGACGGTGATCCGACCGTTATGAGAGGGCGGAGGGGAGCCGGAGGCGGCGGAGTTAATGTCGTCGTCGTCGTCCATGAGAGAGTCTCACAGATCTGAATAGGGCCTGGAGTTCGTATTTGGTAGAGAGAGAAGAGAGTGAACAGAGAAGGGTTGTTTGGTAAAGATATACTGACGACGTCGGTGAGGGAACGGAAAGGACACGTGGAGAGGAGAGGGGTGAGGTGGCGGGATGTGATTGGGTGGGTGAAGGAGAATTCCGTCACCGGCGTGACGATAGGAGCTGCCGGCTTGGTTGGTGATGTTAACTTTTTCTGGAAAGCACAAATTGACGGAAAACTCCATGCCGTTATTGCAAATTAACGGCAATCTGCCTCCTGCCGGTTTCCAACCAAATACAATTTCCAAAAAAATGCAATATGAGAATAAGAAATGGACCATAGCCATAGCCTAGGAATGGGATTTTCGAAGAACTTGCCAGTGGTTTTCTTCTTTTGCTGATTTGGAATGTTCCAAATTGAAAATGCTAGCCCAGCCCCATGCGGCCCAAAGCCATGATATGATAACAGTTACATTGTCATAAATACATGGTTTTAACTGTATTCAAGTTTCAAATGACACAATTTTACTTTATAATTTTTGTCATTTTATAATGAACACAATAATAAATTAATTCTATGTTAAATAATTATATTTCTTGAAGAAAATTAGAATATTTTTATATAATCAAGTTAAAAATAATTTATTTTATTATGGATACAAATTGTTTTTTGACAATAACTCTTAATTTATTAAAAATTCAAATAAAATATAAGAACATTATTTATTCAAATATTTCTATTTAAATCTAAAATTTAAATTTAAATAAAATCCAAAATTTTAAATTTTAAATCTTTTACCTTCTTCGCATATGTTTAACAATATGCATATTTAAATTGCAAATATTTTTAAACTTCTTATCAACTTCTTCTATAATACCCTTCTTAAAAATTATAAGAAATTAAATTAATACCATTTAATTTTTGATAATATATACTTAATAAAAATAATAATAACCAATTATCTAATAATAAATATAATATATTGAAAAATATAATAACAATAATCTAAACTTACATGGAAGTATAAAAATGCTTTTATACTTTGCATAGATGAAAAATAAAATTTGTAGATAAAAGAAAACAAATATAAGAATCATTAAACAAATTGTTGGTCCCTTAATAACACACAAGAAGAAGGTAATTATATTTGTATACTTTTTATCATATTTGAAACGAACGATGAATAAACTTCCTATTCTAATGAATGATTATGATAATTTTATATATATTAATCACAATAATAATTGAAAAGAGGTAGGAAAGAGACAAAAATGGATTTTCAGTAGTTCTGCCAAACAACTCTTGGTCTATGTCAATTATACAGTTTTACTTAAGAATTTATTATTGTTTCTTATTTTAATAGTTGAAGATAACTTTTTGATACATGCGTCGTCTTTTGAATGAAGAGGAATCCTTAAACATATTCCTTTCTTAAGGTGAAAAGGATCCCTTTTGCACATTTTCTTTGATATGGGTGAAGAAGAACCATAACTAAATCAATTGACATTTCAGTAACTTAAATACAACTTATAACTCCTTTCTTGATCACACAATGCATTAAGGGTTATATTGTTCTCAAACAAATATAAATGTAATAAAACTTTCTTAAAAACTTCCCAAGACTCCATCTATTGCCAAATATTCCCTCTAACTCATTCAAGGTCTATTTATACTTAAAACTAACTCAAATAGTTGTTAGGTACACAAACTAATTATTGTAATTACTAGTTTCTAGGCATGACCAACTAGTTGATCACGTATATCAGCTAGTTGAAGATCCTCTGTATTGGTCCCTAAAGGACACTCAAGAGGATGGTGGATTGGATGTTAGTGAATATGAAAAGCCTTTTGCTGCTTAAAAATGCAAATTGATCAAATTCAAATAGAATAATGATATGAAATGATAATTTAGTTAATTTCAATCAATTGTAGTGGCTTGACACACGATCTTTTCTAATGTCCATTTTCTCTCTCTTGGGATACCATTAAGCTCCTTTTTTTTAACTAGGTGAAAAAGAACCTTCTTACGATAATTTTTTATTGTTCCAAGTAAATAACAACTCTTTTACAATCTTCCTTGAAGATAAAGAGCAATAACAAATCTTCTTGTATCAATCAACTATAATAAAATAGGCCCCAAATAAACTTTACAAATTGAATAACCCTTACTTTCCTGCATCAATACTCTAAGGTTGACAGTCACTTTACAATGGACGTTTGAATGCTTTAGAAAGCTTTAAACTCTTTAAAATGTGTTCTTGTGACACCCAAATGATATAACAACATCCAACAACTAAATACCCAAGAATTTATTACCATACTCGTTTAAAAATATTGTTAGAAACAAAAACTAGTTATTGTAACTAGCATATTGATTGATCAATGTATTACAATGGTATACTAATATGTCATGATACTTTACCAATGTGTTGACCAATATTGATATAAACTTGTAGTACATGATTTGTTTCCTTTCAAGCTACATTGGTTGACTACTCAAAAACATCAATTGACGATTATATTGAATAACGTACCAACATACGTATAGTATATTAAGATAAATCATATTGATTGACCATACATGTACATTGGTCAACTCATATACCTAAAAAGCCATGCAAAAGTTAACCATTAACCTAGATTAGTCGACCAGTGTACCTAAAAATGTGTTCGCAAATATTTTTCAAGTTTATCAAAGTATCAAACTCATTCTCTTAATTAAAATTTGGACTTTTCTCTATAGTATCCATAAGGTGTCTCTTGGCTTCATTTCATACTACTTTTTTAAAGGGATTAAAAAAAATCATTAATATTAATTATGTTGTTTATCATCAAAACATAGATTAGAATCTCCTTTAGGTTAATAACACTCTTTTTCTTAATGGTGATAGAACATGTAGTTAGATACAAACTAATAATGAAATTGACCATCTAAGTGCACAATTTTTCTATAATAAAGCAATGTAAACATTTAACTCCCCCTTAACTTATACATTACAAAAATCAACAATTTTACGAATTACAAAGATTAAGAGTTAAACCATTTACCATTTAAACACAAATATATTGAATCAAAATTTGACAAAAGTCTAGCAACACAATCACAACTTATAAGAAGATAAAGAAATCTAAAGATCACTCTTTTTATCAATATTAAGAATAAGTACAATGCCAAATATATCAAATGCCCAAAATCTTATAATAAAGATCATATAAATTAACCAACCCCTGAATGCAACATCACTCCCCTAAAATAAATCTAATATCACTAACTTTCTCTTACCCTAATATAAATTGAAGAAATGAGGTTGGTTGTTAATGGAACTCAATTTTAAAGGAGTAGAAGAATCCACTAAAACTTTATTTTCATTTACACAATAAGAGAGGGGAGCCACTATAGAAAGAGTAATACATTGTAAGAGAGGTCTAATAACATTAAATAAATCAACATCAATTGCCATGAAATAAAGGATAATGATTAAGGGTGTAGTGACATTTATTATTAATGATATAACCTAAATAAATGATATGTTTGCCCAATTTGACTTAATATGTCATATGCGAGTTTTGAAGGGTAAATTAAATAAATAAATAGGTGAACTTATGTTAGGCACTAGATATGTTTGAACTATTATCTGTATAGTATCTAGGGAAAGACATGTGTTCTAATAAAAGAGTCAATATTGTAACATATGAATCCACACTATATGTGCATTTTTTAGGATAATATAAGTCATATTCTCAGCTTATATTATATGGTGATCCTTTGAGGTTATTTAAACCTCAAACTTAAGTAATTTTTTACTTGGATTCTAATTTCAGATAATTGAATTAATTTTTGCTATCTTCGAATGTTACTACAAAATCATGAATGATTTGATATGTTAGGACATTATGGAAAGTGAATTAATTGATTCAAAAGATTGAGAAATGAGGAAGATCACTTCAATTCCAAGTTTGCATCAAGATGAATTCAAAAGGGCCTACCTTCTACGTAGAAGGTAGTATAAATACAATATTTATATAATGAGAATGAGACGTTGATTGATACAATAAATGATCTAAGGTATAGCATACTAAATTCAATTAAAGATCAATCCATTAGTCAAGAAGTCTTATATTCCTAACAAATATATGACAATATGCTCTCACTATATGTTAGTTGTAAAGATTATTGGACAAGTATGATGCATAAATCTTATTAACTAAACTCATCATATGTGAGTGGGAGATGATAATAAAAAGACACACCTTATGAGTTTAAAGGGTATGACCTTTCATTATCGTTAACTATTAAAGTACACTTAATAACATTATCTATAAATAATAGATAAAGATCAATTGAAATGATTGATGAAACTCTTGTGAAAAATATAAAACAAATTTTTGCTAGAAAAGAGTTTTTTTACCAAAAGTCCTTTAATCGGTGGAATAACAATCAAATTCATGTAAATAATTTGATTAATTAATGATGTATATGGATTAAAAAATTAAGTGTATATCTATATTTTAGATATATTCGTACAAATTTTCCAAGAATAATAACCAATTCGTACTTTAGAGCCTGTCAACAGGAGCTCTTTGTGAGAAAGTTATGATGTTTCATACTGAGTATTAGGAAATTTGTTCACTCCTCTCCATTTGTTATTCCTTGGGATCATGAATTGTTTGTGTAAAATTTTTATAGAATCAAGATGGAGAAATAATTAAATGTATATTAATATAAGATTGTACTTGTGTAATTATGACAATGATATTAGTTGAGATGGAATAAATCCTTTAGGTTCCAAATTGCAATTCCTAGTGCTTTGTGTAGGTAACCATTTTCTTAAGTTTATTTAGATGTGCAAAGTGAGATTATTAGTGGAAAAGTAGGCAAGTAATTGTACGTTCACTAATGTTCCATAGGTTCCCTATATGTTTTAGATCTGACTCATAAGTGATGATAGCCAAATTTAGGAATTTATAATCCCTCCAAGATTCTTAAGTTGAAGATAGTACTATATGTTTTGATAGGGATGAGATCCTCTGTGCCATTTCCCTAGCTCCTACCATGTGCCAGAGGATCCCATCCATAGCTCATCCCATTTTGACAACAAGTCCAATTAGGCTATGGGCTTATCTACCCAAACTTTAACTATTCTTGAAAAAAGAAAACTAACTAATTAAGAAGGTCATTAGTACATTGACATTGATTTGCAATGAGTGACGTTGGGACAAATATCCTAGTAGTATCCTTGACTCAACACTATATCGCATAAAAGACTCATAACTTGGGATACCCATATTTTATCTGGTATTTCTAAATTAAGAATCAAGTGCAAGATTCGAAGGAAAATCCCATCTTCAGTGGTCTTCTGGTGATTTTTCAACTGCACTCTTCTCATCATGTCATTTATGCAATGAAGCACTCACATAAGAGAATAACGATTACCTATGTGCCTTCTGCTTCTTTAACCTTAACCCAATTAAGAAAGATCTCAGAGGAATTCTGGCCTTGTGTATTGAACTTCTCTAATAATCAGATGAGATGCAATTACTACCATATGAGATATCTTTACAACATTGAGACATAGGACAAGAAGAGGAGCAATAATACAATTTTGGCACTGCACAATAGGGACTTAAACAGCAGTTAATTAGATTATATTCACAGTAGTGATACATTTTTTGGTAAAAGGAGCATTTAGAGTAGCAGCAAGAACAAATCCATGAAAGGTTGAAGTAAGGAATTCCACTGTAAGAAAATAGTCGAAACTGGTTATTTGTGGAATGGGTATGTCATTGCTATGAGAATTTCTTGGGAAACTTTGTGTCTTCAAGATTAGGAGATTTGTTCACAAAGCTGCTTAGTGTGACATGCGTGGGAGCTGGATACAACTACTGGAAGACCTTGTTTAGATGAGGAGCCTTTGTTCTAAGTGTTCTAGAGATTTTATTATTTGTTGTTTTATTACCTAATATTTTAAAATTTAAATAATAATTTCACAAAAGGTAATTATTATACATGTTGACCAACGTGTGAAAAATATTAGTTGGGTTGGTTAAGCCTAATGATAAACTATTTTTGCAAAAAGTTAAAAATAAAAAATTTTTACTGCACATTTTAACGTTCGAATTAGTTTTATAAAAATTAACCATAATTTAATAATTTATCCTAATATTTAATATATAATTTTCATGCCTTTTATTAATAATTAATGAATATTTATTAATCAACTTTTATTAATAATTAATATTGTATTTATTAGTTTCATATGACATTAAATTATGTATTTTAAATAGTTTTTCATTTATCATTGAATAATATTAATATATAAGATGGTTGGTTTTTACTATCAATAAATAATTATTGAATAATTTTTTGTCGTACCTATTGTTGTACTCACTTGCCATATCAATTAATTTTTATGATATTAGTCTTTTGGATTTAGTGTTTGTGATAATTAATTTTTATTTCTTATTGATGTATTAGAATTGTGTTAGTATTGAATAAATTAATAGCTAGAATTTTCTAATATATAAAATAAATAAATAAGCGTAAATTATTATTATTATAATAATAAATAAAATTAATTATTTTTACGTAATTATAAATTATTAGAATATATTGGCCATCTTATCTATCAATAAATTACATAATAAAATCAAACTTTGATAAAGGAATTAATATACTAATTTTCCCAAAAAAGGACTTAAATATACTATCATTTAAACTTATGAATATATTATTAATTATTTAAAAATATAAATAAACATTATAAATTAATATATCTTGGGTTAATTATAAAAAATTTCAAATTTTATTTAAAATATTAGCCCAAACTTTAAAAAGTAACGCAAAAAATGTTCCAGCTTTCACTCATGGAATTGCTTCTTTGCAAGGACTTGTATACCTCTTTCACTCATGTGAGGAATCATCAATCACATTAGCATCTCCATAGCATAACTTAGCTTAAATCACATATAAAGATCTCTACTTAATAGCTTGAGCTATTGAACTCCCTTTAGTGAGCTACCATTTTCTCTCACTAAATTTACTGGAGAAGCCATCATCATCAAGCACACATGCTAAAATCAAATTCAACCTGATGTTAGGCACATATCTCATATCTCTCAACACCAATTGACAATCAGTGGATGATTCTAAGCACATCATACCCATGCCTATAATCTTAGATGAGCCATCATTTTCCATACTCACATTGCCATAATCTCCACTAGTGTAGGACGAGAAGTATTCCTGATGTGAAGTAAGATGATATGAGGCATTCGAATCAACCACACAAGTGCAATCGTCACAAGCAAGGTTTAAACAACCTTGATCACCAATAAGAATAAGTCTTCCTCACTGGTAGCAATTGCAGCGGTGTCTTTCTCTTCTTGTTGATGCTCATATTTTTCACTATTTTCTTTCTTCTCCTTAGCCAAATCACTTTTTCTTTTTCTGCAATATCGTTGGATATATCTGGACTTATCATAATAGTGGCATTTGATCTTTCTTTTGGACTTTTATCTCCCCTTGGACTTCTCTTTGTTATGGGGTTTTCTACTCTTACTTCTACCCCTACTAGATTCTTGGGCTAAATTAGCCTCTAATTGGTGGAAGGTACCCATCTCTTTCTTTCTTGTCTCCTCATTTAGCAGACTAGCTTTAACAATCTACATTGTTAACTTGCCTTCTAGAGCTGAGTTGTTAAGTGACACAACAAGAGTGTCCCAACTTTTTGAAAATAAGCAAAGTAGTAAAAGTGCTTGCAACTCATCATCAAGAGACATTTTCATGACAAACAATTGATTTATCACTCTTTGAAATTCATTCAAATGTACTACTATGCTATCACCATCTTTATACTCCAGCTTTACAAGTTTTCTCATCAATGACGCTTTACTCAAGGTATTTCAAACATAGCGTCAAGTTTCATTCACAAATTATAGGCATTCGTGTCATTGGCAACATGTTAGAGGACACTTATATCAACAAAATTTGTAATTGTTCCAATGGTTTTTCGATTCAAAATCTTCCAATCACTCTCTATGACTTCGGTTGGTATCTCTTTTTTTAAAATGGGTTCATACAAATCCTTACAATAAAGGATGTCTTCTATTTTAGTTTTCTACAGGAAGTAGTTTCTGATATTTAAATAAATCATTATGTGGATGTCACTTTTATCTTCCATCTTAACAAGCACAAAACCACATAAGCCCTAACTTAGCTCTGATACCATTATGTTGGCAGGAAAGGAATCCAATTCCATAAACAACAACAAACTTAAACATTTCCCAAATTGTATAGTTAGATGGGGTATCGATACCAATCAAAATCATAGCAAAATACTGCAAATATAATCAACCCAAACAATATTAAAAACACAAGGATTTGTGTGGAAAACCCTAATGTGGGGAAAAATATGGGACCATCAATAAATGATACTAAAACTTCTACTAATTAACAATAATTAAATGGGTATAACAAATTGTTCTTCCCTAGCTCAACTAGAGGTAAACACAATCATCAAGGAAGCTCCTTAGCACAACAAAACCCAACAATCATCACCCAAACAGTGACAAAATACTAAGTTAGAGAGCTTTAAATCAGGTTATGACAGTTGGATGCGAAAAGGCAAGACCAAGGAACAATATAATAAAACTTCATCTCGATCGGAGGTCGTTTGGTCATTGAACAGAGCCGGGTAAAATTTTGATATGCACTATGTCTCTCTTCTGAACACTTTTCTTTCTTTCTCCTCTTCTTTACACACTTTAGAATATGCTACTCTCTTCTTAATTTCCAGCTATAAACCCCCATTTTCTTCCCCATTTTGCCTTTAATGAATAACTTAATGGGGACAAAGTTTACACTTCAAACCAATACCAAATATCATCATATGAAGTAATACTCATATGGTATAACACATGAAATTATTCTAAATTAATGGACTCTTCCTCCAAGTAGTGGGGATTAACATAACAACTTTTGTCCTACTGCCTCAAAGTGCTCATCAAACTACAATCACATATAATTACTCACTTCATAAAAAAGGATGACTACGAGGGTGATGTTTGTCATAGATGAAACCTTCTGTGGGTTAGTCTGTGTCTAAATACCAATACCACGATAGGAATAAGAATGAACTAAGAAGTAATAATAGAGATAAGTGCCTTTTAGTTTCATTACTTCAAGCTACGTTATCTTTTTTATTATTGTTTTTAATTTTATTTTCTATAATTTTCTTGGATTAACATTTGAAAATTTAGAAAAGGTGTATTAAGACATCACCAAGTTCACAGAAAAAGATTGGTGAAGTAAGAAATAACTTAAATCTTATGATATTAGCTTGCCTTTTTCCTACAATGTGATTCATTGTGTGATATATAGATTTTATATTTTATTTACTTTTGAATTTAGTTTATTTAGGATCATATTTTTAAAACGAATTAAAATATCATTTAGACACTTGATTTTAAGAACTCAAATTAAATAAAAGTTTTCAATTAGTTAGGTTATATGTTTGATGCCTAAGTTGTCAATATACTCCAAACCTAAAATGGAACTTAAAAATATCATTTTTATTATTATTTATTAATTATTAAGTTATTGTATGACATAATAAAGAAGAATTCACTTAATAAAATATGCCATTAAAAGGCCAAGGAAGATTAATATAAAATCCAAGCCTAACCTATAAGTTCACAAAACCTTAAAGCTTAAACCATGTCTTGTATGCCAGTCATAAAAATTAGGCATTATTATGATGATCCTAAGACTCAATTCTAAACATTTCATCTTTATTTTCAGTTCTAGGCATTTCACCTTCACCTGCAAGCCTTATAATTCACTTTAAGCATTAGTAAGACTTAATTCTTAGTATTTCATCTTCATATTCAAGCAATAAGATTCAACTCTAGGCATTTTCTCTATTTTAAACCTAGACCAAGTTCTGAATATTTCATTTTAACTTTCAAGCCCTAAGATTCTTTCTAAACACATGAATTCCCACTATAAAAAATTGTATTTTTAGTGATAGTAAAATTTGTCACTAAAAGCAGTAATATTAGTCACTATTATTAATAGTGTACAATATTTGAAGTTGTCACCTCTCGTCACAAATACCTCTGTCACTACTGAAATAATGACTAATTTAAGAAATTATCACAATTATGCAACACTTTTGTGACATATACTGACACTAAAACTTGTGAAATGTAACAAAATTATATGGTTACAAAAACGTTACATATTTATGACAAGTTTTACCATTACTAATAATATAAAGTAGTGACGAATTAAGTCGTCAGAACTGCATTGTATTGGAACAAAAGTGTCGACTCTAAAACCTATGGAATGTGTGATAACACTATATGGTAACAACAACTTTACATATTTTATGACAAGTTTGTCAACACAAATAATATAAAGTAGTGACGAATTAAGTCGTAACAAAACTTCATTGTATTATGACAAAAGATAGTAAAACCTATTGAATGTGTGATAACACTATATGGTAACAACAACTTTACATATTTATGACAAGTTTGTCGACACAAATAATATCAAGTAGTGATGAATAAAGTTGTAACAGTACTTCATTTTATTGTTACAATATTTTTTCTAGTAAAATAATTATAAATAGTGACAAAATATTGGTCTCTAATAATATTTTTATCAGTGTCCATTGCTTCTTGGTCACTAAAATTTTAATAAAAAAGTGTCAACATCATTTTGTCACAAAAATGAAAATTAGTTCTTATAAAAAGTATTATCATTAACGTGTTTATTACTATCACAAATAAAACTATCAATTAATCAACGAAATCACATTAGTGTAAAACAAATTTGCATCAGTGGCTATATTATCTAACAGATTTCGTCATAAGTATGAAAGTTATATGTTATAATAATATTATCATTAAATAAAAAATATATGTTACAATTAATTTATCACTAATGTGTTCGTGTTTATGCAAATAATATTATTAAATTTAAAATTTTAATTACTTAATGGATAAAAATTTTTGCATTGGTGGCCATAAAATAGAAGTTGTCACAAATGATACGGATTTTTAGTGCTAAGATATTATCAGACAAGCAAATAAAAATTATTAGTATATATAAAATATATAAAAATCACCAAAATGTACAAAATTCTAATTTCCAATATATAAAATTGGAAATTTTAATATCCAAGAAAATTATTTATTACAGTTATCTCAAATTACTACGTACTAATTTAAGCTAAAACTCTCTAAGGTAAAATTTCCTAGCTATTCTTCATGATGAAATTCACTGTTGATTTGTTTCCTACAAAATAAATAAAAATAAAATTAGTTAATTAGTTTATAAAATATTAAAGCTAATATTACTTATGAGGAATGTGGTTGATATAATAAAACTCAGGAAAGGAACACAAACCTTTCAGTGATGACTACAATGGGAACCATGAAAGCTGTCGCAAACAAAAAGCGATATGCAATAATAATTCTCAAACTCATTCCATCGTTTACTGTCAATTTGTAAAGCACATTCACTCCACAACTTGCAACCTGAACCACCACCATCAGTATCGTAGGCATCAATCCATGTACCATATTACACAATCTCTCCATCCTCTCCATTCTTTCCTTTTGCCATTTTCGATTGATCACTAACTCCAAGCACAATAGTTTTCGGTGTTAAAAAGGAAGTGTCAGAAACAATCCTCATATAAAGAGATATCCAAGGACTTTGGCCACATTTTCGATGAAATCTAAAAATCTAAGTCAAACAACCATTCAGTTGGCTCCAACCAATCTGAAAAATAAAGAAAATGAAGTAGATTACAAAGAACCAGAACTGATCTAGCCAAATTGCAGGCAAAAAAACGAAAGTAAGCAATAAATTCCATCGAAATAATCATAAATTAAGATAACAAGAGAAGCCCAGATGAGGGTCTAGATATTTGTTTGGATCAAACAACAGTAGTATGCATATTAATCCAAAAAAAAGCATCCAAATACCAGTAAAGAATACTTGGAGAAAAGTAAAAGACTCCAAATCTTGAAAAGAGAAGACAAAAAATTTTGGGTTGGTTGGAATTCAATGATATTTCTACTAAGACAGAGAGTGTTGTGTTGTGAGGGAGAGAGTTTTCGGTGTTAAAAAGGAAGTGTCAGAAACAATCCAAGTATACTAACATTTTCTTCTCCTGAATTAATTTATGTTCAAAATGGAAGAGAAACAAAGAGACAAAAGTTGCAAATGCGTTGGAAAGAAAGAGAGAAAATAATGGTCTTTATTTGTAGGAGAAAGTGCTATGTTTTAAATGGCAGAAGAACGATCTAATTGGGAAACATCAAAATATGAAAAGAGCATTAACCTTTTTTATGTAGTGTTTCAAAGGTAATAAATTACATTTTCTTAATCTATGTAATACTTAATAGATTTAATATTTTACTGCAAACATTAAATAGTTATACTTTTTCAATTTTTTGTTTATGTTTAACTTGAATTCTTAATTATTAAGTTATCACTGAAAATAAAAGATATTGAGATAGATATATTAAATTTAGAAATTCTGATCAAATTAAAAAGTTTGAATTCAAAAATATTTCTATATTTACATTCAAATATATAGAAGTTGAGATTTTGATTTTATATTTTGGTATTGGTGTTATATTGTTTATTGTAAAACTTAATGTGGTTAATGATAAGATAATTATATCAAGATATTTATTAATTATTAGTTTCTTAAAAATTATCAGTAAACTTTGTAAATAATTTTTCCTTATAAAATAAAATAGTTACAATCTATCATATGCAAAGTTAATCATTTTCTGTACATACACTCTTTGTGTCACTTGTCTCGATACAGTTAAAAAACATTATTCTAAAAGAGATGAGTCATGCCAAGAAAATGAAAATTTTGACTTTACACTTCACGAATCTACTTTAGAGGATGATATTGATACAATATCTTTGGATATATCTGATCTCGATGCTACAACTATTGGAGAAAATTCGTTAAATATTGATACTATAAGTATTAGAAAAGATGATGAAACTGATTGTGATGAAGATACTTTTATGGATGATGATGAAATAAATTCAATAAGTGAAGATGAGGAAGGCGATAATGACAATGATTGAGCATTGACAAAAACTTTGTTTTTAATTTCAATAGGTTAAGAGTTTTGCTTAAAATTTTGGAACAAGATTTTTATTATATTTAAATTATTTTGATTTTTTATGAATTTCAAAGTTATATATACCAAATATCTATTGATATGTAAAATATTACTTTGGATTATCAATATATGTAGTTTGAATATTTTATTTGAAAATATTTTAAAAAATTTCAAATAATCATATTAAAAAAATCATTACAAGTAGTTTCTGGTCTTTAAAATTTTTACAATAATGACAAAATTTATTTTTAGAGTGGTTAATTTTAATATGTTATTATAACAATAAATATTTATCATTAATTTGTTACATTTATATTTACAATAACTTTTGTAAGAAAAAGTTGATCAAGTGACAAAAGACTTTCTTTTCACTAAAATTACAAATAGTAGTATGCATAGTTATAGTAGTCACAAAAAATTGTCACTAAATTACGAATAGTAGTGACCATAATTATAGTTCGGTTAATGTGACAATATGAAGTAAACACTAATTAATTGCATATTTATTGAAATTTTTTTTGTCACAACAAGTAAAATATTGTGTGACGATAAACTGTTTCATCACAACAAGAAAACAATATTAGTGACCAAACTATGTTTTGTCATAATAAATAGAAAATATTAGTTACTAACGTATGTTTTATCACAATTACAATTAATTCCATCTAAAATTATTTTGGCGCTAAATTTCATAAGCTTTTAGTGACAAAACTTATTGATAAAATAAAATTTAACACTATTAATATATTAATAGCGACAATTTAATTATGAAAGAAACTAAATTGTCATAATTACCATTGTATTAGTGACAAAAAAATAAATCATCACAGATAATCTAAACAATAGTGTCAATCAATTGTTTTGTCACAAAAAAATTGTATTTGTGACAAAACAATAGTTAGTCACACAAAAATTGTCACTAAATGTTTTAACTCTTATAGTGTCCATCCTAAATCCTAAAAGTTAGTTATGGCCTTTAATTTTAATTAAAAACTCTATAATCTATATTATCCATTTAATTTTTTATTTTAAGCACTAAGACGTAGTTCTGACCATTTTATTTTAATTCCAAGACTTATGATCCATTCTAATCATTTCTTTATTTTAAAACCTAAGTTCCTGTTTTTAATTATTCCTCTTTTATTTCTATACCCTAAGTAAGGTTATAAGCTTCTAGGTATTCAATCATTTTGTTTTGGATATTTTTGTTTTAAGCCATATATAAGATCATAAACTCGTAAGCATTTAAACATATAGTTTATTTATATTTATTTAGCATTTTTGTTTACCTCACCTAAATTCATTTTATTTTAGTCTCCCTAACTTCACAATACTCTTATTAAACCTAAGTAATTGCTTAGGTAGATAAAATAAGTTGCCCAACACTTTTCCTATTTTACAAATTCATCTTTGAACTCAATTCTTTAATTTATAACCCTTAGTTCTTTTCCTTAATTTTTTTCTTTATCTTTCTTTAGTAAGGTAGAGTGGTGACTCTATTAGAAATTTATTCAATATTCTGTTACATTCTTATTAAGGGCATCCAAAGATGTCACAAATAGGTTAAGAAATTTACCTATCAAAAGCCTTGGTAGCCACTTTCACAAAAATATATATATATATCAAAAGGTGGAATCTACAAATGCATGTCTTGTAACACTTGTGGGTACTTTCTTTGAAGGCTTCTTTAAGCTTTCGCTTAGGGCTCTTCTAGTATTCTCTCTATGGGCTCTCTTTTCTCATTCTTTCACTAAAGCTCTCTCTATAGTAATTACTATAAACCTTTTATTCCTCCTATTTTAATCTTACTACTAATATGTTCCTTCTATATGGGATCACGATTTTTAGATTGATTAGGGAGTTTTCCATAATAATTGTTAGAAGCACCAAATGGAGCCACCTTAAATGGTAATAAATGACTTAAAATTGTCAATATATAGTGTAAGGAATGGACCTACTAACATGTACCATATAAGGGACTAAATTTTTTGCAATAAGAAATAAAAAAATATCTCATTTGAGATGATCGATGACCAAATCTTACAATCAAAATTTGCTAAGAAACGAACCAACCAGTAAAGAAGATATGGAAAAATGGTAGGCGAGACCTTTCTCCCTCATATAGTCTTATGAGATAGTTGTCACCAATTATGTCATTATATCACATTTTATTTCTAAAATGTCTAAAATGCATCATTTTTTCCCCATACATCTCAAATCATTTTGATCTATCTCATGTTTGTTCGTTTTTCCTCGATTTGTGTTCTGGTGCTCAGTGTACTATTAAGCGTTCATCCCTCCATCATCTTAGACTTGGCTCCTTATTATTTTGGCTCTTATTACAACATATCTCTCACCTATATAATTTAACATTGTATCTTATCTTTCAAATTGTCATTTTGTATCTTGTAATGTGTGTTTTGGAATAACTAAAAGTTCTACAGAACAGAAATTACCAACTGAAGCCTACTAGCACAGGACAGGGCCTTATGAGTCTAAACTTAGGAACTTCTTGTGGTCTGGGAAGGTTGTGTCTAAAACTCATGCAAAGGTCAAGTGGTCTGATCTATGTAGACCTAAAAAGGAGGGCGATTTGGGGATTAAACATTTATCTACTTGGAATAATGTCTTGTTAGGTAATAGGATCTGGGTTCTCTTTAATGATAGGGAAGCTTTGTGGGTTAAGTAGGTTCACACCATTATTCTTAGAAGAAATAACTTCTAGAGTGCCTAACCAACAAACAATAGCTCTTGGAGTTGGAGGGAACTTATTCAGGTCAGGAATGCTATTGGGAACCAATTTAGATTTAGGATAGGGAATGGTGTTTCAACTTTCTTATGGCAAGATCTGTGGCATCATAGAGGAATCCTAAAGGATCTCTCAACTCTAAGAATTATCAAGTTCAGAATTTCCAATGAATGCAAAAGTAGCTGATGTTTGCAGAGACAATGTATGGAACTGGCAAGGTGCCACAATTGAGGCCATTCGTATGCTAGAGCCATTAATGTATCAACTCGATGAGTCTCAACCGGATAGGCTAGAATGGATTGCCAGCCCCACAAAAACTTACACAAATGTTTCAGCATACACTTTGATGAGACCTCCTTCTCCGAGAGTGCCTTGGTATAAATCGGTGTGGCATAAAGGTACAAACCCAAGGTATCTTGTGGTTAACTTTCCTTAATAAGCTACAAACAAGGGATCAGCTACTTTATACTTATGTTCCTAACAATTGCTCACTCTGTTCCTCGGACAATGAATCTACTACCTACCTTTTCTTTGAATGTTCCTTTTCAAAATCAATGTGGTTACACTGCCTCAACCACTTTCAGATAATCATTCCAAACCTATTAAATCTTCAATCCATTCTATATTGGTTCAACCAACCCCAAAGCTATATTAACATTGACCTCAACACATTTATCATCCTTCTATCTATTGTTGTGTATAACATATAGTCCGAGAGAAAACTCAAAACCTTCAAAGACACAGCTATGAAAGTGAGGAGCACCAACACTAACGTGGTCTTTGTTGGGCCCCAAATTTTTATTATTATTATTTATTTATTTTAGTAAGCATGAATTGAATGAATTTAGCGATTTTGTGGATAAATCATTTTAATTGGAGATTAATTAGTAAGTCAAGTTTAGGAGGATTTATTTCATGGATTGAAGGAAATTG
>JAOQMS010000001.1:12854437-12889357 GCA_027563885.1 Erythroxylum longipes | reverse complement strand
AAATTAATAATAATAACAATAATAAAATTAATAATAATAAGGAATTTATTAATGATGATGATGATGATGATGATGATGATGATGATAATAATAATAATAATAATAATAATAATTGAAATAATAATAATAATATTTGTTAGTAGAAAATTAATAATAATAATTAATAATAATAAGAATAAAAAATTAATAATAATAAGAAAAAAGTTAATAATAATAAGGAATTTAATAATAATAAGAATAATAAATATAATTACAGAATTTAATAATAATAATAATAAATAATAAAATTAATAAAAATAAGTAAAATAATAATAATAATTAATATTAATAAGAATAATAAATTTAATTATAATAAGAAGAAAATTAATAATATTAAGGAATTTAATAAAATAAAAATTAATAAAATTAATAATAATAAGTAGAAAATTAATAATAATTAATAATAAGAAGAATAATAAATTTAATAATAATAATAAAAAAATAACAAATATATAATAATAAGGAATTTAATAATAATAATAATAACAACAACAACAACAACAACAACAATAACAACAACAACAACAACAACAACAATAATAATAATAACATTAATAATAATAATAAGGATATTTTGGTCTTTTTGTTAGTTATTCATTTGTTATTTCAAGTTTATATTTTTAAACCAAACACTGGCATAAAATTGCTTTTCTATTCTATTTCTTGAACCAAACAAAGTAATACACATTCTATTATATTCCTCATCTTTTCTGTTCCTAAGAATATCTATTCCATTCCTTAAACCAAACAGGCAGTAAAAGTATTAAAGTTAATGATCGTATGCCAGAACAAAGTTTCAATTCTACCTTGCAATGGTCTATACTATATAGTATAAGATGGCTCTAGATCTAACTCTCTTTTTCAAATGATGCGTTATTTATTGAAAGTATCCTCAGTATCATAAGCACTAAATACTATTTAGATTGCTCCATAAAATATTGATAAGAGGTTACTAATCTTTTTCCGGGTCACCAATTATGAAAGGTTACATCAAAAGGGGATCGTGGGTGGTTTTGGCATTTGCTACTCATCACTTCAGCATACCCAACCCTACCCTAACCAAAGCTATCTCATCAAGTGCTTAGTGGTTAACAGTATCATTCATTCCAGTTCCACCACCAATGCTATCTCATTACGTTTGACGACACTCGATTTTTTTCTGCCTATCGTCTCCCCCTCCTTGAATTCTTGTTGTTTACTCCTATCCCCTGGCGTTCCACCGCCACCCGTCTTCATAAAAGCAACCACAGGCAAATTACCAAAGTCATTTTCATAATCCTAGACACATACATACAAGAAGAAAATGAATCTACTTGCCCCTAAACAATATCCGTCGAAACCTGTATCGCCCTCAACCTTAGTGTTCCCCAGATTCATACCAGCGGAGTAGGAACTTCCGCAATAAGAAGTAGAACCAGTAGAGGTCATTTGACAACCAGCCCCAAATGAGTCTATGGTGGTGTCCCCATGAAACATTTCCTCGAATAGTTCATGTAATTCTTCAAAAGTCCCCTCCCCTTTTTCCTGTTCATTGTAACATCTCTCACTCTATTTAGTCAAAAGGGAACCTAAACATTTCCTTTAGCCTCTCAAAATCCAAACTACTCTGACAATGCAATAGAAAGTCCTAACTATACACACTACAACTCCGGAAACAACACAGTCCTAACTATTACATACGGTTATATAGATCAGGTAAATCAAGGATAAAATAGATTTCACAACGTCGCTCCACTTTCTTAATCTTGCAATGGAATCATCTCTCCTCGCCCAGTGGGCCAAAACACCCAAGTACGGGACCGGCATCCTACCTTTTCAGGTCCCACGAAGTCTAAATCAGGAACTTTAACTAGAAGCTACAGCAACTATATCCTTTGGATGCCCATTGGAATCAACTTTAATGATATATACTGGACTTCATCAGGTCCGATCATCATTTCAACGTGAAGGTATAAAAGGACAACGTAAGATACCGAGAAAATTATCTGAAACACATAAAAATATTGCAGTGAACAAATAAAGTGAAATGGACAAAGGAGAGTTACATTTGACTTAGTTTGGCTCATCATAGCAACCATTTCATTGAGAAAATAGCCCATTTCCAGTATAATTAAAAGCAAATTCTAGCCGATAAGAATATTGATGCGGTAGCTAAAGAAAACTGACATACCAGTTTCTCTCCAACAAATCCATGAAGATTATGCATGTCATTGCAAAGAGTATACAGAGCGTTTTCAAAGTGGGAAATTGGAGAACAAAAGAAAGAACCTCAAATGTAATAAATAGAAAACTTGAAAATATCCTACCGTAGTAGAATATTACAAACTGGACGGAGAGCAAGGCCATTAAACACAAGGTCGCAAGGACAAGAAAAAAACAAAAAGAAATATCATTCTTTGTGGAAGAAACCCAGAGATAATCGAGACCATGAAAAAGATGGCAAGTTTCAGGACAAAAATGAACAGGAGAAAGAGAAGACATACGTTGCCGTCGTCGTCACTATCGTAAGCACCAACATCGTACAGAAGCCTCTTGTTGGAATCAGAAAGTACTGCACATACCCCCAGAGCAGAACAGAACACAAAAGTATCAGAGAAGATCATCTCGTATTCTATCTCCAGAAGTAGCAACTTGACATATAAAAACATTGATAATATGTATGGAACTGTGAAATGTGATTTGGACAAAGTTACCTGAATAGGCTTGCTGTATTGCCTGAAACTTCTTTTTTGCTTCTTCAACGAACTTGGAATTTCCGGAAGCTGAACAACGATCTGGATGCCATCTCTATACCAAAAAGGCACAGCTTTATCAAATCACAAATGTTCAGTTATCCCTGATAATTTTCTCAACGACACGCGATCCAACAACTATATCGACCAGTAACCAAACTAATTCTAACCATTGCAAGTTTCTTATAAGCATTCCTCAGCTCTGTCTCACTGCATGCCATATCCAGCCCCAGCACTTCATAAAAGTCCTTGCCTTTGTTCTTCTCTTCTCTGTTCGCCATTCTTAAATGCTCTAAAACAATTCCACAACCCCACAAGAACCAGAGCACCACCCAAAAAAAAAAACTAAAACACAAAGCTGAACCAAATCCACCGAACCTACGCCTCTCCAGAACCCAAAAATTACATCTAAACATACAAACGTATATAATTATACAGATGGCATAACTATCATTTTCTAATTAACAAGAACGGAAAGCTCTTCACAGGAAAATCTTATAAGGTACACAAGAACGAGGAAAGACTCCAGAAACCGAGCATTTATATAAGTTGTTTAGTTTGATCTTGCAATGGAAATGGTCCATGACAAGCATTATTTTAATGCTATCAAGGTGTTGTTTGTATATAATGTGATAAATGTTGTGTGCGAGTGTGTAGGATAAGGTGTGGTGAAATGGACTGTGGAGATCTGATGTAAGTGGGTCGATATTTTGATAGATTGTGTCCAGAAGGTTGTGTATACACTATACACTGTGATTGGTCCTCTTTGACTGCAAAGTTAAATTACAGCGAATTGGACACCCTTTGTTTTTTCTTTTGATAGCCGTCAAAGAGGACTGTTAAGGTTTGAAGAAGCTCTATTTAACTGCTTTCTGTGTTTGGTTGAACTAAGTTGTGATAGGTCCCAGTCAAAGCCAAAGAGAATTAAGTAGAGAGAATAAGAAGTTTTGAGTGTTTTTCATTGATACCCCTCTGCTGCAGATACAAGAGAATTAAATAGGAAAAGAGTGTAACAACTAAGTCCTATTCCTAAGGCCACAATCGGCACTTATTAGATAAATTAGCCATATTTTGCTAACAAAATCCGATAGCAAATTGACTTATTCAATAACAAATAAACATATAAAAATAAAATAATATTGCAGCAAGCCAGCAAACTTAAGCAGAGGCTTAGTCCAAATATTTTCTGTTTTGGATAGGCACCTTTGAGGACCAAGCAGAAGCTTAGTCCAAATATTTTCTGTTTTGGATAGGCACCCTTGAGGACCTTCGTGGCTTATCATTGCATCCCCCTTTCAAAGGAACCTTGTCCTCAAGGTTCAAAGTAGGAAATCTTTCTTTCAGCATCTCAGAATTTTCCCATGTTGCATCTTCTCGTAGCAATTGCTTCCATAGAACCAGACTTTCCTGCTCAAAACGTGAACCCCTTTTAATCCATCTAGTGTCCAATACCTCCTTTGGTTCCAAGAGAACATCACCATCATCGGACAAAAGAGGCAAGTCCAAAGTTACAGGAACATCATCTCCTATATGTTTCTTTAAAAGCGACACATGGAAAACCAGATGGATTTTGGAACCAGCAGGAAGTTGCAACTTATAAGCTAAATTCCCAATTCTGGCTTCTATTGGAAAAAGCCCATAATATCGACTTGCTAATTTTTGATGAGCTCTCTTGTACACCGAGTGTTGACGATAAGGTTGTAACTTAAGATAAACCAGATCACCCACTTGGTATTCAAAACATCCTTGCGTTTTAAATAAGCTATTTGCTTCATCCAGTTTGCGGCACGCAAAAGATTAACTTTTAGCTCCTGCAGAATTTCATCTCGAGTGACCAAAGTTTGATCCACCTTATGAACAAGTGATTGTCCCATCTCATACCGTGGTATCGACGGTGGAGGTCTGCCATACAAAGCCATAAAAGGAGACATTCCAATTGAAATATGAAAGGAAGTATTATACCAGAATTTGGCCCAAGGAAGAAATGAACTCCATTTACGCGGCTGTTGAGATGCAAAACAGCGAAGATACTGTTCGAGACATCTGTTTGTCACTTCAGATTGTCCGTCAGTTTCAGGATGATAAGAAGAGCTCATGTTTAACTTGGTACCAGATAATTTGAAGAACTCACGCCAAAAATTGCTAATAAAAATAGGATCACGATCACTGATTATAGACTTGGGCATCCCATGATATTTAACAACACCATCAACAAACTTTTCAGCAATTATTTTGGCAGTATAAGGATGAGACAAAGCTAAGAAATGAGCATACTTGCTGAGTCGATCAATCACCACCAGAACTGAATTTTTGCCATATGAAAGTGGAAGTCCATCAATGAAATACATTGCTATATCATCCCAGACTTGGTGAGGAATGGGTAATGGTTGGAGAAGTCCAACCGGAGATGAAGTAGAAGCCTTGTTTTTCTGACAAACAGAACAAGAAGAAATATATTGCTGAATTTGATTGCGCATAGAGGGCCAATAAAACTGCTGTGCTATTCTCTTGTATGTGCGCAAAACTCCAGAATGACCTCTGCATGGGGAATCATGAAATTCTTGTAAAAGCTGACAAGTTAAATCAGTATTAGGAGGAATCACCACCCGATTTTTGTAAAGAATCAAACCATTTCTCCACAAATAAGGGTCTCCAAGTTTCTCCGTAGCCAAGCCCACGCGAAGCATATAAGGATGTGTTGAGACAGTTGCCCGAATGTTATCCCATAAGGAAGTTTGTGGAAGGAAAAGAGTGTTGAGACTGGGGCTGCCGACAACACGTGACAAGGCATCTGCTCCTTTATTTTCTCTACCCGGCTTGTAGATGATCTCATAATCAAACCCCAACAGTTTGGAGTCCTAATTATGTTGTTCTGGAGTGACAATCCGCTGTTCTACCAGGTACTTTAAGCTTCGTTGATCTGTGTGAATGTAAAATTTGCGGCCGAGCAGATAAGGTCACCAAGTACGAATAGCTTGAAGTATTGCCAGCATCTCCTTCGCATATATAGACCATGACTATTTGGAAACGCCCAAAGTGCGACTCACGAACGCGATGGGTCTGTCCTATTGGGATAAGACAACTCCTATGCCAGTATTGGATGCATCTGTGGTAATGATAAAAGGTTCGTCAAAATTGGGCATTGCAAGTGTAGGCGTTGAAGTCATGGCTTGTTTCAGGGCTAAAAAAGATGCTTCGGCTTCATAATACCAAGAAAAGTGGCCTTTCTTTAACAAATTGGTCAAAGGTTGAGCTATCACGCCATAGTCACGTACAAATTTCCTGTAATAACCTGTCAGACCTAAAAAACCACGTAATTCAGAGACATTGGTAAGTTTAGGCCAGTCAAGCATTGCCTTTATTTTCCCTTGATCCACCTGAACACCATCATGAGACACAATATGACCCAAATACTCAATTTGTTGCTGCCCAAAAGCACATTTACTGAGTTTAATGAAGAACTTATGCTGCCTCAATATTTCAAAAGCCAGTTTCACATGTTCAATATGCATGTTCCAATTGGGGCTATAGATTAACACATCATCAAAGAAAACTAGCACAAATTTTCGTAAATAAGGGCGAAAAATAGAATTCATGAGAGCTTGGAAAGTGGAGGGGGCATTGCATAAGCCAAAAGGCATCACTAAGTACTCGTAGTGGCCATTGTGTATACGGAAGGCAGTTTTATGGATGTCTTTAGAATGAACCCGAACCTGATGAAACCCCGAAATGAAATCAAGTTTGGTAAAATAAGCAGCCCCAAAGAGTTCATCTAATATCATCCACATTGGGAATTGGGAATCTATCTCTAATAGTTACAGCATTGAGAGCTCTATAATCTATACAAAATCGCCAAGAGCCATCTTTTTTTTTAAACTAATAGGACAGGAGAAGAAAAAGGACTTGTGCTAGGCCGAATTAGCCCCGATTTTAACATGCCATGAACTTGTTTTTCAATTTTGGCTTTTTGAAAGTAGGCATACCTGTAAGGCCGTACGTTAACGGGATCTGTCCCTTCTTTGAGGTTGATATGGTGATCAATTTCCCACTCTGGAGGAAGCTGATTTGGCCTTTGATAGATGTCTGAGAACTGTTCTAGCAAAATCTGCATCTCTGGATGTATTCCCTTAGGCAAAATTGTAGATGAGGACTCCACACAAATTGCAAAGAATGAGCTTCTGTGTCTTAGCTCTTTAGACATTTCCTTCAAGGAATAAGATTCAATTTGTTGGTTTTTGATCCCCTGTAGATGTCGTTGCTGTCCTTCCCACTCAAAGTCCATAGTCAGTTGCTTCTAATTACATTGTACCATCCCCAATCACTCAAGCCACTGAATCTCTAATACCACATCCAAACCCATAATTGGCAAAGAATAAAATGTAACAATAAAGGGTATACCTTGTAGCAGGATTGGAACATTGTCGAATTTCCCACCGCACTACAGAGGACTGCCATTAGCTACTTTCACATTAAAGGGTTTCGTCGGTGTCACCGGTAATTTGAGCACTCCTGCTACCTTTTCATTGATGAAGTTGTGAGTGGAGCTGCTATCAATAAGGACAATTAGCTCAAAGGACCTGATCGTAACAGCAATTCTCATAGTACCTGCTGAAGACCAACCAGTAAGGGCGTGTAACGAGATTTCTGGTTCGTCATCGTCATCCTCTTCCCCAATTTCAATTTCGCCATCAAGGAGGAGAAGTTGTGGTTTGGAACACCTGTGCCCAGGAACAAATTTCTCATCACAGTTAAAACACAACTCCTGAGTCCGCCGTTTCTGCGTCTCGTCCCAGGTAAGACTCTTCATCAGAGTGGCTGTCTTATTCTTCGTTGGAGACGAGGAGCTTATCTGGTAAGTTAGGCGAATTGCTTTCTTTTGACAGAGCAATTGCTCATCCCTCATCCAAGCTAAACTGATAGCGTCTTTTAATGTTTTTGGTTTGAACATTCTGATGCCATCTGCGATTTCTGGTTTAAGGCCACCCATGAATGTCCCACCAAAGCTTTCTGGGTCCATCCCCGTACTTTATTTCTGAGCCTCTCGAATTCCTTTTGATAGTCCCTTAAGAGCCCTGTTTGTCATATTTTTGACAAAGACTCGTCAAAGTCTTCGCAATCTGTGGGGCCGAAGCGAGACCATAGTTCCTCAGAGAAAATCTCCCACGAAACCTCCTTTCCCTCTTCCTGATGAGTCCTGCGAAGCCACTGCCACCATTCGTTGGCCTCCCCTCGTAGGTGGTAGAAAGCCAAAGATACCTTTTCTGTTTCTATGGTTCCTTGATATTCAAAATATTGATTCACTCAGGTGAACCATTCTGTTGGGTCATCATCTGAATATTTTGGGAATTCAAGTTTTGCCAGTTTAGAAGAGAACATAGTTACATAGGTCTTCCTCTATCCTTGGATTCATCTCTGTTGATGCGTATCGGGTTGTCAGGGTCACTAGCGCTGCTGGATACATCTCTACTAGGAAGAGCAATTTCAGAGAATTTTGTTATAGCTGCCTCTATTTGTTGCAGCTTATCACTGATGCCTCGTTCCATTTTAGTCACACAATCTTGGAGCTGGACAAGCCCGACTTCCAAATTTTCAATACGTTCTTTGTTTGTTGCCATAGAGAAAAGACAAGATGACTCTGATACCACTTATAGGTCCCAGTCAAAGCCAAAGAGAATTAAGTAGAGAGAATAAGAAGTTTTGAGTATTTTTCATTAATACCCCTCTGCTGCAGATACAAGAGAATTAAATAGGAAAAGAGTGTAACAACTAAGTCCTATTCCTAAGGCCACAAACGACACTTATTAGAAAATTAGCCATATTTTGCTAACAAAATCAGATAGCAAATTGACTTATTCAATAACAAATAAACATATAAAAATAAAATAATATTGCAGCAGGACAGCAAACTTAAGCAGAGGTTTAGTCCAAATATTTTCTGTTTTGGATAGGCACCCTTGAGGACCAAGCAGAGGCTTAGTCCAAATATTTTCTGTTTTGGATAGGCACCCTTGAGGACCTTCGTGGCTTATCAAGTTGCTCAGGTCCCACTTCAGAAATTGGCCCCATAATTTGGATAATATTCACTAAACTTCCATATGTTGTACAATGCTCTCTTTAACTCCCTTGGCTTACTTTCATGTAATCCGGTTAATTGGACTAAATTGGCATCAGATCTTGCTACAAAAATTGCTGATATCCATTCAAGAACTTTGACAAAATCAAGAGCAATCACTTAAAACGTTTTACCCTTCCTACAAAAAGCATACAATTAGTGGGATAATCATAGACTTGATTGTTATTGTAATATTATCCTGCACATAAAAAAGGAATAAAAAATTTGCCACTTGCAAGTAGAAGTCAAGTGGGCATGCACATCCAGCTTGTACGGTTGTACGGTTAAAATGTGCCTAGTGGTGTCTGTCCAGAGTCCAGACATCTGGCTTTAGGTTGGTCCCGACAGCCATTGTAATTGTGATGAGGAAGTTCTCTTGAAAACACCTAAACGAGTTGCAAGTTGCATGCAATCAGAAAAAAGGTTGCAACTTGCATGCAATTGGTTACACAAGTGTGATAAAGCTGTAGAACGAATAGAGTTGATAAGAGCGGACTTTTTAGGTTATCAGATGTTATAATCGTGTTACACAGTACGTGTACCGCCACTTTTAGGAAGCATTATTAGCTAACCAGATCTTTTTAGGTTTGAACAGACAGTTCCTAGTTCTTAAAGTTTCATGTTTCAACCATCAAATTATCTCAAGTTGCTTTCACTGCATAAATTAGAAAACAATGTGGTACCATTTACGACGCATCAATATTTTTTTAAGATATACATAAGGAATTTTAATTTTGTCGGACTAATTTTAAACTTCTATGATCCCATTTTAAGAGTCTTAAAGGAGATAAATTTTAAGTCTTAAGATTTCCAAGGTCCTTTAGGTTCTTACGTAGTCTGTACACTTCTGTGCATAAGAAGTTGTCAGATACTGATTGGTCAGTTGCTAATTGATCACTGGCCCTACTTAACATCAGGTTCCTATTAGCCCTAGATTTCCTAGTAGTACCAACTCCCACACTGCTGCTGAAAGCGAAACGTCCGCAATTGATCCGACCAAGGAACATGCCCAAGAGACTAGAGAATCATCAACAAGACTGTTTGGTTCAAAAAATAAAATAAATAAGGAATAGAATAGTTATTCTTAGGAATAGAAAAGATGAGGAATATAATAGAATATGTATTATTTTGTTTGGTTCAAGGAATGAAATAAATAAAGAATTTCTATGCTAGTGTTTGGTTTGAAAATATAAACTTGGAATAACAAAGGAATAAGTAACAAAAAGACCAAATTATTATTTAAAATTTATTTATTTATTTATTTATTTATTTATTATTATTATTATTATTCAATTTCTTCTTATGTTTGTTAATTTCATTATTCTTATTCTTATTTATTATTATTATTAAGAATTTTCCACTTATTGTTAAAATTTATTATTATTATTATTAATTGTATTTATTATTATTATTATTAAATTCTTTATTGTTATTAATTTTATTTATTATTATTATTATTAAGTCCTTATTATTATTAATTTTATTTTCTTCTTATTATTAATTTTATTATTGTTATTATTATTATTATTAATTTTCTTCTTATTATTATTAAATTTATTTTTCTTATTAAATTTGTTATCCTTATTATTATTAATTATTACTATTATTAACTTTCTACTTATTATTATATTTATTATTATTATTATTTTATTATATTTATTAATTATATTTATTATTATTATTATTAAATTCCTTATTATTATTAATTTTCTTCTTCTTATTATTAATTTATTATTATTATTATTATTATTATTAAATTCCTTATTATTATTAATTTTATTATTGTTATTATTATTTATTGTTATTATTATTATTATTTTAATTGTCTACTTAGTATTATTTTATTAATATTAATTTTATCAATTATATTTAGTATTATTAATTATTAAATTCCTTATAAAAGCTTGGTTACAGACGACCCAACCAAATTTCTCGATACAAAATGCCAACAGGTTGACCACAATATTAGATCAGAAAAAATCCATAACATAGTTCTCTTGTAGCTTCAAGGGTTACATCAAACAAGACTTTTAAAGAGCGTGCTGCTCATAGATTTCAAAGTTCTCATTGACATTTTCCAGATCAAGATCCTTTTGTATTATCATGTAAAGCCTTAACAACCCATGCATTGTTCTTCAAAAAGCAGCCACGTTACCACATCTGCATCCAACCCAAATTAAGGATCACAAACCTGTAACAAAACTAAGAATTTAAGACGCTAAGGTACCTAGGAACTTCTTGCTTCCTATCAATTGTTCGAATCTGAAAACAAGTATTAGTAGTAGCTCCTTGCATAGAATTTCAAATAATTAAAAGCACGTTATCAGGTTTGATTCATTTACCTGATCCAATGTCAGAATAGCCGGAGAGAGACCACCATGAACACTAAAATTTTTTTTCGCGATCAGAGCTGACAAACTGTCAAAATTATTTTTAGAAAAGGTCCATTGTAAGCAATTCAGTATTTTAAAAAAACAATGATCATAATTATCACCCTAACCAGGATTAGATTACTGGGCAATAATATAGCGAAATCTAAGCATGTAGCATTGTATTCTGGGTTAATATCATCAATTTTTCGGTACCCTATACAAGAACAAATCTGCTTGAGAGAAATTACCTCAATTAGAGTAATGTTAAAATTTGAAAAGTTTGGTGCTAGTAAGTTGAATAATAAGTTTATTATGCCACAAGGACATTAACCAAACAATTGCAATAAGATAGGGTGTCATGATAAGAAGTGCCACAGTAATAACAGGTAACACATATGAACAGAAGAAGGAAGCTTGTATAAATAAGTTTCCCCAACACCAGAAAGTCAACTCTAAATAGCGATATTCATACCTTAAGTAATCAAAGATGTCAGTGCAATATCTCCGTACATTTACAGATCTATATTTCCGTAGGCACTCATAATAGAAACCATATACCTGAGTAGAACGGAGAAAGACTACTGAGTTTACCACAAAGAAAGAAGTTGAAATATAATAATAGAAAATACATTTACCTGAGTAATCTGGCGGCTCTCATGATTCCCTCTAATGAGTGTTATCCTATTTGGATATCTAACTTAAAACATCCAAATTTACATAAATTTAAAATAGTGTTTGAATGATGAACTTTTACGAATCATGGTTTAACTTCAAATTTACAGCTAAAGGTTCAGCAAGCATTATCTTCAAATAGTATATAGAATGGACCTTGCTAAAGGTGGGGCAGGCCAAATATTCCAAAAATCAATCGGAGAGCTCAATATAACATGCAAAAAGAATTTACCTTAAGAGCTAGCAGAAGCAAAAATGTCTCAACAGAGTAAAATCCCCGATCAACAAAATCTCCAAGAAATTAGTCTTTTAAAAAGTTCTTTTAGGTCATAAAATTGTCCATGGATATCTCCACAAATCTACATAGAAGAAAACACTCATAATGAGTGTTTAAGGTACATCAAGATGTTAACATTTCCACCTCAGAAAGATAAATCAAGATATTGTAAATATTAAATATTTTAAGTTATAAAAGATCATTTGAAATCAAGGTTTGGATGTATTTGAGATGCTTAGCTAACTAATTATAGTGCCAAAAGGTCAAATATGCAATTTAAAACAAGATTTTAATGGAGAAAGCTTGGAAAGCAGGACCAACATTTAAGTCATCTGATTTAAAGATTGTAAATACACTGTCGAAGTTTTCATTCTTTATGTGATGACAGTCACTGTGAGAGATGCATTTTGTAGTTTGTCATCAAATTAGGCTACACAGGAGCCACTAGCAGATGGGATGAAAATAAGAAATTCAAGCAGTTCAAAGCATGCTTTCACATTATACGAAAAGAACTCAAGAAGCATCTCATAAAAGACCATCAGTCGGCGACAGCATACTAGACACCAAATGACACCCATCAAACATTGCTCATCCTTCTTCTAATTCTTTCCGAAAATTATAGAAGAAACTACAAATCCCACGATTGTTCTTCAAAAATTAGCTACTTCAGTAGGATAGTGTAGCCCCCAAATACAGGGAATATGAAAACCTCCACATATTCATCCTGTAACATCTAATTCTTTCAAAACCTGATTATCGAAACCGACGTTATAGCTGAACAAAAGACCTCAAATTGTTATACAATCGGCAGTTTGCAGCATTCAAGTCAATACCCATTTCATAGGAAGTTAATCCAGACATCAAAATCAGAAAACGAACAAGATTATCAAATAAACCAATCACATCGGAATCAAGAAAATTCTAAGCTAGAAATATTGATTGTAGGAAGAAGAACAAAACCCAGAACGATAATCAAGAAAATCGAGAACTACAATTCCATTAAGAAGAAACTAAACAAGAAGTAAAGAGAGAGGGTGATTAGGAAATTAATCAGATTTACCTGTAAGCTTGAAGACGAGAGCCAGGAGGAGAAGAGCGACGGAGACGAGAGTCAGGGGCATAAAGATGAGAGCGAGGGCAGAGGATCTGAAGAGGATAGAACGGTCAGAGATTTGGGTAAAGATTATCCCCAGTTACCGTTGTCTTTAGCTATTTCTTGTAGTCCCGAAATAATAAAACATAAGAATGCCTATTCTACTTCTTTTTTTATAACCAAATGTAAGAATGCGTAAACGTTAGGAATAGGGTAGGAATAGAATGCCTATTCCATTCACCCAAACATACCGTTAAAGTTTCTAAGTTTCAACCATCAAATTATCTCGCTTTCGCCGCATAAAATAGAAAACATGTGGTACCATTTACGACGCTTCAAATTTTTTTTTTTTTTGGATATACATAAGGCATCACAATTTGGCGTACTAATTCTAATCTCTTAAGACTTCACTCCAAGAGTCCTAAATAAAGTAAAGCTGGAAGCTAAAGGTTCTTCAAGCTCCTACGTAATCTGTACATTTTTACACACATGAAGTCATCACATATTGATTGGTCAGTTGCTAATTAATTACCAGCCCTACTTAACAATAGGTTCTTATCATCCACAGGTTCTCTAATAATTCCAATTTCTACACTGTTGCTAAAAGCGAGACGTCTATAATTAATCCGACTACAGAACATGCCCAGAAAATTAGAGAATCATCAACAGAAAAAATTCCCCTTCTCTTCTCAAAATCTCTTATTAAATAGAGCTTTAAGTGAAGAGTTAAAACCAATTAGACCACTTCTATTTGTCACAACATATCTACTTTGTGCGCAACAAAATCATCATGACCCCTTTTAACCTTGGATTTGGGTTACTTTATTTATTTCTTTTTACTTTAAAAATTGATCTCAAGTGTTTAGCTACCACTTGAACTGTTAAAAACGGAGGGTATACAAAACATCTCAAGACATACATCTCGTCAAACGTTTCATAATCAAACAACTACATCCAAAATTATGCGTTTTGTGCACAAACTATTATAAAGACTTAATTAAGGTGTTTACAACTTGACGTCTTTGTTACTGTGCAGTTCTCAGGGCTTTGATCCAATCTAGTTCAACTCTGAAATCACCTGGCCCTCGCCTAGCACCTGGTACACCCCCTTCTGCATTAACAGAGAGTGACATACCAAGTATACGCGATTGACTCATTTCCATCTCCGCGTCTATCACGTTTCCTCTCCATGTTGGTAAGTATCGAGCAATAGGCAGCTGCAAGGTTCATGAAAATAATGTAAACCTCAAAACCATTAAATATTTTTTTAGCAGAAACACACAATCAATTTCCAAGCACCATCTCATTCAGGACAAATTGAGTAGAAATACTCTAACTTCCATCTATAATACACAAATGGGCTAACTCATAATAAAAACCAATAAGATCAATTTGGAGGCATCTGTCTTGAGTAAAAAGTATGAGCAGAAGACCCTAGACCTATAAAATTTGACTTAATGTACAGCAAATCAAAAGAGTTGGACATGTCTTGAAACATTAAGCATAAATACCTTCACAATATACCAGTTGTCTTTGGGTGCAAAAATGAAAGCTTGCCATGAATTATCTTCCTGCTGCCCAGGTGAGTTTACCCAATTCTCTGTATAAATCTGCACCAACAGTGAGTAGAAAAACCAAGTACAGAACTAGCAACAATCACGACGAAGCTAACTAATACTGGCTAATAGAGGAAAAAACCACAGAATAACTTACAGCTGATATGTAGCATCTTCCATCACCTTTAAGCTTTAGAGCTATTGTATCATATGCATCTAAGTCTATGAAACCAAAAAACCACAGAATAACTTACTGTTGATATGTAGCATCTTCCATCACCTTTAAGCTTTAGAGCTATTGTATCATATGCATCTAAATCTATGAAACCATCAAACTGCAGAAGGTACAGTTTCTTGTTAACTTGCAGATGAACATAGTATATAACCACATTCTAAACGTTCTTGACAAATTTATGACTTTTTCTGAAGCAAAAAAAGACCCTATAAGTTCGAACTGCTTCTAAAGTCACCTATACATGGTCATCAAAAGACTTATGTTAACAAAATAAAAGAGATGATAGCTTTTCCATTTGATGTCCAGGCATTATTAAGCTACAAGTGCAGCTTATATCAGTAACTTCAGCAGAACAGATAAACTTAAAGATAAAATATATAGGTAGTCAGTAGTAGTTGAATCTTCAAATGCTAGCCATAAAAGACACTTTCAACAAGTAAGGCCAGGTCAGCTACTGCATTGGCTTAATATACAACAGAGACAAGCTTCAGTGAAAATTTTGCATATAGAGTTTGCTTAAGTAATTAATAAAAGAAGCAATTATATGAGTTCATTAAATGCATAGTACTGAAAAGTAATAGTTTGAACTCTAGATGTGACACCAACAACTCACTAGCAAGATGACATTTAACCTTGACAAGAATTAATTTTCCCAAGAAATACCTTGCATCTGTTGGGAAATTCTAGTTTATTCTCGAAGTTGATCAGTCAAATGGTTACTCAGCATATCTATTAATGAAGCCATTTGAGTAGGTATATGGATACCATTTTCGCGGTGAGACAGGTAACAATAAACCACTAGCTACAGGCTACGTTTTTCAATGTACTGTGAACTTAAAGTGCATTTCTAGACTTAATAGCAACAAGAAATATCATTCACCTTCTTGGATCGCATTCCACAGAAACCACTTCGAGTGATATTCCACTGTGAACCCTCAGCTACATCCGACGATAGATTCCCAGAGAAGACTCCTATTAGAGAATTAGTTGTGAGAACTCATAAGTAAAAAATAAAAAAGAAAGGAGATGGAATAATACAGAGAGACTAAAAAGGAATTTAAAAGCGAAATTTTAAGAGAAGTGTAGTGGTTGAGATTCTTGATATTCATTTTTGTTTTACTGTTGTAACAACAGACAGTTTCAATATCTAAAAGGTGATGCATGTGAAGAAGGTCAGGTAAAAGCACTCAATGTACAAGATCTCCATCTACAGTTCAGCATGTACTAACGAAAAGCCTCAAATCTACATTGATTCCCATATTAACAACTTTCCATGGATCCAATTGTAAATGCCAATAAAACAAAAAGAAAGCTAAACTAAGCTAAAGCCAAGTGTGGTAGCAAGCAACGATTGGAATCAGGGTGAAGCAGTGCCTTTTAGTCCATTTCCAGCATCTGTGATCTCCAAAGAAGCAGATGATAACCCTGAGGGATAAAGAAACAAGAAAAATGATCACCTCATTAGTCTGCTAACATATCCGTAACACTACCAATTATTGATTATGCCATAAGATATTCTGAAGTTAACTACGTGCCTGGCATCTTAATTATATATACATCTTCCAGGGTTATCATCTCAAACTTATTTAATAATTCTTAGCATAATAATGCTCTGCTCACAGCTCCCATTCAAGCTGAAGGAAACAATCAAAGTAACAAATTCCAACCTCCAAGAACTACTGTCCTGACAGAACAGGATATCTTGAACAGATTTTGCGATGGAAAATAGATGCCACCTACCTCCATACTCGGAATCCGAGTACAGATGCCACCTCTTCAGCTCATCCTTCGAATTGAAATTAAAGATGAGCTTCTCACTTGGGGGGATTAGGTCGTCAACGTTCCAGGTCAAAGCTAGAAAATCCGAAAATTTTTCCCACAAATTCAAAGCAATGTTCGAAAAAGAAAAAAGTAAGTCCAAATTAAGGAGTAACCATTGGAAAAGGAGAAATTTTCCATAAAAAGATTAAATATATCACCATGGAAAGAAAGTTGAAGGAAGTGCTAAACACAAAACATAGGAAGTACCCTTCTTGGTCGCGTTCAAGGAAGCTTGCCAAAGTCCCCGAAGCTTTGACATCTTTATTCCTCTCCAGACTTCCTAAACAAAATATTAACAAGTACCCTCTAACTTAACTACATAGAGAACAAAGGGCCAAAGAAAGCAGCCCAAATGGAAAATGAAGCCATTTCTGGTCATGGACAAGCATCATTTCACATAACATACAGAACTTTAAACTAAATCTTAAGTTTCGATCGTCATGTAGAAGTTCAGTATCTGACAGACGCAAACTGCAATGGTTTCAATAAGCCATTCAATTCACTAAATTATGGACTTGGTATAGGAGAAAACTCTTACTTCACCGTCACGATCACCGCCCTCGCTATTGTTAAGCGTTTCTCACCATCGCCGAGTGAGTGAATTTGCAGGATAGGAGAAAAAAAGAACGACGTCGCGTCTACCATTTTTCCATCCTTCTTACCATTTTGCCCTTTGATTTCGTAGTTATATCGACCCTTGACGCTGTGTATGGTTACTGTGATTTATATACTGAAACAAACAAAAATTTAGAGACAAAATAGAATAAAATTAGAGACAGTGAGGTGTTTGGTTGTAATGAACAAAACAGATAAAATTATGTGTCTTGAAGACAGAAATGTATTTAGTTGCAGTTGACAAAACATAGAAAAAAGTGTTATTGATCAAAGTATTCTTGTAGTATAATATGATTAGAAATATGTAATTCATTGACTATTTTAAAACGAATGATTTTTTAATTATATCTATAAATAAGGAATTAAAAAATAAGGAACCTAAAAATTTAATGAAATGAGTTATTGAATAACAAAAAATTTGTATCAGTTAACAATAAAATAAATTACGTAAATATTTTTTATAATTGTATCAATATTTTTTAATTGTATTTGTATTTTTTAATTACGATGAAATAAAATGAAGAACTTAAATATTTAATCAAATGAGAAACCTAAAAATTTAATGAAATGAGTTATTGAATACAAAAAATCTTACAACTTAGAAATTCTAGCACATAATAATTTAATAAAGCATTTAAGTATTCATGGAATTAATTACATAATAGGTTAAAGATACATTCAAGCCTTATATTTTATTAAGAATGACTTTTTTGCTATTTATAGTAATAATATGGAGGTATTTTTGTCTAACAGCCAACGTATTTTATTTTTGTGATAGGCACAAGAAAGTTGTGCCACAGTTTTGGAAGGAACAAAAAAAATTGTATTTTTTGTGAACTGAAGACGGAACAAAAATGAGCAGTGTCAACATCCAAACACTGCCAGATACATAATTTTTGTGTTTTGTTATCTATCTCCATCTACAGAAACAGTAACCATACGCAGCATAACAGTATTAGTCAAATATTTGACTGTATTATATTATCAAGATTATATGATGTTCTTCATTTTCCACCAAAACATGCACTCTAATTCTACTACTCTAAAGTACAAATATATAATTTAAGCCATGCTTTTGTACGGTAAGTTAATACAAACTGAAACCTAATGTGCAATTGTTACAAAAATGATCAAATGGTGATTCTAATTTATATCATATACACATCATTAACTATCAAATGGAGTGCAAAAAATCTCTAGTCTTATTTTTGGTTTCTAAAATATATATCTTTATATCATGAGTTGGTTAAAAAATAACGCAATGAGATGCATACAAGTTGGCAAGAAAGAAAGGTTAAAACCATAAAGCACTTTATTTTAATATTTTTATTAAAATATAAGGTATAAAGAAAATTTAATTCAAAAGAGAGTCCCAATGACACGAATCACAATCTTATATTTCCCGTGCTTCTTCAAACAATTCACAATTCAGCTATCTCATCTACATTGTATAGCTGCATACAAGCCAGTACTAGCTTTTCGTTTAGTGCCAACTGATATTTAAAATACTGATGTAACATCGACTGATCCTGCAAAATTTTAAAACTTTAGGTACTGAATTGTGAAAAAAAAAACATAAACCTAACAAAGTAAACACCACGCGGTCCACTCTCACTTCTGCTCCATCTCTCCTATCTGCCTATCTTCTAGTTCATTCTCTAGTCTCCACACAGCAATTTTGTTGCCAGTAATCCACTGCCATCGTGCCACCGCTCGTCGTCCACTGCCATTTCACCACGCTCCACTACCCAAGCCTAAAGTTGCACGCTACAAGCCTCTACCTCTGGTCGATCGGACAGCCTACCTAAGCTTGCTCTATCTACCTGTCAAACTTCGCAGCTATCTCCACTCTCTACTCCACCATCGCTGCTCTTCTCCAGTCCATCGTTGCCGCTGCTCAGCTCGCCTGGACAAATTGCAAAAATCCAGGATTTCCAGATCCAGATTCAGATTCATCTGCTTGACTCGACATGAACCGACCTCACTTGACCTGACCAACCCAACCCTAACTTAGATTGCAATTTGTGATTTTTTTTGTGCATTTTAAGTTGCTTATTTATGCTCTGAATTGCGATTGCATCGTGTTTTGATTGTATCATATATTTTTGTAAATAGTTTATAAAATATGCATGGGACAATTTGAATTTAAAAGTTAGAATTGTTTGTGTGAATTGTTTCAATTTTAATAACATTTAGGCATTGTAAACTTTCAAAGAAATGAGATAAAAATAATATTGTGAAATTACGGAGGAATATTTAAATACTAAGATTTGTGAATATTCAAGAATATGTCATATTATTTGGTATTTTAATAATCATAAAAATGAGGTCAAATTTAATTTATTAAGTTGTTAATTTGTTAACTAATTTATATGAAACATACAATTTGCTAATTATTGTTTGTATATAAAAAGTATTTAACATATGATCAATCATTTAAATATAAGATTTAATATATAATTAAATCATTTAATATATGTAACTAAGTTAAGAAAATTAAATGTTTGTATTTTTATATTATTTATTGTCGTCGTTAGGAAATAAAATTACAAATATTAATCTTATCTTATAAGTAGTAAATACACATTTAACATCTTATCTTATGGATAGTTAAATACATAGTAAAAAATAGTATGAAACTTTATTAAATTAATTTTGACACATGCCTTCATTTATTTTTGTAAATAAATGTCATTTGATCTTCGATACATCTAGAAGTCAGTATAACTATATATATATATACACACACACTTTTCAAATTGAGATTGTAACTTATTAGAAATTGAAAAAAAAAGTTTCACCAAGATCTATTATCAATAAAATTAGTGATGTAAATATGTAAATAAGTTTTATGGAATTAAATAAATAACTAAGAATTGAGATCTAGTTTGTACCTTAAAGAAAATATGGGAGAGGAAGGAAAACACACTTGACGATAATTAAATTTCTAAATCTGAATCACTTATAGTGATAGAGAAATGAAAGATATCAAAAATTGTTTATTATGATTGAATGATGAAAGATAAAAAAATGAACATTACTCAAAATTTATAGAAGGTTTGAGTAGCAACTGTGTGAATAAGAAAATTTAGGGATGTGTATTATTAATTATATTTTTATCAATTAATAATAGAGGTAATCAATCTTAAAGTGTTCAACTTTTTGAAAATTTTTTAATCAAATGTCTAAGCTTTTAAAATTTTCAATTGAGTGGCTAATATTGTAAAACCTTAATATTTCAGTTGAAAATGTTTGTTTCGTTGGTAATTTGCTGATTTGACTAATAAAATTTTTACTGTCTATGACAAGTAAATATCCACCTTAAAAGATAATGATCATAGTTAAACTAGAGTTGAGAGAATTTTTACATATGGACATTTGCATATTATGAACAATAAAGATTCTATTAGTCAAATTAATAAATTACTAATGGAACTAACATTTTAAAATGAACTAAAAATGTTTTAAAAGGTTGGTCATACAACTGAAAAATTTAGAAGCTTGGATACTAAATTGAAAAAAATTTTAAAAATTGAGCAGTTTAGGATTAATTATCCCTTAGAGAGTTTATAATAAAACAAAATTGAGTCAAATAATTAGAGTTTGTCCAAATATACATTTTTCAAAGTAAAATGTAATCACTAATAACAAGACAGAATGCTCTCTCTTTGGTGTGGACATGAGCAGTAAAAAAATGCTATAACTACTTAAATTTATTTACTAAGTTGTTCATGTTATCTACATATCTAAAGGTTTCTAATAGTTAAGGCCTTCATTAGGGCTAAAAGCTATAACTATTTGTTACCACTACCTAAAACTTCAATGATTTAATAATCAACTAATGGCACAGTCGAGGTTTGTCATATGGTTGTTATAATTTAGAATCCCCATTTGTTAAATAACCTATCTCTAACTACTAAATTACCTAAGACAAGAAATATCGAATTAATTTCAATTAGCAAAAAATTACAAATGATATAGTTAAAAATAATACAAAATTGTTAACATGTGTAAGAACAACAATTACAATTTATGGTTTCACTATACTATTAAAGGTTAATTACTAAAAAAAGATCAAACTTTCATTATTTTTTTAATTATAGCCCAAACTTTAAAAAGTAGCAATAAAATGCTCAAGTTTTCAATTTTTTTCAAGTATAGCCCAAACTTCAAAAAGTGATAATAAAATGCTTAAACTTTCAATTTTCTTTAATTCTAGCTCGACGTTATCTATCGCACTTCCGATGCCCTCAGCCCTTTATTTCTTGTTTATTCTTTTGATACCCCAAACTACACTCGTATTATAGTATACTGCACTAGTAAGCTCTTCATTTTTATTTCGTTCTCCTGATGTCCTTAGTATAGGAGTGTCGGGGCTGCGTAATTTGAAAATCGAAGGGTGAGGGTGTCGAGAGAATAAATTGAAAACGAAGGAAAAAACTGAAATCAAACGTAACGTCATCGGGGCTGCATAATTTGATTTGAGCCATTTTTAAACAGCGACGTTGTTTAATCACATAATTAAAACAACGTCGCTTCATTAATCTTCATTTGTTTTGTTAATTTTGGCTAATGTGTATTAATAGTTAAGATTTCTGAAACACGAAGTAAGCCACATCAACAAACTTAACAGAAACACTAAGGTCAGACTAAAATTGAAAAAAATTGAAAGTTTGAGCATTCTATTGCTACTTTTTGAAGTTCGGGCTAGAATTGAAAAAAATTAAAAGTTTAGACATTTTATTGCTACTTTTTAAAGTTCAGACTATACTTAAATAAATAAATAAGTATATATATACGTATGTATGTATGTATGTATGTATGTATGTATGTTTAAGGTAACCCAAAATGAAGTTTCTGACTTGATCAGGTGACAATCATAGATTTTATGGGAATAGTATTATTACCTTTGGACTATGTTCGAGGTGATATTCATTTCCTCAATCATCATTTGGGTATTACATTTTATACCTGAGTATTGGTGGTACCTTAGAATTACCATAATGATAGCCATTTGCCAAAATTTCAAAACTTGTTTAGATTTTCTTGCCAATTATTGGATTGGGCAACTGACTATAAAATTCCAATGTAAATAAATATATGTTGTGTTGAAGAGAACTTAGCTAATTGTTGTATCTCAAAACATATTATGGTTGTTGAAGCATTTCAGCTATTACTTCCTTCATACCATACTCCTTTTCTCTCATAAATTCAATAAAACACCCTATAAAACAAAGCAAAAACAAAAAGAACCAAATCATTGTCATTGCCTCTAGGTAGGTGAAGTTGTCAGCAAATTTTCCATACACATTAAAAAAAAAACAAAACCGCCACCCCTACTTAATATTACAGTCTTAGTTATACAACTAATTGAAGAATCAAATTGACTACACTAATTCCTAGAATAATGTTTAGTTTTTATCCTCTAGTAACTTGATCCCTTTGAAATAGTCTCTTACTCCTGTTAGTACCTCTAGATCCTGAACCATAAAAGATTTTTTTCATGGACTCTTTATCGCTATAATCCATCATCATGCACACAACAACTTTGTTGATTTATACCCTGCAGCCAATCGGTTGGTTGTAGTTTAGTAACAAAATAATTTAAAGACATTCTTTATCTTATACAAAGTTAAATGTATATGATAAAAGTCCATGAGATAAATATGTATTGCAAATAAAATTATAAAGAGATTTATATTGCATTGATGCATTATCCCTAAATTGTTTTTAGTCATTGTTCTATTAAGATTGGGCATTAATAGAACATAAAAAGACTAGTATACGCTATATTTTTTCTTATGGAGGAGGTAGTAGATTTCATAGACTAAATTATGGAGATTCTTAAACAAATGTATGAGTGCTTGTTAGATAACAAGTTCACTAAACTGACCTCATATGAGAAATCCATTTGGAACATTACTTGTATATAGAAATTGTCATTGTGATGATTATATAAGTGATCTTTTGACTTGAGATCTTCAAAGTTATCTTATATAAAGATTGTTATGTTTTGATATTGCTTATAACCTGTTCTAGTCAATGATAGCTTAGTCAGTAGTTATTGAATATAACATGAACTATATAGAGGTAGTTAAGTAATCAAGATAAGATTTATCAATCTAAAGTAATTAAGGAGAATGCTTCATTGTTCTCAATTAGTATTGATTTCAGAAATCTTTGGCCAAGGTGGAATAACATTTGCAAATAGTTTACAAATGTTATTAATGGCACTAATAGCTAATAATAAAGGACTAATATGATTAACTCAAAATAGAGTAGACATTAATTTTATACTCTATGTCTAATCAAAACATTGTATGATGAAAGGATTAAATTATACGAAAAAATCATTCACATAAAGGTTAGTCAAAACTACTTTAATATTTCTAAATATCTAGGTGGTCATGATGTATTGCTAGATATCGATTTTGATCTATGGGTATAAATTGTTTAATTAAAAAATTGAAAACAAATTAAATGAGTTTAATTTGTTTAATTTTAAATATGATTTAGAGTTATAATTTGTATCTATTGCCAACATATTTGAGAAATTGATGGGTCACACATAAAGAATGAGTTGAAGAGAGAAAGATATTTTAATCAAGTTAGATTTGATTGTAAACTTTAAAAAATTTTATAATTAAATATGAGGTATTTAATAAATAAGGATCAATATGAGATATTTGATCTTATTTGGGCATAATTGGTATTTAAGTTGAATTATTTGTAATTCTAATTAAAATTTAATTAAAATTAGAATTTAATTTCAATTAAAATAATAAAATGTCTAAAACTTAAAAGGAGCTAACATTCCTTACTCAACCCTCTTTGTAACAATTGCAGAGTTCTCTCAACTTGTTTTCTAGATACTGTTAGAGACTAGACACTTTTGTGGCTATTGTACGTAGTTGAGATGAGCCAGTTTTAAGACGATTCGAGAGATATGACAAGGAAAGAATCAAGCTTCTAAATAAGGTGCAAATTAAGATTCATGTTTTATTATGATTTAATTGTTAATCATTTTATAGAATTTAAAGTGATTTTGATTTTTGAGAAACCAAAATACAAAAAAGCTTTATAATGTTACGTGCGGAATCAAAACCCAACCTAATTTTCTCATCAAACTTCACCTACGTGGAGGCGATGAATATCTTTTTTTTCACTAAATTAATGGTCATGTAATAGCATGCCTTCTTATTAGAATTATCAAGTATAGAATTTTTTTGGCTTAAGGGCGAATCCAGGTATCCACTGCCGACAATAGTGACTAATCTCTCACAACAACGAAGCTCTCAAATGGAGATTAAGCTGCTGGCCACAAGTGCTGCTCCATACCCATAGATGAGAATTGAACTCCACACCTCATGATTAAGGGTAGCTACCACCCATGCCACACCTCGTGGTTATCAAGTATAGAATATTAATAATACTAGACTTGCAATATGATTTGGCAACATGGAAAGTTAATTTCGTTTGATATTTATGCCAAATTAAGTTAAAAATGAGACCTCAAAAGAGAAACACTAGATAAAGTATGTTTCTAATTTTGCCACTTAAATTTGTTTTTTTAAATCTAAGACCTTGACACATAGGATTGAACATAAACTATAGTACAAAAATTAGTATAAATTACTCTCTTTTATATGTAGTTATTAACATTAATACATATAAAAGAGAGTAATTTATACTATTTTTTGTACTATATTAATGTTAATAACTACAGTTATTAACTAATTGAACCAAATTTATTTTATTTTTCAATGGCAATAAATATCATAAGCCGCAGCAGTTATTTAACTTAGCTATTATAATTCTTATTATTAAAATGGAAATTTTATTTGGGGCGAAATCTAATGTCAATTTGCAACAAGAAAGTGATATTTGAAAGACGGGGGAAAAAGCAAAAGGCTCGAATGGAATAAATCTGTAGCCCATCCTCAAAAATCATAAAGCTTTATACATAACAACGGTGGTTTCATCACTTATGTGATAATAACAATTAGTTATTTATAAGATTATAACAAAAAACACAAATTTCACCTAAACCAACAACATGATCTTGCTTCTAATTAAAATGAGGAAACGGAATTAACTCCCAAATCCCGATCATATATTCATCAAATCCATGTTATTTTCTTCTTTCTTTTTCCTACCACTACTACTCATCCAAACTTCTTGCGATTAACAAGTGAAATAGAATTCTGCAAGCTCCTCTGCCGATCCCAACTGAGAAGCACCACTCTCAAGCATCCACAGTAAGTGCTCGAACAATACTACTTCACAAGCAACCACCACTTCTCCGTCGCGACAACTACCTGATGACTTGTCTATCAGCTCTTGGAAAAGAGGGTGGCAAACGATATTGGAGCTCAAAAGATACCTCCGGCGAGACTTGCCGACGTAAACTTTTTGCAGTTCCTTGCAAACCTTGTCGTCATACTCGTCATACTCGCATCTGGCAGCAGAGTCTACGTTGGCGGATGATCTTGATGATGACCTGGTGAAAGATGGCCATCTCTTGATTGCTGATTTGAGCTTGGTTAACTTTCCAGGTTTGGCCATATCTATATATGAGCTTGTTTTAGGTCTATGGTTCGGGGGCTTTGAAACCAGATCAAGGACTTGGTAAAAAGATAGTTTGAGGAAAGACAGAGAAGGGTTTCGGAGAAGAGCTTGATCGGTGGATCTTGTAAGGAAATAGAAGGGAAGGTTGGTATATAAGAGAGGTTTGAGAGAGATTAAGAAAGGCATAGAACTGCATGGCCCTACTTGACATGTAACAGCTAAGAGAGAGAGAGAGAGGGATTGTGTCAAAATCAATTGTCTATACATGCAAAAACCCATTTACTGCTTTGTCTAGTCTTGGATAGGATGTTTGATTTCAAGAAACTGATGATATTTCCATATACGTGTTACATGTATACCCCGTTCGTCTGTATATGTAAATATATTTCTTCCACCGTAATTCTTTGAATTTTTTTTTCAACATCTCATGATGACAAGACATGATAAGTGTATATCTCATAAATTTGAAAAGGAGTCCATATAGTAATGCCAATCTTATACGCAATGCTTGTCAAGGTGTTCTTAGAGATTGAAACCTAATTAACATCGATTCTACTTTGTCTAGTTGTTAACTGAAGAGAGATACTGATGAATTTTAGATTTCTACACGCATAAACACATTTTTGGCTTGTATGTTGATGATAATGACTAATAAGAGTGGATGGTTGTCGACTATATACCATGGTAGTGATTACATGGTGTTTAGTGATGAGAGGAGTTGGTTAAATCAACAAGTAGATTAATTAGGCAGGAACATAGCTGTGTTGCGCCTGTTGTTGGCTTCAAAAAGCAGCTAATGGTTCCCACTATTTCGTCTTTTAAACCAACTTGCTATATAAGTCAACAAATCAAGGATGCATCTCGTTTCTCGTCGCAATTGTCGTCACTCGTGTTTTGTCCTTAAATTGTCAGTTTTTGGTAGTTTCCTCTGCTGCCTTGCCAGACACCTTTAACTAATCTTACTTGGCGTGACTACCTCGAGAACGAGAATGAAACTAAGCAGTAACTAAATCTTTGTTTTGTTTTCAGTTCATCTAAGGGGAACATCAAGTAATCATGGATGTAGATGGCAATAACTGGCATGCCAAAGACATCATATTTCCTTTTATATTAAGTCCCATAAGAAGAGAATATATATCGTGTGGAAACAATGCTTTTGCTTTGCAATTCCGATAACTAATTGATGTCGCAGCAGGTTTGGTTGTCATTAATCTCTCTTCCCATACACGATACGTATTATATATATAGTGTCAACCTTTAGCCTAATTATCTTGATTCATGTTATGTTAATGAGCAATTTCGCCATCAGTCGACAGTGGGACAACAATCCGGGTTTTGAAAGCAACAATACTAGAGTTACTGGACAAGTAACCATGGAAACTATACAGCTACTGTTATTTGTGGTCCAAATCAGTGTGTTCTGTTGAAGCATTTTTTTAAGGACGACTAATGTATATACAACATACCTGCCCAAAGGTAGGTCATTGTTTCATTGTAATGTAGTGCAAGCCAAATCTTGACAAGGATCTCTAGGCTTCGAATGTCATGTGCTTCAGGAAACTAGAAAGGATTTTAAAACATGATTTTGAGGCATATATGGATCATATGCTTTAAATTATATCATGTGCACTGATAGATATGAGCTTGTAATCATTCTCATTAAGAAAATTGAGACCATATGTACACTGTTTTTGAGAAGACAAAATGAAGCATGTATGATTGCTTGAACTCCTTCAACTACTGAGGTCTGAGGTGTTGAGGAACAAAGATTTTGTCTTGTGAGGAATCATGACGCCATGTAGTCTCAATCACCTACTGAGTAGGGCCAAGTGGTTAATCATGTTATGACCGATAGGGCTGTCTAAAGTTTGGTGCATTCTAACAAAATTTTAAATCGAACTATTAGAAGAATGATTTTTACCTCTCAAGCCAAACCAAACCATAAAGAAATTTAAACCAAACCAAAATAATTCATATAAGTTCATTTTGGATCGAATGAATTGGACAATTCAAAGTTATTTTTACAAATTCTATTTCTTAAAAATTATTAGAAAAAGTCAAATCTATATAATCTCCTATTTAGCTCCTTATGTAATTGATATTTACCATTATATAAAGTTTACAAGTGTCTTGAGATTATATTAAGCCTTCAATTAGATTCTCTAATATTACCTTAACATTCTTAAGATGAGCAGAGTTGGGTTGATCCTAAACCACCAAAACTTCCCTTTCGCTCCTACAAATATTTTGACCTTTCGAAATCCCTTATCATAAAACCCAAGAATTCTTTGACTTGTCCAAAACCCTTATCGTCAGCCCCCAAAACCAAAAACCAATCACATAGAAGTAACCAGAAGGCTTTAATTGCCTTCATGGCCATTATCACTATAAGAAAATTGTAAATTACTGGCGGAATATTATCTGAGGAAAAAAATTTGTAGTAAATTAGTGACGTAAATTGCTTTCTGTAGGTAAAGTTTTTGAGAAAAAGGTAATTTGCGATGGAAAAAAATTCTTTGGTAAAGGAGGAAACCAAATTTTGCCAACGGAAGTGATGGAATGATAAAAGTTGTCGTAAAAATAGGCGCCAATAGTTCCCGACAAAAAAATGCTTACGAAATTTACTGACTGAAAAAAGTTTCGTAGGGAATTTCCTTATGAAAATAGAGTTCCATAAGTAAATTACTACGGAAACGCCATTTCATAGGGAAATTACCTACATAATAGTTTTTCCATCAGTAATTTACCTACAAATCATTCCATAGGTAAATTCTAATGACGTCAGGGTTGTTAAATTGGATGGAGAACGACGTCATTTGTTCAACCACAAATAACGTCGTTTCCTTATCATGTTTAAACCATCGTCGATAGCCTCTCACCCTCTTTTGAACATCTGTGAAAGTTTTCATTTTTTTTCCTATTTCCTCGTTGTCATGGTCTTCAATTCTGTCCACCATCATTGTCGTCTTGGTCTCCGGTTAATCGTCCATCATGGTTAGTTATTCCTCCTTTGCACTTGGTTTTTTATTTTTTTGCTTGTTGTTGTTATGGAAGCTTTTATTTGGGTCGATTTTGGTTGATGTTGTTTGTGTTGTGTGCTTCTATTTTAGCTGTTAATAGTTCATTGTGTGTCAGAATGTGTTCCTGTTGGTAAAGAATGCCACGTACCAGTGTTTTCTTAATAGTTATGGATGAATTTCTTATGCCTATAAAGTATTTGATAAAATGTATCTGATGAATTTATGAATACGAGAGACAAAGCTAAATGAGTTGTTATTTTCATGTGTAAAAGGTTTTTTGTTTGTTTTTAGTTTTCTGAATAATATGCTATTATTGAGCTCAAATTAATAACAAAGTATGAGAGAATAGTTCTATTACTAGAATATTTAGAAAATTGCAAACATTAAACCTTCCATTTTGTACATTCCTTTAACTGATTTACATCACTTTGTGCCATAGGGATCATCCTGAGATCATTTGGTTTACAACATGAGTACATCAATTTCTCAATGAAGGCTTAAAATTTTATCGTAGATGTTTTCCATAAGGTCTATGATCCTTTAGTTCCTATCACTCTTCATTGTTGGTTTTGTCTTCTTAGAGTTTATACTCTACATTAATTATAGTCTTACTTAGGGGCTGGGGATTGAAAATAAAAATGCAATACCTAGAATAGATATTAGGTCTTAAAATTAAAATGAAATGCCAAAGTTACATCTTAGGGCTTAAAAACAAAATAAAATAAAAATGGAATGCCTAGAATGAATATTAGATGTTGGAATCTAAAGAAAATGCCTAGAGTAGTTCTATAAGACTTGAAATGAAAAATGAAATGCCTATAGGTAGTTCTTAGGGGTTAAAACTTAACTAAAATGAAATGGAATCCCTAGAATGAATATTAGAGCTTTAAAATGGAGAAAAAGTTTGAAGTTGTATCATAGGACTTGAAATAAAAATGGATGTCGGGGCTTAAAAATAAAATATATAGAATGAATTTCAGAGCTTAAAAATAAGATAAAATAAAATAAGTAGAATGAATATTAGGGCTTTGAAATGATAAAAATGCTAAGAGTGGTGCCATAGGATTTGAAATGAAATTGATATATCTAGAGCTAGGTTATAAGGCTTAAGAAATAAGATGAAATAAGAGATTAAAAATGTGTCTAGAATTCTTAAATTAGTAACTAAGGCTTCAAATGGATTTTGGATCTAATCTAGAAGTGAGAAACTATGGGAAATTAGTGATTAGTACCTAAAGCTCAACTTAAGCTTTGGGGTTTGTAGGCTTGTGGTTTGGCCTTGATTTCATATGTTTTATGGGCTTTTAGTTTGGACTTAAGTTTTTAGGTTTTGACTTAGATGATTTTTGGATCCTATTTTCGGCTTACCTCTCTTTGATAAAGTGAATTCACCTTTCGCATCATGTACTAACTTAAAAATTAAAGAAATAAAAAATAAAATTACTTTTATGACCATTTTACTTATGGACATATGCTAAGTAATTAGGAACTAAGTATAGGAACCAATTATTTAGAAAAACATCACTTAGTGCAGACTTTTGAGAACTAAAGATCCAAATGAAGTTTTATTCACTAATTTTGAAAACATGATTCTGGAATAATATAAAATACAAATACAAATTATATAAAAAAAATCACATCATAAGAGGTGTAACAAAGTTAATTTATCGAGCTTAAAGCTTGATATTCGCTTAATTAGAGTTTATATGAAGACAATTTCTTTCTTATATTAATTCCAGGTCAAGTGTAAGATTCAATATGTGATTATAGCATTCAAAGCCTTCACTCTATTGGGATCAAAAGAGATAATAATCATACTATAATGATTAATAATAATTAGTTAAGTGTGTTTGAGAAAATATAGCTTACTTATCCCATTTTGTCTCAATTTAATTCTCAAAATATAAAATATAAAGGGTTTCAAATCCTTCAAGTAATCATTAACAAGTTACTACTTATTAGGGCAATTAAATCCGTTTACATTTCAACATAGCAAATTTATATCAAGATTTAGGAGATTATAAGGATAACACTTGATTATTCCTTATAGATTTTATCCAAGTCTTAATCTTGAAACCATATGAGGATTCCATATTAAGTGCAGTAGAAGATTTAATAATACCAACTGCAGACTCAGTTCGGTTGATAGATTCTTAGAGTTTATACTCTACATTAACTGCAGACTTGTGAGAATCATACTTTACATTAATTAGACCTTTCTTAACCTCCACAACAATGTCATCTAACTCTAAAGTAATAGATATAATTGATGAATTCATAACATCAATGGTATCATAAGCATGACAATTTAAAGGTTGAGAATTAGGTCAAACATACTACAAAATTATAGAAGTAAAAGCTAAACCTCCTTCGTTAGTAGAGTAGTTTAACTGATGAGAAATAAATGGAATATTTATTAGTTCAGGGACATGAATTAAGTGATCATTAACTAGAGTGTTAAGCCTTATTAATTTAAAATAATCTAGCAAACCTCTCCTCCCTATTAGTCTCCATGTCTTTCAAACATGACAAAGTACATTATATTTATATTACTAAATAGAAAAAGAAACTAGCATATGTTTGTTTAACTTAATCTCCCTAAACTTATTCAACATGCCATTGAAGTATGTATGAATACAAACACTTCCAAAAAAAACTCAAATTTTTTATAAAATAGTATAGTATGATATATTTATATTTTCATTACTCTATCTCATCCTTATTGATTTGAGTATGCTTCTAGCTACAAATTTCTCACCATCAACATGATAACTTTCTCTTGTAGTGTTAGATTATGCTTATCTTATATCTTCACTTTAAGAACATGAGGGTTTTGTACCTTTTGTAACTAGGTAATTTGATTATATCATCTCTCTAAAAGGTCATTCAAGTTTATTTTTTTGTTATTGGGATAGGTGAATTCTTTATAGATTCATCCTCCAAAGGAACTGGACATGATAATTTTTCATCATCCAACTTTTTTTTATACATTTTTCTATTTTGGATAGATACAAACTTAGTTAGGTAGATAAGATCTTAAATACAAAAAAAAACTCAAAAATTAAATACAAAAAAATCAAAAATTGTTATATTGTTGTCTTGAATCCTTTTTTTAATGCTTTTCTCAGAGGTTTAGAGAAAGCTACAATCAATAGGATTTTCCTAACCCTCCCTTCCTGAAAGGAAGAATGTTGAACAAGTTAGACATAGATACATATTACATTCATTTTGACCAAATGCATTAATTACAATGTGGATTTCCTTACTATTTCAGTGAAATGAGCCTATTGTTGGTGTACTAGGTGTCAGAATCTAAATTGTCTTTCTTCTTTCAATTTCAATTAGTGCAATTGGTGTCAGAATTTTAGTATCCCAAATATGAAGGATTATCTAGCTGGGTCTCTCTCTCTACCAGGTGTTCATTGCTGGAGTATAAACTAGGTAAGCGCCATCTCTCGTTTAACTATGTTCTATTTCCCGACATAATAACTGTTCCCCTACCAAATATATAATATAAGATACTTTGCTCTTAATCTTTGATATTTGTAATGAATTACATAAAGAATGAATATGATATATATATATTACCTCTGTTTGTTATGGAATAGGAGAATTCTTCTGTTACTTAAATCCATAACAGATATTGTAGCGTATGTTTTAGATATTAGTGTGTCTGCATTTGCTAATTACAAGTTTTGATCTTTTTGAGATGATGCTCACAAAAATGTCATCGTATATTCCCAATGCTTTTTCTGCTAAATTCGGTGGTTTTATTGTTATAGCAATGCAATGGTTGTAAGATGTTATTCTTAAACATACTTGTTTTGTTAGGAAAACATCAAAACTCTTTAGAGAACGAAAAACATTTCACTTTCAGCATCTTTAATTTGATGATGGTGAGAACATACTTGCTGATGATAAGTTAAGGTTACCACTAAACTAATTAGATTGGGAGAAAAAGGTGGAGTTAATTTTTTATTTTTATAAATACTCTAAAGCATTGAAGGTAGAATTAGTTGTGATTAAGTTTTCTAATTATGAAATCATATAGTGAGATTGGTTGGTCTCAATTTGGAGGGTGAATGCTTAGAGACCTATAAAACCTTAGGGGAAATGAAGGATCTAATGATGAAAGGATTTATACCTAGCGATAACTCTAGGGACTCGATGAAGATTAAATGTTCTATAAGATTAATATAGATACTACCATAATGATTAGTATATCTAACTATGAAATCACTTTTTTAAATAACGGTTTTACAGTAATAAGTAATGTTGATAGATCTTAGATGTATAGACAATTAACACCTGAAGGTTTCATTAATCCTGAGTTTGTTAAGGGAGTTCAAGCTTTTATTGACTATGCATGTTCTCAACCTGCATATATGGATGGTCCAAAGGTCAGATGTCCATGTAAAAAGTGCAAACATATTCATTTTCTTGCTATTCCATTTGTTAAGAAAATAGTTTGTTCCAAATTATTTTGAGTGGACACGACATGGGGAGCCATTAATTTGTAGCACTTCAAGGGGTAATAAAGTAACTCGTCGATAAATGTGGATAGGTTTGAAGGGGGGATTGGTTTTATAACAAATAATATAGGTGCAACTGACAATCCTTACACCCAAATGGTTTATGATGCAGTTTGTTAGAGCTTTCAGGCAAATATAAAAAAATCTTGAAGAAGAGCCAAACCCAAATGCAAAAAAGTTTTTTTACGTACTAAAATCAGTTGACCAAGAATTATGGTCAAATTGTGAGACCATGACTCAATTATCTTCAATTGCTTGAATATTGAACTTAAAGTCTGAAGGGCATATTTTTTTATATCAAAGTTTGGATAAAATTCTTGCTTGATATAATGAATCATTTTCTCCTAATCATACACTGGTTGATAATTTTTACAATATGAAGAAACTTATTAGGGGTCCTAGTTTGCCAGTTGAAAAAATTGATTGTTGCAAGTTGGGATGTATATTGTTTTGGGGAAATTATGTGAAATTACAAGAGTATAAATTTTGTGATCAATCTAAGTTCAAGCCTAGAAAGCATACTATGAAATAGATTTAGTACCTTAGAAGCGGATGTATTATTTCCTGATAACTCTGAGACTTCAAAGACTATATGCCTTTGATGTTACTACATTTCATACAAGATGGCATAATGAACATGAACAGGAAGATGGAATAATAAGTCATCCATCAGATTCACTCACGTAGAAACATTTAAATAACACCCATTAGGTTGGGCTTGTCGACAGATGGATTCCAACCGTTTGGTCAATCCGACCAACAATATTCTTCATGGCTAATCATAATTATCCTTTATAATTCGCCTTCATAGATGTGTATGAATGAGACATATATGTTCTTGACAGTGATTGTGTTAGGGCCTATGAATCTAAAACATAAAATTGATATATTCTTACAACCATTAGTATCTGAATTGCATCATCTTTTAGAATTTGGTGTGGAAACATATGATGTGTCTCGTAAATAAAATTTTTTGTTAAGAGCAGCTTTGACGTGGATTATTAGTGATTTCCTTGCATATGCTATGTTGTCTGGATGGAGCACAGTATGTTATCTGTTTGAGAGGTAATTATAGTTAATATTTAAATAAAACTTATAGCATGTTTTAATAACATAATTGTAATAACCTTATTTGTAATTTAGGTATTTGCATCACTTGAAGAAAATTGTTAAAAACAAGGTTAGAATTTAGGTATTTACATCAACTTCTTCTACTGCATTAAAATAAATTACAAATTAGTAATGTATGAAATTATCCTCAATTGTAAACTTGTAA
>JAOQMS010000001.1:12835290-12848065 GCA_027563885.1 Erythroxylum longipes | reverse complement strand
GAACCCCTCCTTGATTTCCTTCACAAAGACACAACTTCCATTTAACAAAACTATCCAGATTCAACTAACTCATAATGCACATTCACCAAAATGACTTACCGTAAATCTTCACCAATAACTGAGATTCTTACCTCAACAGAAACTCTTTCTTCCTTTTTTCTTTTTCCCTTATTGAATATACTCGGATTCTCTCTTCAAGCCTTACAAAAAAAGGGCAACTCAGCTCACAACTCTCTTCTTTCCACTCTCATCCGAAGCCTCACTACTTCTGTTCTTTCACTTCCATTCACGCTACCACCTGCCAAAGAGACATGTCCACCCTGCCTTTCCCAAAAGTCCTCTTTACCCTTGGTACTTAAGCTATATACCAAAAATATCCTCAATTTCTTCTCATGCATTCACTCCCTAAGCTATTATGCTGAAATTAATGGGAAAAATTTTCATGGGGCCGACAACTTTTCCTTTCTTTATAAGGTTGTCTCTATATTCCTCCTCATCCTAAACAAAAGACAGCTCTAACATATCTTTAGAATCAAAAGTCAACCTAGAATTAAAGGTATATCTATATCTTCATCCATATCAAGGATTACAAAATTTATTAGGAAAATGATCTTAACAACTTTAACAAGTACATCCTTGATAATACCCCTAAGATATGTAATAGATTTACCAGTTAATTGAATGCTCATCCTAGTGAGTTTTGGTTCCCCTAATCCAAGTTTCTTAAATAGTATATATAGCATCAAATTTATGCTAGCCTCTAAATTAGCTAAAGCATTTTCTACTACCATATTGCTAATTAAAAAAAGGATAGTAGAGCTTCTTAGGTATTTTTGAGTAATTAATTTTGTAGAATTGTTAAACATTTCTCACTTACTCTCTTTATAACCAAATCCTCTAGCTACCTTTTATTAGATAGCAACTCCCTCAAGAATTTTTGATACTTTAAAATTTGAAAAGAAGCCTAAAAAAGGTAAGTTAATGTGACTTTGCTCAAAAAGTTCAAGGAATTTACCAAATTGCCCATTCATTTGATCTTTCTTCAACTTAGTAGTGTATAGGATGGTAGGCTAGAATTCCTTGACTTTTGGAAGATACTCTACGTCTTCAACTTTGTCTTGACTCTTTTTTGTCATTCTCCTCCTCACCTTGGGTCTTGTCATTAGTTTTAACTTGCTTTCCACTCTTAAAGGTAACTGCCTTTATATGTTCTTTAGGATTTGTCTCAGTGCCACTAGGTAAACTCCTTTGCTGTCTTTCAAAAACTAGCTTCTCAAGATGAATAATTTAATTTTCCAAGTTATGAATAAAAGCATTTTAATTTCTTAGTGAGGTTTTAGTAGCTTACAATCTTTCCTCTGAAGTTTAAAGAATTCTGGTCATAAGGTCATCGAAGCTTGGCTTCTTTTCTTGAGATAGGTATTGTTAAAATCCTAATGAAGGGTTAATCCTTGACTACCATTAATTCATCCAAGAGAAATTTGGTTAATTCTTCCATCCTAGATTATATGTATTGTATTCTAGGGTCCAGAAGCATTCCCTATAAAATGTATATGCTAGGGCATTACCATCAAATGTAAAGCTTAAGATTTTTGACCTAGGTGTCCTAGCCTGAACACCTCATATTACATTATTTGAATAACTAAGGATTCATTTTTAACCCATATATTTTCTTGCTCAAAGCTTTAACATAGTTGGACAACACTGTAAACGCATCTATGTCATATACTTTACTGGTTAGCTAGGTTTTGCTTGAGAAGAGCACTACTAGTAGTTATTGATGGCCATATCTTTAATGAAATCATGGGCTACTTCTGGTTTCTTATTATTTAGTGTTCCACCAACTACTATATTAATCATCTGCAGAATTGTTTGATTGATCCCATTGTAAAAGATTTGAATATAAATCTATGATGGTAAACTATAGTATGGGCACTTCCTTGACATCTCCTAGAATCTCTCTCATATGTTGTATATATTATCTGAATCAATTTAAGCATAGGAAAAGCTTTCATTCCTTATTTTAGTAGTCTTAAATAGTAGGAAGTACTTTATGAGAAACTTTTCTACCATCTAATTCCATATAGTGATGGATCCACTAGGCAGAGAATTTAGCCATTACTTCACCGTATTCCTTAACGAGAATGGAAATAAACTTAGTCTGATCATATTGTCAGTGGCACTATTGACCTTGAATATATCACAAATTTTTAGAAACTTATTGATGTATGCATTAGGATCCTCATCTCAAAGCCTGTTGAACTAGATATATTGTTGAACTATATGAATAATGGTCGATGTAATCTTAAAGTTATTGACAATGATAATAGGTCTTACAATACTAGACTTTGCCTCTATCAAGTCCAGTTTAGCATAGTCAAACATGGTCCTTGTTTGGTCCACCATGGTGTTTGATCCACCATGGTGTTTGATCCTTCAATTTTAATGTAACATTCTAAGTCCTCTTTTTGTCGATCTAACTCGAACTCTCTAAGTAAGGTCCTTCAAAGGTTTCTATAAGTCATCCTTTTAATTTATAGATCTTCATCAACAAAGTGCAATAGATTTCCTCAGGTTATAAGTTAACGCAAAGATCTATAGAGGTTACAAAAACAATGAGTCGATAAAATAATTTAACAAATTAAAAAAATAAACAAGAAATAAACAAGAAATAATGGCTAGATTAACAAAAACTAGATGTTCCTAATATTTTAATCCCTAGTAACAACACCAAAAACTAGATATGGTGCTGATCTCTACTCTATATATCTTACAGGTAAGTGCACCTATCGAATTATAGTAGTGTCAATAAATGTCGAGTGTCGATAACCTTTTTTATATTATATAACTAACAAATAGGATTATGATTTAATTAAAACTAAACTAAATTAAAATTAAACATAACAATAAACTAGAACATATGTAACATTAAGATTAATTAGTATTAAATAACTAGTACCTAGGTAACAAATCCTTCTAAGATTTCTTAGGAATTAACCCTCTATCATGCAATTCAACTATTAATCATTGACTTTGAAAATTCCTATCTTATATTAATATCTTTCTCAAGACTCTTAATAACTAATCCTTAGTTAATTAACTGAAATCTCTTTCTAATTAAAACCCCTAAGATTGCATTATTTGATTTGTGAATTTTTCTATTAGGTTTGACTATAATTTAGAGGATTTAATTCAATATATCTTTAAGTTTGCATACAATTCCTTTTAATTATGGTAGATCTATTCATACAAAAAGACATCTTAGTCTCAATTATATGAAATCATACATTGAATTATTATCCTTCATATATTAATTTAAGAATTAAAACACATAATTGAATCACAATGAATTAACCAATCAATTTGTAGTCAAAAAAAAGAATCAAATCATACAATCCATCCCTAACTTAGGGTTCACCAAACCTAAGCACTAAACAAATTTAGTTCATAAACATAGAAAACAAAATCAACTTCAAAAGTTTAGAAGAATAATTGAAATAAAAGAGATATATATACCCCTTAAAACTTGAATTAAAAGTTCTTCTCTATCTGATCTTTGAAGTAATATTCATGTTTTCCGTTGTCCTAGTTTTATAATTATATCTCAAATTCTAACTTTGTCTCTAACATTTACTCCAATGTTTGCCCTTTTAATTAGCCTTCATAATTTTCTTTTACAGTGCAAAATTAGGATTTCTAGACTGGACAATTAGTTGCATAATTGTGTGCATGATTTTGTACCTAAAATACTTCAAAATTATGTATATATACATTCCCAAGAGCTTACATAGTTAGGGACATAGTTGCTTATGTAACTTACACAGGCATGTCTCTCTTTACATTGGTAAAACAAGGTCTTTGAAATTGCACACATTCATAATGACTTATATGGTCACACGTGCATGTACTCCATCACACCTATATTTACCTCTAAAAAAGCTCTAATTCTTCCATTTTCTATCTCAATTTCACCTAAATTCTTCTCCTTCTATTCTATGAAGGCAATTGAGACCTAATAACACTCAAAAACAAAATAAATATCAAAAATAAAAACTCTCAAATAGTCAAACAAAACAAGCTAAATATGGGAATAAAAACATACTTCATTAAGCATTTATCAAGTAGCAATAAGTAGGCTTGGAAAAAAGCCCAAACCGAGCCTAACTAAAATTCAACTTCAAGTTAATAAGTTCAATATAATTTAACTAAGTTTCAAGTTACATTTATGTTTTTCTTAAGCTTCAGGCTAGATCAAGCTTAGGTTTTATGGCTAGACCTAAAGTTGACTATATACAAATATATAATCCTAATCCCCTTTTTTTCCACTTCTTCATTACCGCCCATCGTGCCTTCTCTCTTTTGTTCTTTGTCTATGCTTTGTCTTCATCCTCTTTATGGTTATTATACGTTCCTTAATATAGACCACCAATACCTAGATTCATGATTTACATGGAAAGTGTTAAAAGCTTGTTAAAGGTTGAACTTTTATGCTACTAATGCTTATGTAAGTTTTTCTTATGTAATCAACTAGACTAAAATTGGAATTTTGTTAGGAAATTTTATAGAACTTGAGAAAGACAATCACTTTTTACCCTATTAAGCATTGCTTAGGTTCATTTTAAGGAAACAAGCAAAAGTGATTGTCTCTGGAGAATAGAGGGAGAAGACTAGGGATAGGTCAAAGTCAAAGGATAGAGAAGAAGCTTTAGGTAGTTTAAATCATGATTTAGGTTGATTTAGGCTTTAGGTAGGTTTGTTATCTCATAAAGCCAAATTAAGTTTAGGATTAGGTACATAAGTTAGGTTTGATCAATATTAGGCTAGATTAAAACCACTTTTTAGGAGAATCGATTCTAGTTTAGTAAGTGAAAGATCTAATATAGCCTTATTCAGTTTGTTTTCATCCCTAGACTTAAGGTAAGATGATCAGAAAAGTTTTATTATTGCCATCGAGATTACAGGAATGAGAGAAAATAAGTGTTTAGATATATGAAAGGTGGTTGATTGCCTACTGAAGAAGGGGGTTAGATCAATTTGTTGTAAATAAATTTAAGCTTAAATATAGTGGTGACATGAATAATCCCGATTAAAAAAAGTTGGTGCTATACCTAAGGGAACCTCACCTAGGACTAAGGTTATCGACAAAATAGTAGGAAGGGATTTAAAGTGATCAGATCCCAAATGAAGAAATATGTGCATAAGATATTAACATTATAGTCAAGGAAAAGAAGAGGAGGAGATTAATATAATAACTTATTTTTGAAGAAGATGATCTTAAGGTAGTTAATCCTGATGATGACATAATAGTCACTATAGTGATCTTAGCTAATTATAAAGTGAAAATGATATTGGCAGATAATGGGGGTTATAACAATATTTATTATAAAATGTTTTCTTATGATTGATGGAACTTTAGTATAAAATGTGATTATAAGAAACTTTCTTTGTGCTCCCTAATATTTATGCTACCACTATACCAATTATTGATGAAATTCTCCACTAAGAATGATATGGATGAGATATATGAGACCCTAAAGCAACTAGGTAGTACTATTTGATGTTTTTAAAGGATTGTTAGAGCTCTAAATTTCAAAAGATTTAATAAAAATATTTTTAAAAAATGGAATTAAATTAAACCATAAAAGGCTGAAATAAGTTAACTTTACAAGTACTCTCATGATGAGAGTTTAGAGTCAAAGTAGTCTACTAAGCTACTTAAGCATTCCAAAAATGTTACAAACTCCATACTAACTACTAATTTATATGTCAATTCTAATTAAATCTAAAGATAGCTTATTAAAAATGGTGTTTATATGAATTCTAATGGAATTAATTGCTCTTTAGTGAATTGCTCATAATTTCACTCCTTGTTGTAGAAATTGCACCTATTTCTTTCATCTTAAATATCCAGCACCAGATAAGATAAGGCAATGTAATAACACCAAGTGAAATCTCTTTCAACATGCAGTAAATTAATACTCTAGCTGATGATTTGTTGCCACTCCTCTGCAAGACTATTTATACATATTTATGAAGAAATATTTTTTATACTCCACTAGTGTACTTGCATTTGAAGAATAGTTATGAGGTGCTCTCCAATTGACTTTTACAAAGATTACACTAGTTTTTCATGTGGTTAAACTTGTTTAATTTTCCAATGGTGGGTAATCTATCTCTTATAGCTCTTCATAATGTTGTAGTAGTTTTAAGAAGATTATATTTGCACCAAACTAACTTATACTACGAAATTCACATCAAGTTCTGTTGAAACAACTTTTTATAAGATGCATAGCTGAAGTTACCATTGGTAGTTGACCACCACCAATTCTTGTCACACATATTTTCATTTAACACCTGTATATTAATCTCTATATACATATTTCTATCATTTATATGCAAGAAGATCTTAACTTTAAGCATCAATGCAATTATGAGATTTTGATTATCTAAAATACTGTCTCTCAAATCTTGTAACTCTACTTTATTCTTTAGAGGAAATCTTGGGATCCAGTTATCATGCCAGAACAAAGTGATCATCCTATTTCTATTTTTTTAATTTATGATTTGAGTATGCTTCTCATCTTAAGAATTTCTTTTAGTGTAGCAAAAGCATTTCTAGTTGTAAGATCAATTTCCCATATACTCTGATCCTTAAAGTAGTATCCAGGCACCATTTTGCATCATAATGATTTTTTATCAATTAATCTCCATAGTCTCTTAACAAGCATACATGAATTAAATAGTTTTAAAGGAATTATGTTTAAACCTCCATGTTTTTTTTATTTGCATACTTCATGCTATTTGATATTAGCTTTATAACCACCATCACTTCCCCCTAACTAAAGAAATTTTCTAAGGATCTTATCAATAATTTTGTTCATAGCTTTTGAAATGGAAAAAAGAGTAGCCTAATTATATAGATTAAAGTTTACACAGTTGTAATCAATTGAGCTATGCTAACTAAAGATAACGCTTTCATACTCCAACCTAAAATTTTTGCTTATTTCTTGTCAACAAAAGTTTTAACCTTCCATAGCTTAATCTAGTGGTAGCTATTGGATTCTAAGATAAGAAAATGATAAAGACATGTCTCTAAAACTAATGACGCTTCCTACCATTTTCTCTAATCCTTTGCACATATGGAAATGTGAAAGGAACATTTATCAATGTTGACGTGGAGAACGAATAGTTTAGTGAATATTTTGATAACCTTCATTGTAGCTGAAAGAGAAATTTTGTCCACTTTAGTTAAGATAATTAGATTATCAGCAAAGATGAGGTTAGTGATGCCCAATTTTTAACATTTGGAATGATATTTGAAATGATTTGTTTTCTCCATAATTCTTTTCAGAAGTCTGTGAAACACCTCCATAACAATAGTGAATAAGTATAATGAAGATAAATCACCTTATCTAATGCCTTTAGAGCTGTTAAAGTTACTTATGGGCTCTCCAATGATGAGTACACTAAAAGAAGGTTTGGTGAAGCAAAATGTCATCCATTCTGTGAAACACTTTGGAAAATCCAAGTCTCTCATGATATTATATAGAAAATTCTAGTCAACATTGTCATAAGTCTTCTTCAGATCAACTTTAAAATATAGTTTTTACCCTCTTTTTTTATTGGAATATCCCTTTATAAACTCTTGCATAAGCAAGATGTTGTATCCCATTTCTCTACCAAGTATGTACGTCCTTTATGCACTATCCACATAATTGATTCAGAGTTCCTTTACCTTTTTATTAAGATTTTTAAAACAATTTTAAAGATTGAGTTGTACCAAGCTATAGACCTAAAGTCTCTAAAGTTCTTTTGTTCACCACCTTTAGGAATGATTGTAATGAAATTGCCATTAATCTCATCAACCATCCTCTTCTTCTTAAAAAGTTCAAAAATAATATCTTGCACCATATCTTTGATGATAATCCAAAGTTTAATGAAAAACAACACGTTGAACCCATCAGGTCTTGGTGCTTTATAAGGATTCAAATATTTGACAATTTGCTCAATTTCTTATATGGTTATAGGTTTGAAAAGTATCTCAACTTCTTGTGGTAATTTAATCCCACATATGATACTTTTTAACACTTCAACTGAAGATTGAGCATTGGTGGGGGAATTTATATAACTAGAGAAGTAATTGTAGGCCTCTTATTTTAGCATATCTTGATTAGATGTGGTTTAATTGTTAACCATTAATTTGAAGATTATGTTTACAAATTTGTTAGTAATCACTGATTTATAAAACAAAGATAAACATTTGTCCCCTCCTTTTAACCACTCAATTCTAGATCTCTACCTTATAAAGGAGTGGTCATAAGATAGAGCCCTTAAAAGATTATAAATTGCATCTAAGATCATCTTATAATGTGGCTTTTTGTACAAATCATCATAAACTGAGATCAAAGCCTTTTTACTGTGGCAACAAGATGATGTATATTTCCTAAAATTTCCTTTTACAATAGCTTGAGACTTTGTTTGATTACATGCATTCTTTTAATATATTTAAACTACATAGAACCATATACATCATTACTGACTCTTTTCTATAAAGCATCCTCAAAACCTATAACGTCAATCTAAAAATTGTTAAATATAAAAGGTTATCTAAATTTTACAGTTTTTGTCAAAGTGATTGTAGGTGAGAGATCTAATAGGTAGGTGTTAAGAAATAAGGTGAAGTTGTTTGGGGATTGCTAGAGCCATTCAAGGTTAGACTTCTATCTAATTTTTTTCCTAACAAGATTGTTTCCCTTTTTTTTTTTGCTCCACGTGAAAAAATTTCCCCTCAAGGCCACATTAAATACTTTAATATCTAAAAAATAAATTCTTAAGTCTTGACAAGGAGTCTTATTTACATGAACATCCTCTACCTCTTTAGATGAAATAATGGAATTAAAGTCTCTAATGGGTAACCAAGTTCTTTTTTGTATGATTTGAGATCCTTCTGATTACATTCTAGAGATGACTTCTTTGATAACCATTGTTATGACCATATATAAAAGAAATTTGACAAGCAATCTTTGTGGTTTTACAAATAGCATCAGTATGAATCAACTGATATGTAATGCATATTGGAGAAACTTCAACAAATTTACTGTTATAGAAAACTAGGATTTTTCCATTAGGATGTTGATCAAAATCTGCTATCTCTGTCCACTCATAGCTTAACAATTCAAAATATCATAATTCCTAGCTGTAATAATGGATTCCAAAACAAGCAGGAGATCAGGTTTATTCTCAATAATAAAATCCTTAATACCTTCTTTGCAAGAGCATTGGCTCCTCTGATGTTCCAAACTACAATTTTCATGTTTTGTAGCTTTGAGTAGGTGGTTTCGTTTTACTACTAGATTTCCTCCTGAATACAGTTTCAAATACTTATTTAGAGATGTTACTATCACCCTCCAAGTTATCAGTTGGTTGCTTTTTCTTCTCCAACACTTAAGCGTTCAAATTTTTTTTTCTATGTTCTACACATCTGAAAGGTTTTGCGTTGTTATTTGTACATTCAGTTTTGAAGTTTCCTCTCTTTCTTTATTGGTTATAGGTTTAGCTTGCATTTTTTCCACTTCCTGGTTTTTTTGTTGTTGTGATCAAGAGCTTCTATTTCATTAGCTTTCTCCAATTTTAAACGTCTTACCAGTAGGAATCCATTTCATTCTAGGCTGTTCTTTATCAATTTTCCATGCATAAGTAACTTTTAGATTATCTTTCACGATTTCAATTTGTTCATTCAAAATTACAATGGGAATAAAATCAAGTAAATAAGTCGTTGAGCTAACCAAAACACAAAATCTTGTAAAGTTAATTTTAGATACCTCAGTTGTTGCTTGATCCATGGAAATGGGTTTGCCAATATAGCTTGCAAAATAACTTAACCTATTTTTTGTCTAATATTCTAAAGTAACATCATGGATTCTAATCCATAAAGGTATGTTATCTTACTTTTATCTCATCAATTCTCATTCCAGGCCTCTATAGTTGCAATAGTATTGGTTTTCTTTGAAGATGCTAAGGAACAGCTTTAATTACCTTACTAATAGCTTCCTTATTTTTGAACTTGAAAAAGAAAGTGTTATCACTATTAACAAGGATATCCAACAAACTACATTGTTTCAAATTAATGACTAATACTTTTATCACTGAAAAACTATCCTATTACTAAAGAAAATGCCTATTAGTGTAAAGCACCATTTCTGTGCACTTACTAGACTTCTGTGGGAGGTGATAACATTTTTTGCTTTTAACTTAGTAACTTAACCTAGCATCAGGGATGTTATCACTAGCCATATACACCCATGTTTTTCTAACATTTAAAGAGCTGAAAATGTTTTAAGCTAGCTAGGAAGCAACTTGGAGTGGTGTTTGATCTGAAACAATAGGTGTTTGAGCTGAAATTAGAGGCAAGAAATCATTTGAAAGACCCATTGTTCCAACAAACAATATCAAGACATAATAGATAAAAGACAAAAGTGTAACTAAGCAAGTGCCCACTCGAAGTAGAAATGCTAACAAGAATCAACAGGAGAACTATAGAAGAAGTAATTTAAAAGTTCAAAAGGTTCACAAAAGTATGAGAATACTAGGTAAAGGTCAAAGTGACCAGCTACAGTGAGAAAGAAACAGTAACCACAGAAAGGACAGTTGAGTAAAGAAGCAAAGAACAATGTAGGAAGTAGTCAGTAGGCAAGAAGATCAGTAACTTTCAAGCAGGAAAAGGTGGTAGTACGAGAGAGAAGACAGACATAGAAGGGGGTTTCTTATGTTAGCAATGAGTGAAATTGGCTAAGATATAATTGAATAATGAGATTGAGGAAAAAGTACATGGAGGAACCTATATGAGAGATAAAGGAGGTGAATGTGTGAGGAACTATGTAAGAGAAACTAGTGAAGGTGAAAATTGGAATTGAAAAGTACTTGTGGAAATCTTCACTTAAAGGCTTGAAGAAATGGGAGGAATCGATTTTAAAGTTACTGCATAAGTTAAATTCTAACCTTAATTACCAGTTTAGGAAAAAGAAGCAAAACTTTGCCCTAGAGAGATATATGGCTATTGAGGAGCAAATGTAGAAGTTATTGAAGGAAAATTTCATTTGTGGGCTCTAATATCTCGAATGGCCAACCAATATGGTAATGGTCAAGAAGTCAAGTGAAGAATGGCTATATGTGTAGATTTTATAAACCTAAGAAAAGCTTGCCTGAAATATAGCTATCATTTTTCCAAAATATACAAACTTGTAAATGTAGTGGTACTACATGAATGGCTAAGCTTTATAAACATGTATTTAAGATAACCAAATCCCTATATGTGGGCTTGCTATAAAGAAGACATTTTTTATTATATGTAATGGCACTTATTGCTAACAAGGTGATGCCTTTTGGGTTAAAAATGTATAACTTACCAAGATTTTATAATGGTCAAGAAGTCAAGTGAAAATGGACTATGTGTATAGATTTTATAAACCTTAAAAAAGCTTGCCTGAAATATAGCTATCATTTTTCCAAAATAAACTAACTTGTAAATGTAGTGGTACTACATGAATGGCTAAGCTTTCTAAACATGTATTTAAGATAACCAAATCCTTATATATGGGCTTGCTATAAAGAAGACATTTTTTGTTATATGTAATGGCACTTATTGCTATCAAGGTGATGCCTTTTGCGCTAAAAATGTATAACTTACCAAGATTTGATCAATAAGTTGCTTAATCTATATTGCATAAGTGTGTCGAGGCTTAATTGATGATATGATCACTAAAATCAAAAATAAAATAAAACATATAACATACCTAAAGGGTTATTTTGAGACAATATAAAGATTTAAAATGAATTACAACTCTAAAAAATGTATATATTTTCATATCGACAAGAAAGTTCTTGGATTTTATAGTTAACTAAAGAGGCATTGAAGCTAATTTGGAGAAGATAGAGGAGAATCAGGCCATGGAGCCACTATGCTCTATTAAAGATGTATAGAGGCTACCAGGGAGAATTTCAAATCTATCCAAATTCTTTTCGAAGTTTATTAATCATTATTTGCCTTTACTTTGCATGTTGTAGTGTCATTAGGCCTTTGAATCACTTAGTTGTTTAAGAGTAGACAGTTAGTTTAGTTTTGGTGAGGGAAGATTAAATCCAATTGAGGCCAATAGATTATATCAACAAGATCCTATAAAGGGCCAAATAGAGATACTAAAAGTTAGAAAAGTTAACTCAAAACTGGTGGTCTATATGAGAAAGCTCAGACTCAAACAATATTTTAAGCATATATAGTAAAGGTAGTCTTAAACCTGCCACTATAACATATATTATATAAGCTTAACTTCTCTAAACGACTAGTTAAATGGTGGCTAGAACTAAGTAAATACAATATCTAGTATATATTAATAGCATCCCTCATTTTGTAAGTGATTTTCAATTTCTTGATGGAGTGTATAAGTCAACCAATTTAATGGATATTGATTGGTGTTTTTTTTCACTATTCTAGTATAAGACTATAAATAGTGGACCTATCTTTTTTCAATATTATATTGATAAGTAGATTATTTATTGGACCCCGTTATCGGAGTCTAACTCCTGCTTGCTCTGATACCACACTGTTAGACCCCATTTCTAGAGTCCAACTCAAAGGTCATAAAACGTGAGCTTATTACCATAATGTGGGCGTAATCCAATGAAAAACACCTTAACCGTTCTTAATTCATCTTCATGCTTTTATATCATAACATATCTTACTTATATGTCACCACAATTCCTATTCAAAATTCATCAT
>JAOQMS010000001.1:12817214-12835190 GCA_027563885.1 Erythroxylum longipes | reverse complement strand
AAGATTAAGTACAAATATATATATATATAGAGAGAGAGAGAGAGATTACTTCCAACTAATCTTAAGAATCAAACTTTGTTAAAAATGTAGCTGAGGAATACTATTCGAACTTTAAAACTCTTGTTTTGTCGAGTGTTTATATCCCGTACAACTTTTGTCTCTTAAACTTACCTTTTAAACTCATAAGATAAGATTTTATGTATCACACGTGGTAACCTATACAATCGTATGTGGTGACATTTTTCGACTTTTAAGCCTCAAAACCCGATGCTGTGGAGATACAAGGTTATGGTGAGTTACACAGTTAGCAGACATGACCCTGTCCACTAATGACATAGGCGTATTTGACTCCACTTAGGCGTGTCTGATCTTAAACATCATTATTCAACTTACACACGATTAAAGAAGATTACTCAATCATCCACACAGTTGTGTCCTCCATTGACATGAGTGTGTGCAACCCAAACACCGGCACGCCATCTAAAAACAGCTTCCAACCATCAGTTTCTATTCTAAATCTACTCAACCTTCGTTCCTTTTAATTCGTAAAGATAGCTAAATCCTCTAGAGCCTATATTTAGTGGTATTAGTTTAGGGGTTGTTTGTTTTCGTTTTATTTTTAGATTTTTTGTTGTGATTTTTGTAAATTAAAAAATGTCCCTTAAAATAGCGTTTGGTTAATCACGTTTGTATATTTCGTTTTTTAAAATTAAAAAACTGCAACTAATTTACGAAAATATAAAAATAACATTTTCGTGATTTCTAAAAACAAGTTTTCATCTATTTTGAAACTTTTTTTTTCACGAACACAAATCATATTCAGGTTTCTCTCTTCTGCGCTGGCTTTGTCTTCTGCATCTTTTCCAGTGTTGTAATATCTCCAGGTTTGTTGCTATCTATTGCTTCCACGATTTCTCTTGTCTCTCTTGTCCATAACATCAAACCTATTATACTTCTTGCGACTATCAACACTACTTTCTTGCTTTCTCTTTGTGTTACTCTGAGTTGTGTATATTGACTGATCAAAAAGAAAAAGAGAAACCGTGACGGAAGAGCGATATAAACCAACACAGAATCGTGAAAACGAAGAAAGATATGAAGAAAATAGACGTAGCCATACTCACTAAAAGCACCCATGTAAAACTTCTGCTTTGAGCATAAGCATCTGCAATTTTTCGTGACAATAAAGAAGACGACACGCTCTCGTAGAACCAACATAGAAATGTGAACAGCCCATGAAATAATGTTATTAAAATCGAAAGCTACAGCTGTTTTCTTGAGCCTCATGTCCCGTTTTTTTCTTCGTCACGTCTTTGTAGCTGTTTTATTCTTGATCTTCACATCATTTTAAAGTGGCTTTCTCCTTGTCCTCTTGCTTTTATAGCTATTTGATTCTCAGCCTCACGTCTTTAATGTAGCATAGAGTGGAGCACAGCATAGAGTAGAGGACAGGTCTCATCTCACGTCATTTTGGTGTGTCATAAAATAATATTTTATTGTTACGCTATAATTGCATATAGAGTAGCCGACACTTCTTTCCTAGCTAGCTTTGCCTTTATTCACTATTGCCTTTAATGAGATCTTCTGTCCTAGCTAGCTTTGCCGAAACCTTCAATTTTCTATCTTCACCACAGTTGACATCGTAATAACCCAAAAGAGCCACAAAAGATCCTATTAATTAATAGCTAATATATATTAGCAAGTGTTTTATGATTATAATCCTAATTCTTCCTGTGTTCCTTTAGACGAATATATAATTGCAGTATAATTACGAACTGTAAGCTCTTCCATATTGCTTTATCCTAGTCACGAATTTGTGTTGTGAATGTTAATACATGTTGACAAAGATGTCTAATAATTGACCATTAAATAAATTAGAATTCAAATTGAACACATTGGTGTAAGACATTATTGTAGCACATTAAAAAGTCCATATTTTTCTATCAATTTTGTGTTGTGTTGAAAATTTTTCCATTTGTAACATTTCAATTATATTATAAGTTTCTCGATCCTTTGCTCATGAATCTTGTTGAAGTGGCCTATTATGTTTTCAAGAATTATAATATGATGGACATATTTTATTGATTAGAATGACTTAATATAATTTTTAATTTATATAATTTTATTATATACAATTTATGTGTAATTTTAAATAATATTTGATTTGCATATATTTTAATTTTAGTTATAATGATAAATAATTAATTAAAAAATATAATGCATTATATTATAATTATCACACATAAGAGTATAATTACAAAAAAAAGAAACAGGATGATAAAATCAAATATATTTTTGTTTTTAGTTTTTTATTACAAATTTGAACTAAACAGGTTTTTGTTTTCAGTTATTATATTACAAATCTCAACTAAACAGGTTTTTGTTATTTTAAGGAAAAAACAGAAACCAAAAACAGGAAATAAAAACAAAAAATAACAACAAAAAATAGAAGTGGAACTAAACGACTCCTACGTAAACATGTCCAAAATGAGGCTAGCCTACAAAAATCTCCCCCTCTAACCCATTTTGGAAGATAAATATATCACCTCGTTAATCACTTGAATGCCATCAGTGTGGATCTTCTCTAAACAATCCATTTTCTCTTTCATAGCCCTGAGCTAAAATTCTTTGTCTTTGAGTAACTGCACCTCTTGAAAATTCTTGACTCATCCTTAATAGTGACTGGGAGATATTTTAAACTAGGTTATCTTGATGAAGGTTTCTTCATTATAGTTGACCTTCAAAGTTGGAAATCTTCCAACACTTAAGCTGGTTACTCCCCTGTTCACGATGCTCATGGACCTCATCTGCAACATCTATAGGATGTGGCTCATGTGACTTATCTTCATCAGTTGCACCTAATCATTACCATCTTGTGAAACTCAATTCCTTTTCCTTCTTCATCTTTAGGCTAGGAATAAGAGATGTATCTGCATTATTGGGAGACGAACAACTTGAAGTAGTCTCATCTTTGTTTGATGATATATGTATCTATCTCATACTCGTAGTAGACTATGTCCCTGCTCCTAACAACTTCCTACTTTTTAGGGTCATGGAGCCTGGAGCCAAACTCCTCATCACTACATCCAACAAATATACAAGGAGTAATTTTTGAATCTAGCTAATTATATTCATCATTATATCACATAAAATTACATAACATTACTTATTAAGAGTCTCAAATTCACACAACAACAAGATTCATTCGTACATATATAATGAAGTACCAAACTATAAAAATACATCTAAAATTAATTACCAATAGTTAATGGAATATGTGAATGCTCGAAGTTCATAGTTCACGTACCTATTGCTACTATATGCCTCATGCACAACATATAGAATTTCACGTAATCCAACCTTGGGACCATCAAATTGACAAAAAATCTATTCTCACTTGTAGCTTCAAATTAAGGTTCTCCATTAACATACTTGTGAAAATTTTTTAAATATTACAAACAGTCATATAACACGCAATTAATATGCAGATATAATAAAATAATTAACATAAAAAGTTTTATATGAGATATACCTATATGAATTCCAAAAAATGTAGACTCTCCAAGTAAAAACATATAGTTGGAGATATTTCGTTTTCTTCCGCATTTAGTTTATTCTAATGTATATTACTGTTGAATATATATTGAATTGACATATATTTGGTACCAGAGTGGAATAACCTCTGCCTTGTTTTATTTTTTGGAGAATTTTGAATTTAAAAAAATTCAAATTAAAAAATTTTCATTTTATATTTGTTTTTGGAAGTTTTTATTTCGATTAAAGGTATAAATCTTCAATTAAGTGTTTTGGAAGTGTTTCTACATTTTAAAAAAATCAAAATATTTTGGTGTTTTTATGATCTGGTTTGGTTTGATATCTGACGAGTTACGAACCGGGTCGTTATGACCCAGCTAGAAGTTGAAGAAGACCTCTCACCAAACGGCATCGTTTTGTTTGTTTATTAAAAACCTGCACCCACATGGGGCGCATAGTAAGCCTCTACCAACTTAATTGAATCTTATTTTCTAATTTATTATACATTGAAATTATATTTGTATAAATGTTCAAAATGAGTCATATCATCACATAATTATTACTTCTATATTTTGCATTATGAAGAGAATTTTGAATAAAATGTTTTAGTGATTAATTATTAAGGCTTAGCCATAACAACTCTAATTATATAAAATTATATATATATGTAATTATTCACATAAAGAGTTGGAACATTTAATTGTAGTTAATTATTTTACTATAATAAATTTTATCTCACAGTAATTTTTATTATATTTGAATAATTAATTAGGATGAAATGTCAATTTTTTTTTTCTAATTTTCCCACATGTATTAGAAATTGGAATTGAGAGGTGAGAACTACAAGATTTGGAAGGAGAGAAATTTTCTTCATCTGGGGTGGATGGACATTGATTATGCTATTCAGAAGAATGAACCACCTAAGGTAACTGAGGCTAGCACTATAGCTGAAATTGCTCTTTATGAATGTTGAGAGCGATATAATCACCTAAGTGTGATTAAGGTTATTCTTGATATTTTATAGGCCCTGGGCAAAGTCAAAAAAGGCCCCCTATTCATAAAGAACAAAAAGAGAAAAAATAAGGGGTCCTTTTTGTTTCTCTTTATGAGGGGCAAGAGTGGGCTCTTGACCCTCATAAAGAACAAAATGAGGCAAAATAAGGACCCTTTTGTTGTCTATTTTGTTCTTTATGATAGTGGGCCTTGGGTAGGTGCCTTTCCCACCTTTGCCCAGGGCCGAGCCTGAGTGTGATGTTCATAAAAACCAAAATTTGTACTAGCATTCATGGTTTTGTAAAACAACATGACAATGTCCATGCTCTACTGAAGACTATTGATGAGCAATTCAAAATTTCAAAAAACGCATTTGTAAGCACCCTGATTATGAATTTTTCATATACAAAACTCACTGGTGTTTAAGGTGTGCGTGAGCATATCATAAAGATCAGGGACATTACGGTTCAGTTAAAGAAACTCGAGGTTAAGATGTCTAATTCTTTGCTCTTGCATTACATTTTTAAAATCTCTTATAATATATACAATAATAAGTAGTCAATAAATGGATTAATGACCAAGTTTGTTCAAGAGGAAGGGAGATTGTCGATAGAACAGGGAGAGAGTTCACTGAGTGAACATTTGGTTGTTCAAGGAAAGAAGAAAATCAAGCCAACATAAGAAAAAACGGTTAAATACCTGCTCAAGCTGACATTAAGTAGGAAGTTAAGTGCTTATTTTGCAAGAAAAAGGACACATGAAGAAGGATAGTGTTAAAGATAAGGAATGACTTGAAAAGATAGGTAATCTAATCTCACTATTTTGCTTTGAATCTAATATGGCTGAAGTTTGTCATGACACCTATGGATTGATTCTAGTTGTATAATTCATGTTACAAATGAGTTGCAAGATTTGCAAAACCCAAGGAAGCCAGTGAGAAGTGAGCAATATATCTTATCCACAAACAAGATGCATTCACATGTCGAGGTTGTTGTGGATTGCAATTTAATTTTATGTGTTGGTTTTATTTTAAAATTAGAAAAGATATTTTATATTTCCAGTTTCTCTAGGAAATTGATTTCAGTTTCAAGACTTGTACCATTTGGATATTCATTTAATTTTTCAGATGAATCTTTTAAGTTAAATTATAAATATGAATTTGTTAGGAATGGTATATTATTTAATGGTCTTTTTTGTTTTAATTTACAAGATAATACTTGTTACAATGCAAAACATTTTCATGTTGGAACAAAACGTTATGCTATGAATGAAAATTTCTCTATTTTATGGCACTAGAGATCAGGAAGTATATCCATAGAAAGGATTAAAATATTGGTGAATAATGGAGTACTTAGTACTTTAGATTTTACTTATTTTGAATTTTTATAGACTACATAAAGGGATAAATAGTCTAACAAATCAAAGAAAGGTGCCAAGAGAAGTTAAAACATATTAAAGATCATATAAACGGATATTTGTATTCCAGATATGTACTCGTATGGTCAGAAATACTCTCATTTATAGATGATTACTCACGATATATGTATCTCTACTTGCTGCATAACAAGAATGAAGCATTAGATGCTTTCAAAATACTCAAAGTTGAAGTAAAGAAACAATGTGGTAAGCAAATTAAGATCATGAGTTCTGATAGAGGTAGGGAATATTATGATAGATATACTGAAAGTAGACAAGCACCTACTCTATTTGTGAGATATCTTCAAGAAAATGGGATAGTAGCCCAATACACTATGCCTAGATCTTCGGACCAGAATATTGTGGCAGAAAGAAGAAAACGAACATTATTGGATATAGTACGGAGTATGTTGAGTAGCTATAAACTTCCTAAGTCCTTATGGACTGAATCTCTTAAGAAGACAATGTATATATTAAACCGAGTACCAACCAAGACTGTTCTAAAGACACCATTTGAGTTATTTAAATTTTAGAAACCAAGTTTGCAACATATACATGTTTAGGGATGCCCATTTGAAATAAGAATTTATAATCCATAAGAGAAGAAATAGGACCTAAGGACCATAAGTGGGTGTTTCATTGGATATGTCAAAAAGTCTAAAGGATATAGGTTTTATTGTCCATCACATAACACTAGAATTGTGGAATCAAGAAATGGAAAATTTCTTAAGAATGACTTGATTAGTGGGAGGGATCACTCTCGAGATTTGGTTTTTGATAATGATCATTTGGATACTCAACCTTTCACCTCAAATAGTAAGGTGATTGTCATTCACAATGCTCCTCTGATTCAAATAGACATTGTACAACCAACTATTGAAATTCAACAGTATACGATCAATATAAATGACAATCATGAAATTTCACAAGTTGTTGATAATTCAATAGATCCAGTTATTCAGGAATTACTTGAAAGCATTCAACAACTAGTTGAACAACAAACTCTACAAGAGGATGTTAGTGTAACATTAAGGAGATCTATTAGAGCAAGGAAATCAACTATTACTAGTGATTATGTTGTATATCTACAAGAATCTAACTACAATATAAAAGGTAAGAATAATTTTGAAATCTTTTCACAAGCCATGAGTTGCAAAGAATCAAATTTATAGTACAATGCCATGAAGGAAGAAATGAATTTTATGAAGAATAATGATGTTTGAGATCCCGTTGAGTTGCCTAAAGATGCAAAACTCATAGACTGCAAATGGGTATTTGAAACAAAGAAAGGCTGATTAGGCAACATTAAGAGATATAAAGCAAGAATCGTTGCTAAAGGATTCACTCAAAAAGAAGGAATCAATTACATAGATATACATTTTCTACTGTGTCTAAAAATTTTTCACTTCGTATAATTTTGGCATTGTTTGCTCATTTTGGAATGGAATTGCATCAAATGAATGTGAAAATAACTTTCTTAAATGGTGACCTAGATGAAGAGGTTTACATGAAATAACCAAAAGGATTCATCTCTAGTAATGGTGATCATTTAGTTTGCAAGCTTAAAAGATCCATGTATGGATTGAAACAAGCATCCTGCCAGTGGTATTTGGAATTCCATGATGTTATCTCATCATTTGGTTTTGGAGAAAATATCATGGATCAATGTATATACCAAAAGGTTAGTAGGGGCAAATTTTTTTCTTGTATTATATGTGGATGACATATTACTTGCAACCAATGATTAGGGTTTGCTATATACCGTGAAACAATTTCTCTCTAAGAATTTTGAAATGAAAGATACTGGTGATACATCTTATATCATTGGCATTAATATCTATCGAGATAGATTTCATGGTGTTTTGGGTTTGTCTCAAGAAATCTATATTAATAAAGTTTTATAGAGATTTCAAATAAAAGATTATTCACTAAGTGTAGCTCCTATTGTGAAAGGAGATAGGTTAAATTTGGACCAATGCCTGAAAAATGATTTTAAAAGGGAACAAATGAAAAACATTCCATATGTTTTTACAATCAAAAGTCTGATTTATGCTCAGGATTGTACAAAACATGACATTGCATTTGCTATTGGAATGTTAGGCAGATATTAGAGTGACCCAGGATTAAATCACTGAAGAGATGTAAAGAAAGTATTGAGATACCTTCAAGGGACCAAAGATTACATGTTTATGTACAAATGAATCGAAAAACTGGACGTAATAGGGTACTCAGATTTAGATTTTTCTAGGTGTGTTAATCCCATTTATAGGCCATTGAGAACATACTGTGACAATTCAGCCACTATTTTTCTGGCTAAAAACTACAAGAGTAATAGTTGGAGTAAATATATCGACATTAAGTTTTTATCTACAAGGCAACGTGTCAAGGAAAAGAAAGTGGTCATTAAACATGTTAGCACTAAACTGATGATAGTTGATCCTTTAACAAAAGGCATGCCGCCAATAAAGTTCAAAGAATGTGTTGTTAGAATAGGATTGGGTTCCATTATATAGTTTTCATTGTATAGACAATGTTATTTTCGTAAAACTCTTATAATATTTTCTCATATTACGGTGCATATTATTGAATTTTGAGAAAATTGATTATTTTATACATGGAATAAACGTAGGTTTTATTTATTAAGTAATACTACCACATTCAAGTTGATACAAAATATAGTATATTGTAATATATGAAAGATAATACTCAACAACAAGATGACTATCACCATGATTCATATATTATATTTGGATCGGATTAAGATTTGATACCAAGTTAAACATATGGATCAAGTGGAAGAATGTGACGATTTTTCATATTCTAGTTTAATACCCATAAATGGTCCAACGTTATGTAGTTAATGGATATGAATGTCCTGCTTTTGTGGTAACTATCAATGTGCTCAATGGGAGCACATTGATAAATGTTTTTCCTTGCAGACTTTTAAGGTCCTTAAGCTCTTTTACCTTTCTGAAAAATACACCATCGATTCAGGAACTGAGAGTTTAGAAGAATTCCAAAACGTAAACTCTCCAAGCAAAAACATCAATGACTGGAGGTATTTTGTTTTCTTTCGCATTTAGTTTATATGTTATTCTAACGTATATTACTGTTGAATATATGTTGAATTGGCTTACAAAATATATTAATTATTATACTTCTTATTTAACCAAATTAAGAATTTCAAAAATTTTACAACTTTGTTTTTGAGAAATAATTTGTCATGACTGTCAATCGAGTGATCTTATTAATCAATCATTTTAATCTTTTTTTTCAAAAAAAAGTACTTTAGTTTTTGTTTCCTAATAACTTCCTTCAATTGATCAAATGTCGATTGAACCCTCAACCAATAGATCCATTCCTGATTCCTTCATCGGTGGATCGACGATAGACTTACAAAGGACCCCCAAGGGGTTGTTTATATAGTAATGTAACCTTAATCCTACATAGAGTAGGAATTTGAAATAGTGTCAACTAAGGAAAGAAAACCTACATAAAGTAGGAATCTACACAAAGTAGGAATCTACATAGAGTAAAAGTCTTGAAGGCTTGAGTCATATCCCAACATAGATTGTCACAATTTTGTATAAGATGAAAAACTTTGTATTATTTCTCACTTTATATAATAGTATTTTCAATATAAGAAATAAAGAATTAAAAATCAAATACCTTTTTGGATTGACATCCTTATAAATAAAGAATTATAAATGAGGAAAAGAGCTTGATGTTTGCTCTTATGGACCTTACTGGCTATTAGCAAGGTGATTGTAAGGACTTTGTTGATACCTTGTTAAGCTTCGTTGGATCCCATGAAACCAGTCATCATATTGATTCGGACATTACTTAATAAAGTTGTGGAAACAATAATGAGCAATTGTATTTTGCATAGGCTAAAATAATCCATATTTTTATGGGTACAGGAGTATAAGATATATATTGCTATAATTACATAAATCAATCCTACTTCTAAGCCTATAAAGACGTGATCCACAATTAGTGGAGTTGACCTTTTCCTTTCCTATCCTGAACCAACATAATATATATTAATTACAAGATATTCTTAATACTCCCCCTGAAGTTGGAGAGTGAAGATTATGAACGCCCAACTTGTCTTGCAGTGTAACACACCATTACCATAGGACATATGCCCGAAATTTTTAAAAATATCCAAGCACATACCCTACAAGAATGACGTGTTAGAGCATTCACATTCACTTAGTATGGCATCATACACATTAGAAGTAATCATAAAACAAAAAATATATATAACAAAACATGTTTTACACTGTTATTTCATTACAAACCGGTCATATATTCACATTACAAAAACCATCTGTGATCAAATTGTTTTAATCAAAAGATTCTACATATAATTAAAAATATACAAAGTACTCTATCTAAAATCCTCATATGACAGCTGACTAGACCTTTGAGCCATATCTTGATCCAAAATGGATAGTACTAAACTTTAGTTAGCTTGCTCTACTAGCAAGGTCTCCTCCTAGTACCTTAAAATCAACGTTGCAATTTTAATAAGTTTTGTAAACTCAGTGAGTGAATCATCATCGATGTGTTCACTCAAAATAGAGCACATATACATCGATGAATAACATTCAGCTCAATCAAAGTAACGCTTCATTCAGAGCTATAACTCATATTCTACAATTTGCACCATAATAAAAGAAGCATTTAAAAATACAATCACGTGTTAAGTCTCATCCTTCAACTACCAATTGTCACTTAATGTTTGGTCCATTTGTCACTTAACTATACCACCATTTGTCACTCACTTGTTCTAGCCATTTGTCATCTAATTAGTTAGCCATTTGTCACTTATTTTCAGTGCCACATGTCACCATTTCATAGGCCTAACTAACTTAAATTTTCATGTATCAATTTGTCTTGCCATTTAATATTTTTCCTAGACTAGATGGATATAACATCGTATCAATCACCCAATTCTAAAAATAAATTCCCAATTCACTAATTTTAATCCATCCAAAAACAAAATTGTAGACACAAACAACACACAATTATGCAATCACATTATAATTATTTAAAATCTTTCATACCTCAGAATTAGTCAATTGAGTGCATATACTATCTTTGAAATGTGTACAAAATACAATTCGTGTATGAATGCTAATGTTATGCATGTATATGCAATGATTGATCTAGGATTCTAACCATAAACATGTTCTGAAAACTGGATGTTACACGCAGCTTCTCAAATTGTTCCTTTCCTAAGGCCTTTATGAATATATCTGCTAGCTGCAAATTTGTAGGCACATAAGAGGGTGAATCATACCGGCCTGTAATTTTTCCTGAACTATATGACAATCTATCTCAATATGTTTAGTACGTTCATGGAAAACAAGATTCGTTGTAATGTACAAGACTGCCTGGTTATCACAAAACAATGAAGCAGGTGCTTTATGAGGAACTCATAAATCTTGTAATATGTAGCGCAACAAAGTTAGCTCTAGACAAGTATTTGCCATAGCACGATACTCTGTTTCAACTGATGATCTGGAAACATTATTTTGTTTCTTAGACTTCCATGAGACTAATGAATTTCCAAGAAAAATACAATATCCTATAACTGATTTCTTATTGCATGACATCTTCCCTAGTCTGAATCACAAAAGGCTCTTAAGTTAAGATCGTTGTTGGCAGGGAACAATAGGCCTTGACCAGGAGTGCCTTTAATATATCTAAGAATATGCACAGCTCCATCCCAATGTGGCTTCCGTGGCTCGTGCATGAACTGACTAAGAGTACGAACAGGATAAACAATATCTGGTCTACTGATAGTGAGATAAACTAGTCTACCAACCAACCTACTATATTTGGTTGGATCTTTCAACAATATGTCGTCTATGAGAGTGAGTGTCAAGTTTTGTTCCATTGGAAAGGTGTTTGGGCGAGCACCAAGAAGCCCTAAGTCTTGTAAAATATCAAGTGCATATTTTCTTTGTGACATAAAGATACCCTTTTTAGAGCGTGCAAACTCAATGCCCAAAAAATACTTTAAATTTCCAAGGTCCTTGATGCGGAAACATTTGATAAGAAATGCTTTGAGATGCTCCATTTCTTGAATATAATTTCCTGTGATGAGTATGTCATCAACATAAATAAGAATAGCAATGAATGAATTACCTTGGGCCTTATTGAATAAAGAGTAGTTAGCTTTGGATTGATGATAGTTAGCCTTTTGAATGGCATCAAAAAAATGTAGGAAACTAAGATCTGGATGCCTGTTTAAGTCCATAAAGAGAGTTCTTGAGCCGACATACTAGATTCTCTTCCTGTCGGCAAAAACCAGGAGGAGGTTCCATGTAGACTTCTTAATGAAGATCACCATGAAGAAAAGCATTCTGAACATCGATTTGGTGAATAAACTAATGACGAGAAATAGCAACTATAAGAAGACAACGAAAAGTAGTGTGTTTGGCAGTGGGAGAGAAAGTTTCCTGATAATTCATACCTTCAATCTGAGTGTATCCTTTTGCAACGACACAGGCCTTGAAATGTTCCAGAGAACCATCAGATATATATTTTTTAAATACCCTTTTGGAGCCAATAGGCTTATAGCCAGGAGGAAGGGGAACCAAATCCCAAGTGTTGTTGTGTTCTAATGATTCCAATTTTATCTGCATAGCCTGTCGCCAGTTAGGATCAAGAATAGCTTGACCATATGATGTGGGTTAGATGGACCTGTGATGTTAGCTAAAAAAGAACAATGGGCAGAAGAAAAATGAGAGTATGAAAGAGAAGCATAAAGCAGATAACGTGTACCTTTTAAAACAAGGTGCCGAGGTAAAGTGAGTGGCGGGGAAAGACATATGGTAGTCCTTAGTCTATGCAGGTGGCTGCTTGGAATGTGTGGACTGTCTCAGAGGAGGGTTAGAGAGAGAAGGGGCAATAATATCAAGGGAAGAAGAAGGAGGTAAAGAATCAAAAGGAGGGTCCGCAGAAGAAAAGGGAATTGTTTCAAGGTGATTAGGAGAAGGTGATAAAGTAGGAGGGATAATGTTGGGTTTGGTAGGAGGAAGAGAAGTGGGCGGGGCCGGGTTTGGAGGATTAGGTGGAGTAAGAATGGTTAGAGAAGAAGTCTTATAAGTTGGAAAGGGTGAGAGAGGTGATATAGCAGGTGGGTCCGATGTATGGGATAAGGAAGGGAGATTAGTAATTTGTGGAAGGTCAATTGTGTCTGAATGGGAAGAAAAAGGAAAAATAAACTCATGGAAATAGATATCACAACTCACAAAAAATTTGTTGGTCTCTAAATTAAAAAGTTTGTAGCCCTCTTGACCTGTGGGATAACCAACAAAAACACACCAGTGTGCTCTAGATTCAATTTTATGTATAGGATGGACAACAGTAGCATAACTGAGACAACCAAAAGCTTTTAAATGCTTAAGTGATGGCGGACGTTTGTATAATAATTCAAAAGGGGATTTGTTGGAAAGCAAAGGTGAAGGTAACCGATTGATGAGATAGATAGTAGTTAAAACACAATCGCCCCAAAAAGAAAGAGCTATATCAGAGTGAAAGTGCAAGGCACGAGCTATTATGAGAATATGACATTGCTTACATTCAACGACTCCATTTTATTGTGGAGTGTAAACACAAGTGCGTTGAAGCTCAATACCATTGGATTGGAAGAAATCTCTCATGGATAGAAATTCGAACCCATTGTCTACTCTGATAGCGTTGACAGTGGCATTAAATTGAGTGTGAGAAAAAATGACAAAAGAGTTTAAAAGGTTTTTAGTCTCATATTTATGACACATTAAAAACACCCATGTGCATCTAGTAAAGTCATCCACAATAGTAAGAAAGAAACGAGCACCATAATGTATGGGGATTTTGTATAGATCCCATATGTCACAATGTAAAAGATCAAAAGGTGAAAGAGTTGAAATAAAGCTTAAAGAAAAAAGGAAGTCTAGTCTGTTTGGCCATGGGGAAAACATGACAATTTTCATCAAAAGAAACATCAGTAAAAGATAGTAATGAAGATGCTTTGAAACGTGAAGAAGATGGATGTCCAAGTTGGAGATGCCATAAGGTGGAAGGGTGAGAGACTTGATGTGAGATAGGTGTTCGTTACAGAGGCATCATGTAATAAAGACCACCATGCTGTCTACCCAAACCAATCATCTTCCCCGAAGCCAAGTCCTGCAAAACATAAAATGTGGGAAACAAAATAGCACAACAATTGAGGTAATTAGTAATTTTGCTAGCGGACATAAGGTTCAAATGAAAAGATGGGGTGTATAAGACATCTTCTAAGGTAACGTTAGAATTGAATGGGATGGTGCCAGTGCAAGTGATAGGTGCAGAAGAACCTATGGGTAAGTTAATAATGGGTATGGATGAAGGTTTGGTTTTAGTAAAAAAAGTGAAATTAGAAGAGATATGATTTGTGGCTCCACTATCTAAAATCCATGGTTTAGTATATACAGAATGAATTGAAGCATTATTAAAGTGTGTTAGACCTGTAGCATTTGCATATGAATTCCCGTTACCAGGAGAAAGCATGGCAGGTACTTGATTCAGCTGTTGAATTTGCTCTGCAGAAAGTGTAGTCAAAGGATTGGACTAAGCACATGTGCATGCATGCGGGGCTAACTAGTGTGGGTTTGTTGGCTGTTGTGATTGTGACTCTCGTGGGTTGTATCAGCAGCATGTGCAGCAGAATAAGAATGAGATGATGTCCATTGGTAGCCTCCTTTTTGATTTTGTTTGTTACCGTGGGTCCTAGAATGATTAGGAACCTATGTACCATTCTTGACTTTGCACCGTTCTTTTGTATGTCCTCCTTTATTATAACACTTGCAATGATATTTTAGAGTTCTACAATTGTCGATGCTGTGTCCATCTTTGTTGTAGTGATCACAATGTTTATTAGGATCATATGGAGATTTAAATGGTTAGCCTTGAGCCACAGCAACAAGAGAAAAATTCTAAAATGGTAATTGTTGTGGTTGTTCTGATGTCAATTGGCCCTGTTGTTCATAGTTGTTGACAAAGGAATAGGCTTGATGAACATTGGGTAATGGTGTCATCATAAGGATGCTGGTGCGAACAGTATCATGGTATCATTAAGGCCCATGAGGAATGGCATCATGCGATATTTTTCTCTCTGTTCATTATGCTCTTTTATTTGGTTGCAGGTGAAAGGATTTTTCGTATGAATCAAGTTGAGTCCAAAGGTCTTTGAGTTCTGTAAAATATGTTGACACAATCTCGGTGCCTTGTGAGAAAGAGGCAATTTTCCTTTGAATCTAATAGATTGTTGGTGCATTTTGCTATGAAAATTGATGTCTAAAATCCTCACATACCTGATGTGCAGTAGTGGCGTGGACCACTCCTTTGCCAAGGTGGCATTCTACTGAATATGAAATCCATGACAGAATCATGCTATTGCACTAACTCCATTGAGCATATTCTGTTGGATGTTCTGTCCCTGAAGGAGGTTTAATAGATCCATTGATGAAGCCAATTTTGTTCTTAGCTTGAAAAGCGTGAATCATAGCCTTACTCCATGATGAGTAATTTGCGCCATTCAATTTTTCGGGAACAAGCACATGGCCTGGGTGATCTGAAGGGTGAAGATAATCTGGATCCATACCAGAGATGTTAGAAGTGTTGTGGCTTAAACTGTTGAATTTTTGCAGTGTTATTTTGTCATCTGTCATGATGTTTAAAGGTATGCTAGGGTTGGTAATTGGCCAGGGAATCAGGCACCAGTTTGTGGGCTTTGATACTAACTTAATAAAGTTGTGGAAACCATAATGACCATTTGTATTTTGAATTGGCTAAAATAATCCATATTTTTATGGGTACACGAGTACAAGATATCTATTGCTATAATTACATAAATTAATCCTACTTCTAAGCCTATAAAAATGTGATCCACAATTAGTGGAGTTGATCTTTTCCTTCCTATCACCAACATAATATATATTAATTACAAGATATTCTTAATAACGTTAAACCCATAACATGTTGGTGAGTTGATCTTGCTGTATTATATATAAGTATAACCAACATATACATATATACCTTCAATTAATTTCTTGCAATCTCAGTATGTAGTCATCAATCAATTTATTTTATTCTTTTTTTCTTTATTCACTTGATTTCCTCCTTTTGACCAATGAAGGGTCTTGCTATCTTAAATTGATTTGATAACAATTAGTTGAATTGTGATATATACAGTAGATAATTTTAAATTGAGCAAAATATTAATTGTGTATGTAATATTGTGCTCTTAAGTATGTTATCACAACATTTTTTTTTTACAATTGCATATGCATTGTCGATCTGTAATTTTGTACTCCTAAATTGTTATTGCAGCATATTTATTTTTTAGAACTATATTTGTATGGTCTATAATTGTTGTAACATAATCCCTTACGTAATGCCTGGTTACCTACTAAAACTTTTAGTGGCAGATGCGCTAAAACTTTTAGTAGATGCGTTAATGTCATTAACATTGTGAATAGAATTTAATTTCAAGTACTCATCCGAATTCCTAACCAGACATGCTTTCAGCTTCAATGGACAAAATTAACCACAGTAATCGAATGGGCATTATCAGAGCACAGTGTCAAAGATGTATTTGTTCAGTTTGGTAGGTAGGAAAGACGTCTTAGACCGGCCGGTAAACTCTGACTAATAATTGAAACTGTTTCTAACTTTCTATTGGCCTTCTTTGAGTATAGATGATTCAGAAAATCTTTAGTAACTGCATATAATTTAAAATAATAGCTCTACCGATGAATGGCGATCGATGACGATCGATTAGGGATCCCACCCCTAATTTAGAATGTTCTCGAAATGATCTCAACGAAGGAATGGATGGAGTCCTTAACTTCTTTTGCACTACACCATGGTTTGATGTCGTTTTACATGGTCACTTCTTCATACGGTGTTGTCCAACTCTTTAGTGGGCGAGACGGTGTTGTGCAATGTGCTATCGTTTGTTTCCTTTTGTAGTGTATTGTTGAACCATATTGTAATAGGAGAGTATGTTACTCTCCACACTTATTGTAATTTATTTTTTAATACAATTAACTTCAATTTTTCAAAAAAATTAAAATAATAGCTTGACAATCAATTATTTTTAAATTAAAGTTTTATATTTTATTTGACAATCAAAACACAAATTAAATTATATTTTATATAAGACAATTTTTTTATTTCCCACTTCATATATGAATAGTGTTTTAAATTTAAAGAAATAAACAATTATAAAATATATTTTAAATGAATTTCTTTATAAATTATATAAATTATGAAGCCTATGATATTTTAAATTGGTATCTGTTCAACCTTACTTATATCATGTTACAAGGACATGCAATCATGATATGAATCTTAGGATCACATACTTTTATAACACGTAAGCTAAACGTGCATTAGAAGAATAAGATCTTTTGTATTAGTTATAGTATTTTTATTATATTCTATTAAATTTTATCCATATATTTACGTAAATCTCGTTTAAATATATGAATAAGATTTAATATAATAGGGAAAGAACGTACTAGATAGAAAATTTGACGGGGGTATGATAGTATTTAAAGACAGATGTTTCACTACCAACCGTTAAAAGATGGCTTAGTTTGGGAGAGTGACGGCGGTTGATAACCTGCTGAAATCAATTTGCTGAAATGTTCAATAAGTACTTATATGTTTGGGATTACTGTTTTGGTAACTTCTGAAACGTGAAAATAGGTGTTTGACAAGTGCGGTTGCGGTTGCTGAAAAGAGATAAAATGACTAAAAAGCCTATTAATTTAATAAACTATTAATTGTTGTATAAATAATTAAAAAAATATTATTAGTAATATAAATTTAAAATTACAAATAATAAAATATTAAATTAAAATAAGAAAATATAAATAAAATAAATTTAGTAAATAAATATTTTAAAAAATAAATTATTAGTCATATAAATTTAAATTATAAATATTAAATTATTAAATTAAAATAAGAAAATATAAATAAAATAAATTT
>JAOQMS010000001.1:12776258-12817114 GCA_027563885.1 Erythroxylum longipes | reverse complement strand
ATAAGTATGCGACAGTGGTGATATCGGAGAAGAGAAGATAAAATGATAATGGTTAAGGTGTGCTCTTTGGGAGATAAGCATCATGTATTAAGTTATGTTGCATGCAAGTTGGACTTCGGAAATGGGGTCTAACACTTTTGGTATCAGAGCAAGCACGAGTTAGACTACGAAGACGGGGTCCAACAAAAAAAGCACTACATAAGAGGCAACCCATGACTTAGTTTAAATTTTATTTTCCATAATATTTTGTTTTTGCTTTAATGTTAGTATAGGTTTTAGTTAGTTTTTTATTTTCGTGTGGTGTGAGTTAGGATAGAAAGATCAATCATCACAATAATGAGAATGTGCATAATTAATGTGTAGGGTATTTGTGTTTATATTTTATAATGTTTAGTGCAATAGTTTTACTTTGGAGCATTTAATTTTGAAGTTGCACACGTTTACAGAGGGTTGCATGACCTCTAAACATGTTGGTGTAGTTTTGCACGTTTTGATGCACTGGTGTGTATCACAACATGTAAACCCGCGAAAAGTTGTGATTCAGTGACATATATAGTTAGATACACTATCGTGTATCATATCGTATACTCTTGCGATACACCTTCAAAAACCCTAACTTTGTCATATTTTTCACTTCTCTCATTCCTCTCTCACTACCGCTGTCACCTTTGCGATACACCTCCAAAAACCCTAACTTTGTCATATTTTTCACTTTCTCTCATTCCTCTCTCACTACCGCTGTCACCTTTGCACTATCCAACACCTTTTTTTCATTTTTTGCTAAGTAAGTAATTCTTTCAATTACACTTGTTTATTCTTGCTTAATTGAGTGTTTTACTTTATTTTGGTGAATTTTGCTTTAAATTGCTTGAATGGCGAAATTGGGGATTTATGTGAATTTTTGTGATTTATTGTCTAATTGTGGTTTGATAGTTAATTATTTTCATTACCCAATTGATTTTATGACTTAATCTTACTAATTGCATGAAATTTGGGTGAAAATTCAACTTGAGTCACTTAAACTTGCGATTTTTGCTCACTAAGTGTATAATTGGGATATTTTTGCATTCAATTAGGTTAATTAGTTGTTTTTTTACATTAATTAATATTGGGCTTGTGTTTAATTGCATGAATTTAATGTTAACTTCATTAGTTTTGTGTATTCATTTATATAGGTTTTTAATTTCAATTTTTAGGGTTAGAATCATAATAACAATTCCGTTAGTTGAATTTGTTAATCACAGGTTTTCTAATTTTAATTTTAATCTTAATTAATTTGTTAGTTGGATCTATAATTAAATTTGTTTAATTTTTTATTTATTAATTCATTAATTCTATATGTTAGTTTTTTTCGCTATTAATTTGTTTTTTGTTGTTAATTTGTTTTCACAGTTAATAATTTAGTGAGCTTAATCAATTTTGAGTATGGGGAAAATCGTATTTTCATAAATTATCTGTCAGTCTTCTCACATTAATTCAAAGTTGCAAGTAAAATGATAAGATCACGATGTGAAAATGAGACCCTTAGAAAGAGACAACAATGAAAAGGATCTTCCATTATAGTCTACCCCCAGAGCAGTCGTGGATGCTAATGTTCAATTTTGGGGCCCAGGAGGAATAATATCAATTACTAATTAATAATTAGTTCAACGTGAACAGATACATCAACTAGGAGGCCCTGGAGTAGGTTGGCTTAGCACAACAAGTTTGGGATCTTATGGACATTAGTGCGTAATCTAGATTTTTTGACATCGTGGAACCTTCTTATTGAGAACTCACATTAGAGGTCCTTTTCATCTTCTTCATGTAGAGAGTTTGCTACAACGGGGATCATTTGAACAAAGTTCAATTCCGGATGATGGAAGAAATGTACTAGATAAGACATACACAATTCTCCATCACAATGGGTCTTTACAACCAGGAGTACGTAGGGACATTAGGGTACTACTAACTAACTTTTCGAATGGATTATCTTCTTGACACTACTGGAAAGAAGGTAGCTGCAATTCACGCAAGTCAAAGCCTTCAATATTATGACATTCAATGCTTAGATGCATTCATACTATTCTGAGTCATATGCTCAGTCGGGGTGACAAATAAGGAGTCATCGAGAACGTGGATGTGTACTACCTATAGAGCATGAGTGAGAGGACGCTAATTCACCTAGGACATGCGCTTGTCCAATTCATCAGGCGTCAAAGCGAAGATAGGAAGGTCGACATAATCTGTGTTGGACCTTATATGACCCAATTGGCACAACTGATGCGTCTATTTGATTGATTACCATCGATGTGGAAAATGACGATCATGGTGGCACTTAATCTGGAAGTGATGCAACATATGTGCATGGTACATAGATGATGGGGTCCCACAAGAGATATCTAAAGATTATTAAGGTGCTCGACGAGTTGGCATCGGAGTATAGAGATAGAGAGGAGCAACATGTAGCGAAGCAACCACCACAACCATAGCCGCCACCACCAGAGCTGGAAGATGTCATTATAGATCTAAACATTCTAAGAGGTTCCAGAGCTAGGTTGCACTGCCCGATGCTTCTAAAGATAGCCCGATTAGAGAAATGGGTGGGCCAACTTTTGGGAACTCAGCGTACCCTTCAACTTCGGCAAGTCGAGCTTCTAGAGCTGGTAGGACGGTTAGAGACATTGGTTGCACGATTAGGTGAGCTTCATTCTACAATTGGATGGATGGTAGAACTGATGCTCTTAATGGCAGGTTGTCTAGGCATTGATTTCCAATCTCCACCATCCGCTTTCTTAGCAGTTCATCCACCCAGTCAAGATCATCATCACGAGAACCCTCCTTTGTTGAACCAACCAAAATCACATAATAAGGGTGATGCTTAGTCTTGTATATATTTTTTCTTTTTCTTTATCCTTTGTGTATATTTCTTATTTTCTTTCCATTAATTATTTTGTTCTCTCTAACATTATAGTTAATGTTGTTTTATTTATTATTCATTTATGTTATTTTATTTCTTTTATTCTTTTTAGCCCTTTTTCTTTATATTTTGCAAGGATGTAGTCCAACATTAGATAGATCAAAAATTTTAAAAATTGTCTTATTTAAGGAAGTACCATAACTCTACTCACTTATTATATATGCTTATAGTGTATATATTGAGGACAATGTACGACTTTAAGTGTAGAGAAGGCGTTGTCAATTTTTATGATTTCTTTAAGCTTATTATCTTGGTTATTGAATTTTATGAACTGATATCTTGATTTAATTGAACTTTGTCAATCAATACTGTACTTTATTATTGAATATTGATTTAAATTAGCATGTAAAAGGATGATAATTAAAATAAAATTGCTTTTATAAGTCATACTTTTTAGTATTCACTGAAATAATCAAATTGAATAAAAATTGCATACTATTTACACACATATATACCCATATTTTTCGTGACCTTTTGAGCATAAGAGCAAAATTCATAATTTTTATGCTGTTGTTATTTTTTCATTTGTGTTATTATATATAGTAGAACAATTCTAGAACTTGCTTTTATTATACATATTAAGATCATATTTCATTAAATTAGAAGCATTAACAAAATGAAGACACTTAGATTTAACAACTTGTTTTAGCCTAATTCTTTGAAAATTATCTTACCTTAATTTTATCTTTAGGAATAACCAAGTTGAGCCTCAACCTTTTTCATTGATTATAACCAATCATTAACCTTTATCCTATTTTTTTAAAAGCCTTTTTGTTGCTTTGAATCTTGAAGGTTATTTACATTACTTGCCTGTATGAAACTTGAAATTCTTAAAAGGCCCATTAATTCTTTAATTATGGTACTGAATGCTCGAATTGTTTTGATTAGGAAAAAAAAGCATAGAAAAAGAAAAGAAAAAAGTATTGGTATTAATAGAGTTGTAATCAAAGGACCTGTGTATATTGTGAACAAGTTTCATGTATTGTTTTCTTTATTAAATTTACTTCAAATTGACCCTTTTATTATCCCAATCATACCTTACTTAAGCCCCATTACAACCTTATAAGACCGTTTGGTTTTTGTTTTTAGTTTATACATAAGTGATGGAGATGTGATAATATTGTAAGCCTATAGCAAGAGTTTTACTATGCATTGATTGAGAGTTTAATACTTTTCACCCTAAACATTTAAGTGTATTAAGTGAAATCTTAATAAGAGTGTAAAGATTTATGCCTTTGATTTCAATGAGATTATGATGTGATTACTATTAATATTGATTTATGAAGTTAATTTTAGGATAATTTGACCCAATTATAAGTTAATTTGATTAATATGATTTGATGATTTAGAGTATGAATGGACATGTTGAGACTGATGAAGGGCAGACATTGTAAGATTTATAATTTAGATTGTGGTTTGCTTGAGAACACGCAAAAGCTTAAGTATAGTGATGTTTGATAAATGCATATTTGAGTATATTTATACACCTATATTTGATGTATTTTGCTTGATATTTTGTATTTTTCTTGTATATTTGATACTTAATTCGCTCCAAGTGCATTTATAAGTAATAATTGCCTTCATGGACCAAAGAGAGAGAAAATCAGGTGAAATTGAGGCATAAAATGAATATTTGAAGCACTTAGGATATACACAGTCGTGTATGTGGCTATGCAAGTCTCTCAAAAACATGTAAATTGACGATTTTAAGTATTTTAGAAGTACACGGTCTTCATATTTTCTACTTCTCTGGATCAATACCGTCCCTTCTGAACGATCTCCGCTTCTAGAATTGCCTCTGAATGTTTGGCCTTTGTTTGCCTCTATTCACATCCTTTTATAGCGAATTATAGCATTTCTAGGAACTACAACACAAAGAAACCATAAAAAGATCCAATATATCACTAAATCAAACCTCAACTTGCAAGAACATTCGATAAAAAAATAAAGGAGATTTAGAATTATGAACTCTTTGTTTTCTACTCATTTTTCTTCCGGTTTATGTTTGATTTCATTTTCATTAAGTTTAAGTAAATGTCTTTTGTGTCTAGGTATAATGAACCCTAGTTTGTGCTATAATATTTTTTATGCTTTTATTTAATGCAATTGTTTTAATTGATCTATTGTGATCCAATTATGTGTTTTATATATGTTCTAATAAATCCGGAATATTAGTACATAATCTGGTTTCATAACATAGACATTGAAAATTTCCTGTGTATGAATAGATCTATCATAATTGTAAGGAATTAATTACAAAATTAGAGATAGGTCAATATAAATCCTTTAGACTAGGGTCAAACCTAATAGCAGAATTCACAAATTGGTAAAGCAATCTTAGAAACTTTAACATGAGTAATTCGATAAATAAACCTAGGATTAATTGTTAGTAGTCTCGAGAGAGTTATTAGCATAAGATAGGAATTTTTACGGTCCGATAGTCAATAAAACAATTGCATGATAAAAGGTTAATTATCCAATGATTTTAGGAAGATTCATTACCTAGCCACTAATCTTTGATATTGATTATTTTCTAAGTAATTTCCACGGTCTCTCTATTATTGTTTCCTACTTTATTTTGAATGTTTAAGTTTTAATTTTCTTTATTAAAAACTAAAATCAAGCTTTAAGCTAAATAATAGGATAAAGGTAATTACTAATAATCACTGTCATTGTGGCATCGAGTCGTACTTGTCTATGTTAGTTACAGCTATGCCTTGCACTTACAATTAATTTAACATTGAGGATTAAAATAAGTCAATCATGAGAATGGCATTAGTTTACGGGAGTGAGAAACAAGGATTAATCCTTAATTCACGTACTTAAAGAATGTCCTTTCTTAAGACGATTTTGGATGTATATCCAATTATTTTGTTGTTGTCTCTCAACAATATAGTTAATGGAAAACCAGCCTGGATCTAATGGAACAGAAGTTGAAGATTGTAATTACTTTGTTGTTGTCTCTCAACAATATAGTTCGTGGAAAACCAGCCTGGATCCAATGGAACAGAAGTTGAAGATTGCGTTACAATTGCCTTATGCCTGATTTAGGATTAAAAGCATTAACTTAGTTTCCTCCGTAATTAATAGTGTGCAGAAGATGTTATGAGGACTTTTTTGTTAGATAGACAACTTTGTTTTTCTCTTCACTCGGAACTATTAACAAAAAATAGTCGAAAACCAACCAAAAGCAATTGTTCTCTGCGTCAATTGAGCTCAAAGGAAATCTATCTTTTCGTACAGACTAATTCACCAAGTGGACTTTAAGAAGCTCTATAGCAGGTGTGAGTGCCACCTTCCAGTAGTCTTGGATTTCCCCTTTTTACACCTTACATGGCTTGATTGTGTGAGTAACGTTTCTTCCACTATACCTACTGCCTACTAATTTCACATTTTACTACTAATCAGACCATTCACAATAACAAGACCCATTATGAGAGAATGATCCACACATGCCTCCACTACCATTGTCAGGACATCCTTTCCCAAAGCCACTCCACTTCTTGATTCCTTTCTCTTGACCTGCAGCTTATGTGCTGTTCTTTAACATTAAGAGGAAGACAAAAAGGAAGTTCATATAAAGGTGTTAACAAAGTTTACCTCTGCAATCACCTTTCCGGTCATGTCAATTATCTTGAAACCTGATGACCCTTTGCTCCAGCTTTCTATCATGCACTCATATGATTGATCCCTATCAGAACCAACAATCACTTTGCTTGCTGATGCCTCTCCCCTCAGCGTCCTGAACGCTTTTCTTACTTGAAAGTCTGGCTTCCTGACCTTGCCAATTTCTGCGTCAATGGACCTGTAGCCTTCCCATGTCCCCAAAAACAACTTCACTCTCTTCACAGACAGGTAAATTAAGGCAAAGTACATATTAGAAAAGAAACTGGACCAACTTCTGCTTAAAGATCTATGATACAATAGGTTCCTCCAATATGTTACCTTCCTGAGTATGGTGCACAAGACCTGGCCTTTCAAGTCCATAAGCTGAACTTCGTTGCTACACTTACTGTTGTAGTTATCTACTCGATACACAACTTGACCATTGGCATCAAACACAGTGCAACCATTTCCATTGAGTATCAGAGATTTCATCCATATTGTAAAGGTTTCTCTTTGAGATGTCAAATAACAAGAGACATCTGAGGAATTATGTGCTTGGGGGTGAATCTTTGCCATCTCGAAATAGGTTCTGTCACTTGTCAGTACTGCATTATTAGCCACTCAAGTCGTTTTAAATGCTTAAATACAAAGAAAAGGAATAGGGGTTAGCTGAAAATTACTAATTATATACTACAACTTGGAATTAGTTAGGCTGGCTTCAGTTGTTTGTCGTGGTACTTAAAATCCTCGTTCTTCATTAGGTTCAAATAATGCAAGTACTACCGAACAGAAAGAAGCAATATATGTCGATTATGTAAAAGCAAATACGGGAAGCATATCTAGTCCTTTTTTATATTCTGGATGATGAGGTCGAACTTAAGACACCTGACTGATATTGTATATATTGTTTTTGTCTATCCAAAGGCTATTAATTTGTCAGGAAAGCTTAGCAGGTGGTTTTGTTTTATCTCTTGACCTTTTGTTCTTTCATTAAACAAAGATATCATCAACTTAGAGTTGCTGCATTTCTAGTCATTACATCAACAAGAGGAACCTTATCGCTTTATCAACACCTCGTCATATGGGGCTTTCACTGTTCCAAAGTGGAGATTTCGTCAGGTCATTTCAGTGTAGTTCTTCAGATTACGCACAGAAGCAGCACACACAGATACACCGGAACTTAATATAATAAACACCTGCTTATGCTTCATCTACTTATATGTACACCCACCGTGGCATTATTAATCTTTTGTTCGTGGGATAATGGAAACCTATAAATTAAATTCCCAATAACAAAAAAAAAGTTCTCTGAAAGATGACACCGCGTGAGTGATAATGTTTTTAAGACCTATTAAAGAGAGAAAAAAATACGGCTAAGTATTTATGAGAAGCCACAATTAGTTTACGAGACCGTAAGTCCAAATTTGCTTGCTGACACAGAGTCTACTATGTACATTTAAAATATAATAATATATATATATATATATATGTACATTTAAAATATATATCATCTTTCATAGACATGGAAGTCAAAGTCAGTGTAAACTCCATTTGCAGCCTTCATAACTTGGATGTTATTGACAAGCGTTAGGGTAAAAGAGAGAGTTCTGACATCCTCCACCAAGCCACAATGCTTTGCGACAATTAAATAACTTACATACAAATGAATAAGGGATAATATCAACACGTATAAAAGAATTGGGGTGCTAATGGAAACTCTTATCTAAACCTTTCATGTCACTAGAACAACTTTGTCCTGATTCATGTATAGCGACCTCTACCTGATAACAATTATCAATATAGTTCCTACGGATTGCCAATTAATCAGTATCAGATTTTCACTAAAGTGAACCTCTGGTTTGATTATGTTTCTCTCTTGCCACTTGAATATTTACTCATTTGTATGTTGAATGGATTTTGTCTCAAATAAGATGACCCATGGGTTACTCTGTATTTTTGTTATCTTCAAAAACGCTGTCTCCTATCCTCCCAAGATTTAGACTCTGGTAAGAACTAACGTTCTAAGCACTTGCATCCATAGAAGCTAGATGGTCAAGAAGTATAAATATAATGTTCCTGACAAATTGCATAAAAAGCCATGAAGCGTGTCTAGGTTTTGGTTATCTAGTTAAGGCACCATACCTTGTTCTCTTGGACTTTTCCCTTCAAAGCCCAGAATGAAGAAGTGGCTTTGGTTCTTGTTTAATATACCCATGTCAGGTGGCCCAGTTTATCTCTAGTTTCTGACACCTATAATTGAATTGACCTTATGCAATTTCCCGGAAGCTGCAAAAAGACAAGTTGCTTTTCCCTTTTCCACGTGAACCAATGTCAACGTTAGAATTGTTGGCCTTTCCACACAAGGTAATGTCCCAGTTGAGTGGCACTATTAACAACTTCAAAAAGTACCTCTCTGAGGAAGGAATAGAAGAATTGTCATAGAGCTGTGTTCCAATACATGTGAACCTGAAAGAGACCAATCTCTCAATGACTCGTTCAAAACTGGCAAAACTGTGATGCCAGCTTGCTTTCGTCTGGGTTAAGTTACATCATACCCGAAGACAGCTAAAATTTGTTGGTTTAAGTTCCAAGAAAACAGGGTATCTATGTTGGATACAACAAAACTTTGCTTGCTCTGCAAAACTTCTACATTCTTGTTCTTCATACAAAACTTTAACAGAATAAAAAATGAGAAAAATCGTGACTTCTAAAACCCATATGGTCGATTTTTCCATCGAAACTTGAAAGTACTCCAACAAAAAACATAAGAAAGAACGACAAAAGCACCCAACTTTTGTTTGTCACTGTGTTACAGTTGTCAGAAGTCAACGGTCTAAACTCAAAACCAACTATCGTTAATACACAGACAACATCATACACAACACACATTCCTACATACATCTGTATATACACACACGCATAAAATACATACATAATATGCCCACTATTCATCGTGTCTGCATGTACAATTTATATCTCCGTATGTCTGTTCCCTTAATTCAATTATATTTCGTTCCCCTCTTTTCTGCTGAAATTATAATAAATAGTTTGATCGTCAAATGGATTCTTTTTATTTTTATCTACTCCCCTTATGAGCCATTAAAGTTTGGATCTTTTTAATAATAAACAGAAAAAGTTTGAATTTGAACCTTTTTATAAAAATATTAATGATTGGTTAATTATTTAATTAATTAGGGTAATAGCAGATTTCAGTGGAGGGCGAAACTGTGAATCATATTCGTACATGTCAGGCTCCCACGTTAACAAAGGGCCAAACTTGTTTCCGTCAGTCCCACAGGAAAAATAAATCAATGGATAATATATATAAGTTCATGTCGAACCAGTAAGAAATTGGGGTCTATTTATTTTGTGGGTTGAGAAGAAAAAAAGAAATATTCGATTGACTTTAGCTCCTGAATGGAAAATTATATATAGAAATTTGAAAGATTTATCTGATCGTTAACACCAGACAATTCTTTTAATTTCAGGTGCTGTTATGTTTGCTGTGGTTCTTTCCGCAATCTTTTATTAGTTTTCTTAAGATGGGGCGTACTTTTTGTTTGGAGAGCGAGAACTAAAAGGATCATGATTTTCATCAAAGTGTTGAATCGTTTGATTCACTGGAAAGAATCGCTATCTGGGTAGGCGTGCTTTTGCCATGATCGCCACCTACCCCTCTTTCACGGGTTAGTTCTCTACGTGGCACTATTCTGTTGGGGAAGGAAATCTTTTGATTGTGATATTGTTGTCGTTCATGTTGATGATCCTGTTCTCAAGGTGACATTGCTTGTTTCTTCAGATTCTGCAAGCCAAAATTCGTTGAAAATTTTGTTCCTTTCGTTGGCTAAGATACATATAGATAGATGTTGGAGATTGATTCTGTCAGAAACAGTTCATGAAGATAGGTGATGTGAGTTGGTTTCTTGAAAGAAGCAATCTTTCGATGCCACTCTAGTGATTGTGATGATTTGTATGGCTTGATTCAGTTTTGAGGTTCTGGGTATTAAGAAATCAGTGTTTTTTTTTTTCACTTTTTTGTCACTCTGCAACTTATCGAGGCTCATGGATTGGATGCTTGTAGAGTAGCGAGGTTTAATGCTTCCTTGCGGAGTCGTAAAAAGAAGAAATGCAATGTTTTCGCACTAAAAGTTGCAAAGTGTATGATTGAGGTCATCAAGCGTTTACGACTTCTAAAGGTCGTTAGGAATATAGGATAGTGGACGCTACATGGATGCTGTTTATATAGCCTTGGAAGGTCTGACTGGCAGTAGCTGATTATGATTAATTAGTTTTCTGAGGATTAATTTTGTTGATTCAAGTTGAAACCTTGATTTTGTTTCTTAAGAGTGGGAAATGAGTATAGCATAATGAACGGGACTGTAAGGAAAGTGTGTAGATGGATTCTCCTGACAAGACATTATCTGAACTAGTTGGCATACTTAAGTCGTGGGTTCCTTGGCGGCCTGAGCCACCTAGTGTTTCAAAGGATTTTTGGATGCCCGATCAGAGTTGTAGGGTATGCTACGATTGTGATTCCCAGTTTACAATTTTCAACGGCAGACACCACTGCCGGCTCTGTGGTCGAATTTTCTGTGCCAAGTGTACAGCTAATTCCCTTCCGGTTCCGTCTGGTGATCCAAGTAAAGCACAGGACGAGTGGGAGAAGATTCGGGTGTGTAATTACTGTTTCAAGCAATGGCAGAAAGGCGTTACTTACTTTGATCATGTAACTGAGCATCCCAGCTTGGATCTTAGCAGTTCACCTTCAGGAGCAAGTTTGACCAGTAGCATCTCTAGTGGGACTGCTAACAGTACTTGTAGCTTAACCCTTGGGTCAAGAGCATACTCAGTTGGGAGTTATCAACAAACTTATTGCAGTTCAGGTCCCAGTCCTGCTCAAAAATCTGAAATGGAGAATACACCAGTTAAGCCCGGGGAACTTGCAGTTAAAAGAAGCAATATACCTGTTGCTGATGGAGGATATCAGTCTTCCCATCAATATTCATTCTCAATGAACAGGTCTAATAAAATTTTTGTTAAGTTCAATCTTCATCTATTGTTTGGGTGTCCACCAGAAACAAATAACATGATATCTGGAAACACTGGCACATTCACACATACATTTCTAAGTATATGAAGAAACTATTATTATATTGTTTAATACTTGAGTTCTATTGTTTAATGCTTGACTTTTCTTTTGCATTAGGAGTGATGACGATGATGAGGATGATTATGGGATATATCATTCTGATTCCGACACAAAACATTTTCCTCAGGTCAATGACTACTATAGTCAGTTAGAGTTTGATGACTTGTGCGCTGATGATGGATTACAAAAAGTCCATCTTGATGGGGAAACTATTGAGTCCAAAGGTACAAACAGTGCTTTGTTGGACCATAATTGTGGCTCGCAGGGTTCTGAAGGAACATCGCCCTCTAGGATAAAGGATGATAATGATATCAATGTTGAATGTGAACCACCTTCCTCTATGTATCCAGGTGAAGATGATAACATGGAACTTGTTGATTTTGAAAGCAATGGATTGCTCTGGCTCCCACCTGAACCAGAGGATGAAGAGGATGAGAGAGAAGCTGGCTTGTTTGAGGATGATGATTATTATGAGGGGGATTCTGCAGGAGAGTGGGGATGTTTACGTGCATCGAGCAGCTTTGGAAGTGGAGAATTTCGCAATAAAGATAAATCAACTGAGGAGCAGAAACAAGTCATGAAGAATGTGGTTGATGGGCATTTTAGGGCATTGGTAGCACAGCTGTTACTTGTTGAGAATGTTCCCTTGGGTGATGAAAATGACAAGGACAACTGGTTGGAGATCGTCACATCTCTGTCTTGGGAGGCTGCTACACTTTTAAAACCAGATATGAGTACTGGAGGAGGAATGGACCCCGGTGGATATGTGAAAGTAAAATGCATTGCTTCTGGACACCGCAGTGAGAGGTAATTGCTACTATAATTTATATTCTGATATATAAGATAGTTGATTGCGTGCCTGTCTACATTCTTGGTCAATCTTGAGTTGGAACTTTCATTATTATTTGTATCAGGAAAACTATAAAAACTTGATCAATCACTTTCAAGTTTCAACTGCTCCATATTTGCACTTTTCATTTGGTTGCTGATAAATAAGTAGCGTCAATTAGTCTCCTTTAGTTTAATTCTATCACAGATTACCCTCGAATTTAATTGAAGAATGATCAGTAATATGCTAGACCTAAAAGAAAAAAAATTATGTGATCGTGAAAAGGAAAAACAATTACTTATAAAGAAAAATAAATGAGGATATGAGTCTGAAATTGATACATCTCACAATGGAGTAGACTTTCTTTTTGCACTTGCTGATTGCAGCAGTTGCTTAAGTTGAAAATTTTGCCTAGATGCTATCTAAGAAACATACTTTTTCTTCTCTAGAGACCTAGAACTTGAAATGGAAAACTTTTTTATTGCTGAACTAATTTTAGAAATTACAGAACACATGTTTTTAGTTTCATACTTATCCTTTCTTTAATCTGCTCATCTTTTTTAATCTCACTGTGCATAATTCCATGTATGTGTGTGTGTTCATCAATTTAATCATGATTCCTTTTCCTATAGTGTTGTGATCAAAGGAGTTGTTTGTAAGAAGAATGTGGCTCATCGTCGAATGATATCCAAAATAGAGAAACCTCGATTGTTGATTCTTGGAGGGGCGCTTGAATACCAGCGTGTTACTAATCACTTATCAAGTTTTGATACTCTGTTACAGCAGGTTCTAAAACAAATTCACCTTCCACAGCCACTTGTTTTTCTCTTATTTCGAATTCACTCCTTGTGCATTTATTTCCTACTCGCTACTTTTTACTTGAACTTTTCCAACATCTACTTGAAATATTTATCCTCTTTCATTCTCACTTTTTGTTTTCAATATCAAGGAAATGGACCACTTGAAGATGGCAGTGGCACGGATAGATGCACACCACCCTAATGTCCTCTTAGTGGAGAGATCAGTCTCTCGATTTGCGCAGGAATACCTACTTGCTAAAGACATATCTCTTGTTTTGAATATCAAGAGGCCACTTTTAGAGCGAATAGCACGCTGCACAGGTGCTCAGATAGTCCCTTCAGTTGATCATCTCTCTTCCCCGAAGTTGGGTCACTGTGATACATTCCATGTACAGAAGTTTTCAGAAGATCTGGGTACTGCTGGACAGGGAGGTAAAAAAATAGTGAAGACATTGATGTATTTTGAAGGCTGCCCAAAGCCACTAGGTTTTACTGTAAGTCACTCAACTGTTATAGTTAATCGTATGAATGACTGGAGTGCATGCATCAGTTTGCATAAATTATAATCCTTTATCATTTTGGCATGCTGATTGACTTGCATCGAAGTTGCATTTAACAACTTATATTTTCATTTTGAACAGATTTTACTTAGAGGTGCTAATGGTGATGAGCTGAAGAGAGTAAAACATGTGGTTCAATATGGAGTTTTTGCAGCATATCATTTGGCTTTGGAGACATCTTTTCTTGCTGATGAAGGTGCCTCTCTACCTGAATTGCCATTGATCTCTCCAATCACTGTGGCACTTCCGGATAAGTCATCAACCATCGAAAGATCCATATCAACTGTAACTGGTTTCACTCTCTCCACCAATGAAAAGCCTCAAGGACTAGAAATTAGTGGTGAACCACAGAGATCCAATAGCATTCCTATTACATGTCTGGCCTCAGCTATCCACAATTCTTTCAATCAAGTTGAAGGAGAACTGCCAACTGATGGCCCCAGTTCTGAATCCCCAGAATGTACCTCATCTTTTATCAATTTGACAACAATTCTTGATAATGTTCCATCTGCAATCAATTTTGGTACAGATTCTTATCATAGTTACACTGCAAAAAAAGAAGAATCTGAAAGTTCTTTTGTGCCAGAAATTCCTACCAAAAACAGTGGTGTAGCTACTATGACTGACCAATTTGCTCTTAAGGGATGTGAATTGTTGAAGAAAGTTGAAGCAAATCCTTCCCAAAATGATCTCTGTGAGATCGCTGCAACTAAGCAACATAGTTCAGAGGTGTCTTCACAATTAGATAGTAACGTTAATAATAATTTCGAGGACTCAGCGCCATTAAAGGAAGAGTTTCCTCCATCTCCTTCAGATCATCAGAGCATTTTGGTTTCCTTATCTTCACGATGTGTGTGGAAGGGAAGTGTCTGTGAGAGGTCCCACCTCTTTCGAATCAAATACTATGGTAATTTTGACAAACCTTTGGGTCGGTTTTTGCGTGACCATTTATTTGATCAGGTAAGTTTCTTTTTTTTATTTTCTTAATATTTCAAATCTTAGGTTCCTTGGAATTTCATTTTCAAACTGAAAAGACCATATGTTTTGTCAGAATTATGCTTGTCCATCCTGTGATATGCCATCTGAAGCACATGTTCATTGTTATACGCATCGACAAGGCACACTTACTATATCGGTTAAGAAGCTATCAGAAATACTTCTACCAGGAGAAAAGGATGGGAAGATCTGGATGTGGCATAGATGCCTAAAATGCCCTCGGACCAATGGTTTCCCTCCTGCTACACGAAGAGTTGTAATGTCGGATGCTGCTTGGGGTTTATCTTTTGGGAAGTTCTTGGAGCTCAGTTTTTCCAACCATGCGGCTGCAAGCAGAGTGGCAAGTTGTGGTCATTCTCTGCACAGGGATTGTCTTCGTTTCTATGGGTATTTCCATCATCTCTTTACCTTGTTATTTTTAAGTGCACAAAATTTATACCTAATCTGGTTGTCTCTTTCTTGGAGAGCATGGCAATCATATGATCTATGCCTTACAACATAAGATTATTTGATCAATGTTCTCTTTATGGAGTTGATCAACTTAATGGTATTTAATTTACAAAGATGACAAGGTCCCATATTTCATCCCAAAAGATGGAAAAATAAAAAATTAAACCATTCAGGTTTTGAATACTTCGCTCACTAGCTGTCTTGTACATGCTGGCAGATTTGGGAATATGGTTGCTTGTTTTCGGTATGCATCAATTAGTGTTCTTTCTGTCTATCTTCCACCTGCAAAGCTTGACTTTAACTTTGAGAATCAGGACTGGATAAAGAAAGAGACTGATGAGGTATGGTGATGACTACTTCCATTTTCTAATGATATATCCTTCTCCATCTCTCTGCTTTTGTGTAATTTAGTTGTCTAATTTGGCAGGTAGTCAATCGGGCAGAGCTTCTATTTTCTGAAGTACTCAATGCTCTAAGTCAAATTGCAGATAAAAGATCTAGTGTTGCGTCAGCAAACAGTGGCATGAAAACCGAAACAAGACGTCAAATTGCAGAACTTGAATTAATGTTACAAAAGGAAAAGGCAGAATTTGAGGTGAGGCATTAATTTTTATTTCTGTTCTTTCTTTTATGGTTTGTCAGAAAGTAGAAAGGATCCACCAAGATTAAAACCCTGGTGGCAGAGGATATCTTTGAAATCTTCTCCCAAATGAGTCAGAAGGCATTCAGTTTTCGGATACTCCTCTCTCTCTCTGTTGTGTGTGTGTGTGTCTTTTACTTGTTTCTAGTCTTTACATAATTAACTGTCATACAATACAGAAGGAAAATAGCTTATGCATGCTCATGAATTGGGAGTCTAAGCAGCAGTTCCTCTGCCATCTTTCCTGTATTCGACAACAACTTTAAGACAAACATGATTAGTTTAATTTTCTACACTCTCTGCACTACATCAAAGTAACCTCTACCATCTTAAATCTACTGCTTCATTTACAAGTGCACCTTTGCATATTCTAGCAGTTAATCAAAATCTTGAATGACTCTGATGCTTGACCACCATCATATTCTCAAAATTTATCAATCCTATGCAGGCCAAACTGATAATTTCGTTCATGTGTATTGAATATAGAAATGAATTTTCCTGCTTAGATTTTTTTGTCACTCGACAAGTAGTTGTGAATTGAAGCTGTGTACTACAATTGATAAGATTAAAGAGAGAAAGAAAGAGAAAATCTTTTGTATTCAATGATTTGTTTTTAATATCGCTATATAATCCTATGCGATATTTGTTTTAGGAGTCGCTTCAGAAAATATTGAAAAGGGAAGCAAAGAAAAGCCAACCTGCCATTGACATACTTGAGATCAATAGACTAAGGAGACAGTTACTTTTTCAGTCTTACATGTGGGACCATCGCCTAATTTATGCTGCTAGTATACACAACGGCAGTATTCACGATGGTTTAAACATTTCAACCGCTGAATATGAAGGAAAACCGCTTTCTAATACTGAGAAGCTTGGCGAGGTTGATGCTCCAGAAAAAGATTTTACACATTATGATTCTCTGCCACTTGATCCAAAAGTTTTTATTAAAACTGAACAGCAAGGAGAATTTAATAGCAACACTGATAGGTCAGATGCTTTTGATGAAGAAACAGAAATCGATGGCAATCTTGATCATTTGAGACAAGATCAAGCTAAACTTTCTGCCGCCATATCCTTATCTGATAACTCAGTCACTCTGGAATCCAACAACAATATTTCTGGGACTTCGTTTGAGGATCAGGCTGCTATCATGGCAAATTTTGCTGCTACCCTTGATGCTGCATGGACAGGTGATAGTCACCAAGGAATTGGCATACCAAAGAATGATGTTAGTGCGCATTTTGATTCGACTGCGGCAGATTCTTCAACCAAAGTTGTGGAGCCAGAGCATGCAGATTTGGAGGGCTACATGGAAGACCAGAAAGGGCTCAAGTTTGGCTACTCCCTTCCAACTGCGTTATCCACCAAGGGCCATGACAATACGGAAGATTATACAAGTTGGTTAAAAATGCCTTTCTTGAACTTCTACCGATCATTCAACAAGAATTTTATAACAAACTCAGCGAAGCTTGATACATTGGGTGACTACAATCCAGTGTTTGTTTCGTCCTTCAGGGAGTTGGAGTTTGAAGGCAGTGCTAGACTATTACTTCCTGTGGGCACAAATGACACTGTAATTCCTGTATATGATGATGAACCCACTAGTATTATAGCTTATGCTTTGATGTCACCAGAGTACCATGGCCAACTGAATGATGATCTGGAGAAAATGAAAGACAGTGGGGATTTCAGTGCTTCTATGAATTTATTGGATTCAGTCTCTTCCCATTCATTCCATTCTGTTGATGAACTCACTATAGATAGTTATAAAAGCTTTGGTACTTCTGATGACAGCTTCTTATCTGTTACTGGATCTCGTAGCACATTGATCTTAGACCCAGTCAGTTTTACAAAAGCTATGCATGTCAAAGTTTCATTTGGAGAGGATGGCCCTATTGGTAAAGTGAAATATTCTGTAACTTGTTACTATGCACAGCGATTTGATGCCTTAAGGAGGACATGCTGCCCATCTGAGCTTGATTTTATAAGGTCTCTTAGCCGTTGTAAGAAGTGGGGAGCCCAAGGTGGCAAAAGTAATGTCTTCTTTGCAAAAACCTTGGATGATCGCTTTATTATCAAACAAGTCACAAAGACAGAACTGGAATCATTTATAAAATTTGGTCCTGGTTACTTCAAGTATCTCTCTGAATCAATTAGCTCAAGATGTCCAACATGCCTGGCAAAGATCTTGGGGATATATCAGGTGCTTAATTCTTTGGCACTAAAGTACAAACAAGGGTAGATTGTTGGTCTTTTAATTTAGTTTCACTACTTCAAAATTTACTTTTTGTCTGAGATTGTCATTTAAATTATTTTGTGAGCTCTAATAGATATTTTATATTTAAGTATTCACTGAAGACTTATGAAACCTTGCCCGGATTCATTTATCTATTATTGGCTACTGCCAGGTAACCTCTAAGCACCTAAAAGGTGGGAGAGAAACCAAGATTGATGTTCTGGTAATGGAGAACCTTCTGTTTGGAAGGAATGTGACCCGCCTTTATGATCTAAAGGGATCTTCTAGATCACGATACAATCCTGATTCTAGTGGGAACAACAAAGTTCTGCTAGATCAGAACTTAATTGAAGCAATGCCAACTTCTCCCATTTTTGTGGGAAACAAGGCAAAGAGGTTACTGGAGAGAGCTGTCTGGAATGATACTTCTTTTCTTGCGGTAATTACCCGGCAGACTGTTTGTGCATCTACATATATATGTTCCTTGTTGCCTTTCTTAATCTACCATTTTTTGTTTCCTTTTTGTGGAGGGCAGGCTAGTAAGTGATGTAGGTCTTGTGGTGGGATGTTGAAGATTGGTGAAACGTAGTAGTTTAGGAAGGGCATGCATGTCCGGTTTCACTTAGGACCACACTATTTTGTTTATGGATATAGATACCTAAGCAGACAGAAGTCAATATAATCACACAGAATTCATACAATCTCTGCTGTCCGTTTTAATTTTTTGTTCTTATGCCAATTGCAGTCGATCGATGTAATGGATTACTCCTTATTGGTTGGAGTGGACGTAGAGAATCATGAATTAGTTCTTGGGATCATTGATTTCATGAGACAGTATACATGGGACAAGCACCTGGAAACATGGGTCAAGGCTTCGGGAATACTTGGTGGAAATAAGAATTTATCTCCAACGGTTATTTCTCCAAAGCAATATAAGAAAAGGTTCAGGAAAGCCATGACTACCTACTTTTTGATGGTTCCAGATCAGTGGTCTCCTCCGTGCACAGTGACAAGTAAATCACAGGCTGAAGTTGGTGAAGAAAACAACCCAGGTGGGACATCAGTTCAATGATATGCTACCCAATGTGATTGTACATCCACTATGATCTATGCAACATTATTTTTCCCCTCCTGATTATTTTTCTTATACTTCAATTCTTTTTGATAGGAGATAATATAGTTTTGACCAGAGGAAGTATAATTAATTGTTAGAAGATGATAGAACAAGGCTATTAAAGCCGCAGGAATCAATGAGAAGGATGATATTGGATGGCCTCCTCATGAAGCACTTGTACAAGAAAATGTAATTAATGTTGCAACCTGTACAACTTCTGCAGTTCTTTTCCTTTTTCTTTTGATTGGAGCAACATATTTGGCGCCTACTGTCTTGTCCATGTATATAACACACGACACATTTGCTAACAGATGACCCTCTCTCGACCACCATTGATGACCCCCTAAAAAGTTGGGAAGTTCATTTCCCTTCGATCTTTCTTGTGTGTCATCACGTCCCTCTTCAGCAACCTTCAACCCTATCAGTGGAAGTCAGTGCATCCATTATAGGGATAATCACTCATCAATTTGAGGGTAATAAGCAATTGAAAATTGCAAGTTATCGCCATGAATTCTAAAAGTTCCTGCCAAAATACATTTGTAAAAATAGGGCTGTCTCTTGAAGCATCGCATATTTAATCTACAACTAGTCTTGCCACATTTACTAGTGAATAGGGGTGAGATAATGTCATTAAGGGTACATGTTTACTGAGACAAATCGATTATTATTATCATAACAATGTCTTCCCTTCAAATTTTAGCAACTCTTCAATAAAATCCATATTAGTCTATATCCACATTTGATATAAAATATTTAAAGGTAGGATCTCATATTTAGGCAAACAGGTCAAATTAGACTTTAACCTAATGCAAACAATTAAACATAGACTAGTCTAGATTGGACTACTTGTTTAACCCATGAATTGACCAAGCTAACCATACGACAACGTTTCAGTTTGTCTAGCATTGTTTTTCTAGTCTTCCCCAACCTCTTCCTATCACTTTACAGATATGAAGTATGAGCCCATTTTTCAATTCACCATTACAGTGATTCCATTATTCCATTGGTAATTCCCTTGACCTTCTTACAGCCCTCTATGTCATTCACCATCATACTTATTTAACTCAGGTGGCTGTCGAAAGGGTAAAAAACTTAAGGAAAGCAAGAGTTCATAGCTGAACTCACTACCATTAGCTGGTGCTAGAAAAAAAAAACAAAATTGTTTCTTGCTTACGAGTGTATGCCTAACGGAAGCTTAGACAAAGACGATAAAAGAAGCAAATATGTGTCGACCCTAAGCTAGGAAAAGAAGGTCAGTGTGATAATCCAAGGGGCACAGGTATTAAAATACACGCACAACGAGTGTGAGAAAGGAGTACTTCAATGAGACATCAAACCTAGTAATATAATGTTAGATTCGAATTTCAACGTAAAGCTTAGAAACTTCGGCCTGACTTGTACCCTCACAATACGTCACCAAACTCACACTAAGTGCAAGAGGGTCGAACTGATCAATTTATACTTTGCGGATGACTTACTGCTCTTCTCTAAGGCTTATGGTAAGTCTATTGAGTTATTTATGTCTACTCTCTCCAAATTTAGGGAACTATCTGGGTTGGAAATTAGCTTTTCCAAAAGCCAGTATGTTTTATCCACAAGGGCAATAACAATAGAGAGCAGAATCTCCCAATTGACGGGAATGAGCAGGACACCTGCCCAGAGCCGTTTTTATCGTTTTATAGGCTCGGGGTGAAATAAAAAAAAAAGATCTTAAAAAATCGACAATATACAAGTTTACATGTTTGTATGAAATATAAATGACTCAATTTATAAATCTACATACTCAATCAAATATTAAATAATCATAACATCAGTTAATAAAATAGCAACAGTAACAACAAAATAACAATAGCAACAATCAAACAATAATATTAGACTGCAAAACACTAAGAGAATTGCACTAACAAATACACAAAGGATCATGATTTATAAAAAAACAATTTCTCTGTACATTTCTAGGTACAAAATCATTAATAATATTATCAAGATCAATATTATCCAACATATCCTTCTCAATACATAAATAGCTAAACCATTTAGCCTTTTGTGACATTGAAGATCTCAAGTAGGTTTTCAATAATTTTAACTTTGAAAAACTTCTCTCATCTGATGCTACAGTCACAGGTATAGTCAGTAGAATTCGATAAGCAATTGAAACATTCAGATAACAATCTGCAGCTTTAACAAATTCTAAGATTTCAACTAATGACATTAACTCATTTGGCAAAGTCATTTGCAACACTTTTAATTCAGAGAAAAAAAAAGATCATCTAAATCTACATCTGATACATTATCATGAGAAAAAAGTTGTTGTAAAATTAGTGCAGCATTCTCTTAATTCATTATCATCCAATGACTTCAACTTCTTTAAATCAAATAAGAATCTAAAAATATTATCAAAATTTGTTAATTGTTCAAATCTATTCTTCAACGAAGCAATTATCATATCCACAACAACTAAAAAGTAATTAATTCTAAAAGAATCTTCAGCTAATTGTATTTCTCCATTATGGTTAATTTCATCAAATTGTCTTTTCCTAATAATACAACGTCTAATTGAAAATGTAGGCTCTATATTCCTCTCAAGTGCAAGACTTTCGGCAATATTCATACTAGAGCTAAACACTTCATCTTTATATTTCTCAAAAAATATCGTTACACATTCTAATTGCTTTCTAGTAACATTAATGCACATAGATTTAAATTGCAACCATTTACTCACCATGTTAATAGCGAATAAAATATCATACCAAATATCCATACAAAGTAAAAATTCAAAACTCTCAAGTACACTAACCAAACTTTCTGCTTCACTCTTTGACTTGACATTATCACAAAATCTAGATAATTTCATCAAAGCCAATCTTATTTGAGGAGCTTGAAATCTAATAGCTTTAACACTTTTGATTCGACTCTCTAAACGAGTGCCTAAAACATTATCAAGCAAAACCTTCCACCTTTTAGGAGAACTTGAAAATAATGCATATATACGTTGCACAACTCCAAAAAATGAAACAGCTTTAACACAAGAATGTGTCATATTACTAAGAGTAAGAGTGAGATTATGACAAGCCCATGGCATATATAATGCTCTCGGATTTATTTGAAGTAATTGCTTTTGAACCCCTTGGTGTTTTCCCTTCATATTAGAACTATTGTCATAACCTTGACCCCTGACATTATAAACATTAAGATCAAGAGAATTAAATCCATTCAATAATTCATTGAAAAGTCTCAATCCAAATGTGTCATCTACCTTCAATAACTCTAAAAAAATATTCCTCTATTTTTATTTTTTTTATTTGACATATTCACAAATCATACTAATAAACTCATTTGTTCTTGATGGCTTAAATATGAGGTACAATCAAGACTAATAGAAAAGTATTTCACCTTTTTAATGATCCTTATGATAGAACTTCTAACACTATAGGCCAACAAAGAAATCAACTCATTTTGAATTTTGTGACCAAGATAATGATGATGAATAGTATGATTTTGAATACGTCTAACATGATCTTGCATTATTTCATCAAATTCAGCAATCATCTCAATCAATCCTAAAAAAATTACCATTACAATCGTCGTAAAGTTTTTCATTGGATCCTCGAAAAGCTAAATTATATTTAGCAAGATATTTCACAACATAAACTATTCTTATCAAAACTTGTCTCCAACGTTCTTTCTCTTTTACAATTTCTTGTTGCAAATATTTATCAACTATTTTATTTTTGCTCAATCTTACTCTTAATTCATTCCAATTTCTTATATTAGTCATATGCTCAGTGCAATTCTCATGTTCTTTGAGTCTCTCACTAAGATGCTTCCAATCTCTAAATCCATCATTTGCTAATCCACTTTGTTTGTTATTATATTTGAACAATTTACAACAAAAACGATATACTTTATCTATATGTTTAGAATAAACCAACCATTTTCTATCGCTAATCTCTCCATTACTCAAATTTCTATAATAATAAAAATATGAAAAATGACGAGAGGTATTGTCTAAAGGAAACACAAGATTCAATTTTTTTACAGGCCCTTTTTCAACTAAAATACCCCTTGCCGTATTATCAATATTATCCCAATTTCTAGGATCATAAATATCTAATATGGGGCTAACTTGCTCATCTGCCTTTAAATTTTCTAAAGTGGATGCATTTGGTGCATTATCATGCTCACTCAAATTTCTAATATCCTCATGAACATAAATCTCATCATTTAAGTTTTCTTTATGTTGTTCAAAATTACCTTCACCTAATTCCTCGGGACTCTCACTAGAGGAGCCTACTCTTTTAATAAATTTATTAATTGCTCCTTTTTGGGATTCTATCAACTGTTCTACTTGTTTTCTTTTTTTCCTTTTTTCACTTCCAAACAAATGCTTTTTAGGCAACATAATATAAACCAATTATAACACAGTTGGACTAGAAAAAGAACAAAAGCACCTATATGAAACTAGAAGAAGTATGCAGGCACAACCAAACACCAATAGCTTCACAATATATCACAAATATATATCAATGGTATTATAAAAATAAATATCAAAATTTACTATCTAATATTAAAAATGAAAAAACAAAGAGCAAATTTTAATGATAGAGAAACACTAATTTCTAAAAATACAAGAAATTAATATACTTAGGAAAAATCATAAACTTTACTTTACCTTTAAATTGCACTCGGAACGTAGAAGACAAAATCGTGAAGATTTTTTGCTGCTAATTTTTGAGTTGGAGTACCTTAAATGCATATGTTGATGAAAATAAAAAAAATCGAAGGTAAAAATACACCTAAATTCTTTAAAACTATTTATAAGTATCATAAGTTAGCGTTAGGGGTAAATGATAACGTTATAAGTTAGTTAACGTTAACTTATTCAAAATGAGTTGTAATAATGCAAGGGGCCCTTTTTGTTGACATGGGAATGGTGACATGAACCGAGATACTTGAATGGATGCTAGTGTCATCAGCCAAGATTTTCTCATAGTGGGTTTTAATCCTTTTTGGTTTGTAATTGATTGACTCTTTACAAGTGGACTCTAGTATCACTATCGTTTTCAACTTCCAATTTTAAATAAAAGATGGATGTGCATAAAAAAGGGCCCCTTCTGTTGATGGGCCCTGGGCAGGTGCCAGGATATACATGGATCGAACTCACGGAGAGTCATAAACCAGTACAGTGTCTCACCATCCATACAAATCTGTACCATCGGTAATCTAAGTTTAGGAGGAATTTCGTGAATCACGAAATATGACTCAGCACGCATGACCCATGCAAACAGGTCTTCACCGTGAAACGCTAGAAGATCTACCCGATGTGCTGCATTGCGGTATTCCTCCCATGCACGTTCGGTAGCTTCCGAGGATACGTGGTCCCCTTGTCGGCGAGGACCCGACCCTTGTAGATTAGTAGCTGGTCTATCGCCACCTGCCGAGTTGGACGCGTGGTGCGTCGACCTGTCGCCACCCACGGAAGAGGAAGACGCGCGGTGGTTAAACCTCGGTGGTCCCTCACCGCCACCTCTGACGTGTTGTGCCTGTGGGTTTTTTGTTAAGAAAGACTGAATACCATCCCTCAGCTCCATCTGTAGCAAGCTCTGGGACTTGGCCAACATTTCGACGCTACCCATCAAGGAACCCAGTTGTGTCCTCAGGTCTTTCAGGGTAGCATCATGTGACTTAGCCATCCCCTCTTGGGCCGAGAGGGACGATTCCTGCCTTTTAAGAGACCCTTCCATCGCTGACACTCTAGCCTCCATTCTAGTGTGCATACAATCTCTACCCCAGTTGTCTCTCAATGAAAGCACCAATTGATTGGAGAAAATATAGAAATTGTGTATTATTTACATATAAAGCTGAATTACAGCAGATAGACACCTCCTGGGAAGAGTTCCTAGGCCAATACAATATGCTATATTTCGAATCATAATCATTACTCCTCCTAAGATCCTCTATATGCTCTCTGTTGTCCTCTACAATCTCTCACCATAACTAACTTTTAATAGCCTGCCTATGTGTCAATTCCCCTTTCCCATCTTACCCCTACGTATATAAGTTTGGAAAGGCCTAGGCTGCTAAACTATGGGCTGAGCTATGGGTTGAACACTAGCATGATCATTAGTGGGAATACTAGGGGTGCTAACAGAGATAAACCCTTTTTCATGCATAAACTCTCATTAATTCTTGTTATAGTCCATGTGAGAAATTTTACACTCAACACACCCTCTCAAGTTTAGGAATGAACATTAAGTTCTCTTTAATCTCTAATTTAAATGAAGAGTAGTTCATATATGAGAGGTAATCCGTATCTTAACTCAAAACTTTAAGGCAATGGGTTAAGAGCCCTTTCTTATATATTAAAGCCTTATTAATTCTTAATCGTATATGAGAGGGAATCCATATCTCAACCTAAAACCTTAAGCCATTAGGTTATAGACCCTTACATATATATAAACCACTATTAATTATTGTTCCCAGTTGTGAGAATTTATACACTTTAACAAAACCAGTTCAATCAAAATAGAAGGATTGACAACAACATACTGAATATATGAAGATTTTATTATATTATTAACTAACTCAAATTCATTTCTCACATCCAGTCTAATTATCATTTACAAGCTGAAAATAGTGATAATAAACTGAACAGTACATAGTATAACTTATTCTAAGATCCAATATAGACGAAACAAAGGCAAAGGAAGTGCATAGATAAGAGACAAAAAGTTAATACCTAAACAAACCTATGTTTCACTTTTATCAAAAATGATTGGATGGTCACAGAGTGCAAGAACCTAATTGAGACATCTGAGTAAGAATTGTTTCCACTGAATACATATAGAATGCATTCAACCAAAAAGGCAATGGAAGCATACCTTACGGAAAAAGGTGATTGGTTGTTGTCCAAGAAATTGAGGATTCCCAATATTGCAGTTTATTATCTGTCACAAAATTCAAGTAAAACTAGAACATGGATGGAAAATATTTGTTCTCAAGAGTGATGTCTTTATGGAGACATGTAGAATCCCTTTTTGAGCTCCATATAAACCAGTCAAATGTAAAGGCATTATGCATTCTCGGTAGTGACTCCCTTCTTCATAAGAAGCACATAATAAAGGAAAAAAATCTCATTAGAACTGACAAAGTAAAATGTTTTCCTCTTCACCATTGAAATTTCTATTCCACCTAGTCAACAAAAAAAGGTTCCATGACATAGAATCAAAGTTAATCCAGAGAACAACGACAATTAATCCCAAAGTGAGTATTTTGGCAATTCCAAGATGAATACCCAATACCTTTGACATGCCCTTAAAAAACAAGAGTCCAGAGGAAAAGGAAGGGAAGGGATGAGAGTCCGGCTTAGCCTTCAATTCTTCTTGTAATTTCTGTGTAATAGAAGCATAACAAAAGATTATTACATTTAGTAAGAACAGGCAGCTCAACTCGCAAGTAGCGTGTTCCCTAATTGCATCAATTAGACTTAAGTAATTAATGTGATCCTCAAGATTAAAGAATCCGAAACTTCTTAAACAAATACTCTGGATAGAATATGAACAAGGCCAAATCTTCAACCTTAATGAACCCCAATCAATTATATGAAAGGAAATACATATAATAAGATTGATTTGAGAACAAGAATAGAAATTCGTCTCAAGTGTTTACCTTCATAAGAACTATATTCTTGATGCAATAGAAGAAGACAAGAAATCCTCCCTTATAGAATTCATTATTCAACCAATCTAATCCTAAATAATGTTTATTATGATGTATTTATACCTCTTAAAAAGAAAGAAACTCTATCTACATTAAAGACTTTTAAACATTGGCCTTTCACCAAAATAATTAAAGCTCAAACTAATATTTCTAAAATACAACCTATTAAACATAAAAGTTTTAAACAAGCCTAAGACACAAGTAGTGGGCTGTCGAAAGTTATGCTTCTAACGTAAAATAATTAATTAAATAAGAAGGAAATCTTCTTGCTCATTCCACCCAACTTGATTAGTTATCTTGTCACTAGCCCTCATTATCTCTTGAGATTCCATGTCATCTACAATTCGGCCTATATAGGATTGGAGCACTTCTTTAAACTTCTTAGCTCTTAATTTTATTATTGTTCCCTCTGGCATTACTAGCTTATCTTTGGCTTTATTGCTTTTACAAAGTCTCACACTCATGCTCACATCATCTCCATTTTCTTCAAAAGGATTCTGATAGATCTCTTATTATGCAATATTACAGGAAACGCAGAGGTAAAAAAGGATCAAGGATTGCTACAGAGAATGTTGAGGATGTGGGCCCAACTCAATATTAGCAAAAGAAGTTTCCAAGATCCAGTCCTGATAACGAGGAGAAGGAATGACGTGGAAATACTTGGGGACCACGAGTTGTTACATTTGTTAGGCAGGGGTGTAGTGCGTGTGGTGTCAGCAGCAGTTTATTATGAATATTCCTTTTTACTGTTACATGCTTTTTAGCTGTCATTTTATAGAATAGAGAGTAGTGTCAATAAGACTATGAATTTCTGAGTTGTAATTGAATTGAGAGAGAGTAGCCTCTTGAAAGTTGTCTTTGGGAGAAAACCAACTTCTCGAACTGTTGGTATTAAATAAAAACACTACTCTTATTCTTTATCAGTTGTTCTTTACATTTTACTATTTTATTGATACAAAGAGTCTACTATTTTGGTATTAGAGCATTTGCGATCCCAACCACGCGAATGCCCAATATGAGAATGAAGGAACGAGTTGATCAAGTGGAAAAAAAGATGCCAGCGTTGGAGGAGAATATGGCTGACCTGGCAAAGACTTTAGCTATGTTTATGGCTGCGTCTGAGAAGCGCATAGAGAGAATGGAAGAGCTGCACTAACTGTATTTAACCAAAACAAATTCTGGACCCAGTAAACCATCATCCTCAAACTCAGACCACCAACCTGAACCAAACATGTCATCTAGCCCACTACCCCCACAAAACAAAACAATCAACCCAGAAGCCACAAATGAAAACACAACCATCGACCAACCTTAACCCATAACCACACACCACTGTGAATACACGGAATATACCAGGAAGTTGGAGATGCCTGTGTTTTTGGGTGAGGATCCTCATTCATGGCTGTTTAGAGCTGAACGATATTTTACCGTAAATCAGTTGACAGAGGCACAAAAGCTTAAGGCTGCTGCAGTTTGTCTAAAAGGGGGTGCTCTATCATGGCTACGTTTTGAGGAAAAGCGTTGGAAATTTTTGACATGGGAGGAATTAAAAAACTAGATCCTAAACGGTTTCCTCAAAGGCGGCGTGAATGTTTTACACCACAATTTTTGTCGTTACGTCAGACAACGACAATGCAAAAATATAGGGAAAAGTTTGAGTCCCTTTCAATCCCTCTTAACTTGGATAACGATACTCTATGTGCTGTTTTTATTAATGAACTAGCTCCAAGAATCAAAGCTGAAGTGCTGGTCCTTAATCCTTCTAGGCTCGTTGAAGCTATGGATACAGCCCAAAAGCTAGAAACCAAAGGCCTAATACTATCTAACTCACCAGATCCGTGGAAGAACCATAAGCCATCATCGACCACTTATACACCCACCAAAAACACCATCTACAATCAGACAACCAAGCCCCCAAACCCACAAACTAACCTTACACTTCAAATTCCACCTGCAACAAAAAGCCAAACGGTATCCTCAACAGCTAGCCCTCCAAATTGGGGTTCTAATCGGGGCACATTTCGGAGGATTACTAGTTCAGAAGTGCAAGCTCGACGAGAGAAGGGAATATGTTTTCGTTGCAACAAAAAATATCACCCAGGGCACATATGTAAGAAACGACAGCCGAATATTTTATTGGTCAATGATGATTCAGATACAGAGGAAGGGCCAGAGTAGATTCACGGGCTAGCAAATGGAGAAAATCCTTCGATGGGGACTGTAAAAGTGTCTTTGGATTCAGTAGTTGGATTGACTTCACCAAAGTCGTTACGACTTGACAGGAATGTCTATGGTAACAAGGCAATTGTGTTGATTAATAGTGGGGCTTCCCACAACTTTATTTCCAATGTGTTGGTAGAGAAACTTGGGCTGGAAAAATCAGTGACTGACGGGTATGGGGTCGCGATGGGAACAGGTGTGACTATGGGAGGAGAAGGAGTTTGTAAGGGGGTACGCGTTTGATTACAAGAGCTAGTGGTTGTAGAATTTTTTTGCCTATCAATTTGGAAAGTTCTGACATAATCTTGGGCATGAAGTGGCTAACCTCTTTGGGTGAAACCACTAATAATTGGCAGAAATTGACTATGCGGATGCATATGGGGGATAAGGAGGTTGTCTTGAGGGGGGATCCATCGTTGTGTAAATCAACAGTATCTCTGAAGTCCATGTGGAAGATGTGCCAATGTGAAGGTCCGGGACTGATGGTTGAGTTCGGTAGTATGCACGCACAAGTGGTGGTTAAGGGAGATACGGTGGAGCCAGCTGTGTTTGGAGGAATTCAGACAGGTTTTTAACATGCCTTCCATACTACGCCCAATACGGGAAAAAGAACACGCTATCATTCTGAAAGAAGGTTCTGGCCCTATTAATGTTCGGCCTTACCAGTATCCGCACACTCAAAAATTAGAGATCGAAAAGCTGGCGGGAGAGATGTTGGCGGCTAGTATCATAAGGGAGAGTGAGAGTCCTTTTTCCAGTCCTGTATTATTGGTTAAGAAAAAGGACAACAGTTGGAGGTTCTGCGTGGATTACTGCGCTTTGAACAAAGCTATAGTGCCGGATCGATTTCCCATACCCTCCATTGATGAGCTTCTCGACGAGTTGTACGGTGCCCAATATTTTTCTAAGCTGGGTCTGAAATCTGGATACCACCAGATTCGCGTACGAGCTAAAGATGTGCCCAAAATCGTGTTTTAGACACACGAGGGACATTACACGTTTTTAGTAATGCCTTTCGGTCTTACTAATGCTCCGGCTACATTTCAGTCCTTGATGAACTCCGTGTTTTGGAAGATGTTGCGGAAAAGTGTCTTGGTTTTTTTTTACGACATCCTTGTTTATAGCTCCACCTTGGATGATGATCACATCCACCACTTACGCGAGGTTCTATCTCTCCTTACTATCCACAGTTTATATGCTAATCAAAACAAGTGCCACTTTTGTCAAAAACAGGTGGAGTAACTCGGGCATATTATTTCGGGTGCCGGAGTTACTGCAGATCCTGAGAAGATTAAAGCGATGATGAGTTGGCCTATTCCACGAAATATTAAGGGTCTGCGTGGTTTTTTAGGGCTAACTGGTTACTACCGGCGGTTCGTGAAGGATTATGGGAAGATAGCCATGCCCTTGACTCAATTGCTTAAAAAGGACACATTTCTTTAGGATGACTCGCTAAAATAATTAAAACTCAAACTAATATTTCTAAAATACAACCCATTAAACTTAAAAAGTTTTAAACAAGCTCAAGACACAAGTAGTAGGCTACCAAAAGTTATGCTTCCAACGTAAAATGATTAATTAAATAAGAAGGAAAGTCTTCTTGCTCATTCCGCCCAACTTCATTAGTTATCATCTCATTAGCTCTCATTGGCTTTTGAGATTCCATGCCATCTACAATTTGGCCTATATAGGATTAAAGCGCTTCTTTGAACTTTTTAGCTCTTAATCTTGTTATTGGTCCCTCCGGTATTACTAACTCATCTTTGGTGCTATTTCGCTTACAAAGTCTCACGATCATGCTCACATCAGTAATACTACTAGTATGTCACATCCAGCAAATTTTTGTGTGCAGTCTAAAACTATGAAAAGGAAATTAGCAAGAAAGAGAAAGCAAAATCTCAAATATCAAGGAACTTTCCTCAAATAATTTAGTCTTAATGTGAAATATTAGAAGGTTAAACGACCCTCGTATTAAGAAATGGTAAATGAGTCTTTCCATAGATTCTTGCTTGGGAAAGTAATCTTTTTCCTAAAAATTATATTATCATGTTTGGTTCATTTTTTTGAGTTGTTAGGAAAGTAAAAACTTTCTCAATCTAGAGAAAGTAGTAGTACTTTACTTGGATTCTAAATCTCATCACCTCTTAGTATTTAGATTACTTTCCTCAGGAATTTAATCTAAAAAATATGCTAGCTAATTCAACTTTTCCTTCTCTCTTAACTCTACGATAATTCTTTTATAAAACCCTACCTCCTCTTTAACTACTCTTATTATTCTCCCGTTAGCAGGATTTATTGATATCTACAAAACCCACCATCTATGCCACCCAAAATGCCATCCTGAACTGTTGTTTCTAAATCTAGAACTTGCCCACCACTATCGACTTGTAGCTTCATATGTCCTTCCCTTTTATGGCTATCGAGCTGGTGCATCAGAGTTTTAAAGCATCCCTTCATAAGATGTCCCAAAGCCTAATCCAAGAAAAAAGCCCTCAAGTGTCAAAAGAGAACAACACAGAGAATAATAAGAAGACGCATCACATCGACGAGAAACGTCTAGGAAAGCAGAGGAGATAGTGAGAAAGAGACGGGCATAAGGCCATTCTTTTCCACCGACGAACACAATGAAGAATTAACCATTGAAGGAGACAACCTTTTTCTAAATTATGGCTCTTTATTCAATTGTTTTTTCACTCTTCAGGAAGAAGAATATCTAAGGCAGATTTAAAGAGTAATTAGTTTTTAAGCTTTTCAAATTTATTAAATTTAGGATGTTCAAAAGATATTTGGCATTTTTTAAATTTTCATTTTAAAGATTGTTTAGGTGAAATAATGCATTATTTATATTTTTATTTTCAATGTTAGAAAAAAATTTGATATTTGATTTGAATTTTAAGATTTATCTTTGTACTCGGTTGAGATTTTTTTAGTATTTTTAATACTATATTTATGATATAACGGAATTATATGATTAGAATAACATAAATAAAAAATTAGCATTTAATAATATAACTTATATTACTGATTAACATTATTTAACGATTTCAATTTTTATTCAATTTGTAGGGATATAATTGAATACAAAAGTCAAAATTAAATTACATTCCATGCAATATTGTTGCATACCAAACACTATAAATCCAAATATGTGAATATCTTTACTTTTCATAAATTTATTTTCTGAAGAATCGGATTCCAAATTTACTTTACTTTCCTGCCAACCAAACGGGCCAAAAGAGTTTTTTGGTTATATTATAATATGATGGTAAACTTAACACCTTGAATTCATTATAATGTTCATATGCTTCAAACTATAATTACAATTCTTTTTAATTTTTTAAAAAAATATATAGAAGTATGCGGTTACCCGAGGAAGGGTGACAATCTCACCACGTACTGCATGTTCGCATTTCAAAACCTGGAAAAGAAAAACAAAAATAAAGGAAAGTTAATGGCAAAAAGCCACAGAATGGAGAAGAAAAGGCTTTGAAGAATAGGACAGGAAGAAGCTATTGGTTGATAATCAACCAAAAATCACAGAACAACCGAAAAGGGATATAGAAGCCAAAACGAAACCGACCCAGAAGCAAAGAAGCGAATGAAGCAGAGAAAAACGAAATTAGGTACCTTGGGATTGATGGTGTCAAGAGACACAGGAGCGATCGAAGAAGAAGGAGAACCAAGAAAAGAACTTGGGAGACGAGAAACGTGAGGGACGCAGCAAGTTTTGATATTGATGTGAACGGTTTAAGATGCTTTTAGCTTTCACAAGCACGAATTTTCGCATCGTTTCTATACTCTGTACGGGAAATGCACGCGTAGAAGTAGAACAGGTGGTGCACTGTGGAGATACAAAGTCACAGGCTGAGAGGCAAAAAGAGTTGACGTCATTTTCTGAAACTTTGATCAGAATCAAATTAAAGACATTCACTCAAGATGAAAAAGGGTTGACGCCGTTGTCTGAAACTTCGATCAGAGTCTAAAATTAAAGACTGAACTTCATGATTCACTCAAGAATAGATAGCCAATGCTGCTGAATTGTCCCTCCTTCTCTCGCTACTGTTTGTTCACGAACACGGTACAATACAATTACAAATCAAGCAGGCTGCAGGCTGCAGGCTGCTTATTATTTATACAAAATTATAATTATATGGTTATGTAGTTCTCAATAGTAATTACTTCAATTGATAAAAACGTCAGGATTTATATTATATATTATGATGAAAAACGTTTAAGAGTTCAAAGGATAGAAGTAAAGCAACTGGTTTTTCTCCTTTTCAGAATATTAAGGGTATGAGAAATTGTGCATCGTTCAACTAATCAAAGATCAAAATCACGAATTCTCTTCTTGTCCTGTATCAATGTATATAATTTAATGAATTATAGCATCCAATGTTAAAAATGTTTTAACACGCAAACAACAAATTACCCCTACATCCGACGGAATATGAAGCTAAAGCCTATGCAAAACCAGTGGGTTTTACAACTTATAGCGTACGATTGATTGCCCTGACCCTCTTAAAGCGAAAAGCTTTATGAACTACAGCAGCCTTTATCACAGGGATCCTTCATACTTGACGATGCCTGGAGGCAACCACTCATCACCTTGGATAAAAGATTGAACAGTATATTTAGCTGCAGCGTCAATCGTAAGAGTGGATTTGTAACCAGCCCATTTAACCCTTTTAGACACATCAGAACCAGGACCTGTGTTCAGGTACTCTGCGTAGAAAATGGTGGTTGGAGGATCCACATTAGTGACCCAAGGAGTCCAGCCCAATGGCTGCAAAAATCCTCCAATGTCTGACTGCATAATAATAGTGGTGGAGTAGTCTTTCCAGGGTCTACCAAGATACGTAGGAGCTGTGAGGTTGTCAAAGGCTGATAGTACACACTTGTGAATTGAAATGCCTGTGTTTTGGTTAGGGTCCTTCTTGCCTTGGGCTGTGATGGTATTGAATTGGTTGTCTAACGGTTGTCTTGGTTGGATTCGGCAGTTCTGGAAAACAGCAGCAGCATTGCCAAATATGAAGTCGATGGTACCGGTAACATCACATTCCCTGTAGAACTGTCGATTGGAATGAGCATAGAGTGTGTCCTGAAATCCCTCGAATCCACACCTGTAAAACACTGACATGTCGGATCCACACCGGAAGGCAACTGCTTGATGCTTCTTTGCTCCTGCGCTGTTAACAAACTTCATGTCTTTTGCAATGAACCCCTTACCCACCGCAGCTGACATGACAATTTTTTTTGCTTTTTCTAGTTAGTAACGAACTTACTTTCATCAATCTTGAAATGAAAAACTCAATCTACCCGCCCTCTTTCAGGGGAATCATTATCAATTATTTTACTTTTTGATTGCTTTGGCTTTATCTTTATTAGTGTGACTTAATACCAGCCAGACAAGCCCATCATCATTTCACATGCCATAACATAATCCATGTGTTTTTCTTCACCTGTCACTAAAAGAAGAATTGCCTCTCCGATCCACATTATCAATTAGCTTTCCTACTTTTGTGTCTTATCCTATTCGTTAGTGCAAGTACGCACATCTAAATGGAAAAATTAACACTCCCAACAATCAACACCCTAAATCAATGCTCATCTGTTGAAAATCACGTAACAGGAATCTACAGCAACCAGTCAAATGCCCATATATCTAACAATCTCACTACTCCTCAGGGACAGACGGAAAACTATTTCTTTTTAGACGTATGATGCAAACTATCAGACATGCATGGATCATCAAAGGGAAGAGCTATGAACAACCAAATTGCAAAGCAAGTGGTCAGAAATGAATATTAACACTCACCGACAGTGGCTGTGTCAAATGTCATTGTCCCATCAACAAAATTCAGACCAGCTGTTACGATCGTTTTGTCCATGCCGTCACCATACATCATTACATTCCACTTGCTCTTGTCCATAACCACATTCTCCTCGTACGAACCTGCCTTGACATAAATCACAAATCTTGACGCACTTTTCTTAGGAACAGCTGCCACTGCTTCTTTGATTGTCTTGTAATCACCACTGCCATCTGTCGCGACCGTAGCGTTGGGCTTGGGCTTGTACTCTTCAAGCAGCCTCCGATCTCTCAAACTAAACCACACTGGAAACTCTGTGTTGGGTTCACGTTGAAGTCCCAGAAGTCTCCTATGAATCGGGATTCTAAAGTCAGACAATAACCCTATGATTTTTGAGACAATAGCTAAACTGTTGCTCACAAGCTTAGTAGAGTTATCCATTGCAGTCCTCACTTCTGCAATAAGAGCAGTGTTAAGCTTTTGTGTGCTGTTCAAATCTTGCAGAGCATCTAAACACGTTTCTTGGTCAGTAATGGCAGTGCTGAGCCAAGTTTTCAGGTCATTAATCTTAATGGTTGTCAATATCTTCTCTCCTGATCCTGCAATCATTGAAGCTATCGAGTCATTGAGTCGATCCACAGCATCATCGAACGTGGTAGCACAAACATTCAACGCTTTCTGGACCAGAACATCATCGTTTCTTTCAAGGAGCTTTGCAGGCAATTCTTTGAGCTTCGAAAGCTCGTTCATGGTGACTTGCAAAGATAACTTGAAGATCACTTCTGGGTCAGTACTGTTAGCTGTTTCAAGTGCAGAGATGCTGGAATAGCAGGATTGAGGATACTGAGTGACGCTGCACACAGCTTTGAGTGAGGTTGCCGGAGTCAACTCAGAAATTGACGAAGGAACGGAGGAACCGCCCGTATTCCGCTTGCGCACGACGGTTCCGATTATGGCACCAATGCCCACAACCAGAAGAACGACGATGGAAACACCGAGAATGATCATACGCCGACGAGTTTTTTGCCTGAAAGCTCGCTCTTCAGTCTCGTCGACCTTGCCGTAGCCTTTAAAAGAGTTGATAGAATCCATTTTGTTATTACTTTTGTGGACCTGACAAGATGGTGGTTCAAGGTACCACTTCTGATGCGTCTGCTGTTTCTGATAGGGTGGATAAGGTGTTTTTAGATTGAGGGTTGAATGGTTGAGGCTTTGGACAGTGTGATGTCTTTTGTAGGGGCAAAAACGAGTGGCGAAGTGTCTTTTAATTTACAGGAGAAAATAAACAAATACTTGTTAACATAGATCAAATGTTTCATTCTCCATAATTAATTGACCAGCTACCCCCATCAGAACTGCCATGCATAGTGATTTTAGTTGAGATTGACACGATCAAAATTGGATCCAGCTGTGTGTGTATTAAATTGACGTGATTGAAAACTTCTACGCGTCCATGCACATGAAAGCTCCATATGTCAACTTGCAATTAGCCAATTACGTGCAGGTCTATTTATATTAAACGTTGGACAGGTGGGGCCGGGAGAGAGCTTCGTTGGCTACTAGCTATGACACCGACCAGCGTTAAATCAATTACAATTTCGTAAGATGCCTTTTTCTTCGTCACAAGATAGGAATGGTAAATTTAAACACAAGAACATACATCCAAAAATGATTCCAATGTTTTAGACGTGCCAAGAGACAAAATGGGTTCACCCAGTTATGAGTGTGAACTTCTCTTAAAAAACAAGCTAAAGCTCAAATTACATGAGAACGGAAGACAAAGTCAATAGCATATGTGTGGACGGCCGGTCATTGTCAATTTTTCATTTATCAAGTCAAGAGTATCTTGAAACTCAAAAGGCATAATAGACACAGTTTCCTTCAACCAGCACTATTAGGTGACTGTAACATGTAAATTTTGAGAGAGCTCATAAAGCCAACCCCTAAAATGTGTACAATTATTGGAGTCAGATTACACTTAACCTCATTTGACGCATTTCCTTTTCTTCATCATCACCATCATTAGACACAGGTTATGTAGTTATCAAGCTTTTCTCAAACCATATAGTTGTAATTTGTATGAACACTCCTTCTGGCTCTATCTTGAACTCATCATGTGATGAGATGATAGAGAGATCCCGCCACTTGTAACGTCTATTCTCTTAATGTCGTAATTTCCTAGCTCATTCAGTCGCTGTCAACATTGACCTTTTCTTTTGATAAATATATAAAGAAGTAGTCATTCCATTCCTTCATAAATTTGAAGGTGAAATCTGCACCGCACTACAGTCCCTGCCATCAAACATTTGGAGAATTGGCGATTTGGTAGGCTAGCATGTCACGTTGTTGGGTATATGTGGCTAATTACGAATTATTAGGACAATTAATTACATGCTATACAAATATAACTAGAACTAAGTAATTAATCACAATGGACCTAAACCAAAAAAATGCACTCAAATCCCTTGTGATTATGTAAGAAAGTGGAGATTATTATGTTTGGAGAAAATGACGAATTCATTTATGAGAAGGGATATTAAAAAATCAGAACAAGATCTAATCTCACGCAACGAAATAATAATAATATTTTTTGTTTAATTTTTAAAAAATACAGATTTCTTAAATTCTATAATATCGCCACCCTACCATATACCCCATATGGTAGATGCAATAATTGCCACCGTAGCCACTTGCCGGAGAACCGATCCCCAGTAAGAATTGCCAAACATCAGCCAAAGTGAACTTCAATAAACTATACGACATATATCATCGCAAGGCCCTACAAAACAATATCCATCACAGCACCTCGGTCAAATTACAACATTTCTCTAACCAATAAGAATGTCGCGTCCCACTGCCGCTAGCTCCAACACGCTTCTAGGCCAACATCACACTTTTACTTTACGACTTGAAGTTGCTTTTCTCTATCACGCTTGGACAGGCATAACATATTGTATCCAATATCACAACGAATGACGTCATTTTGAGTATAAACAGACATAAAATAATATCATTTTATGCACAGAACAGATCAACAGAGTTTAAACACGGTATAGTAGATACAAAGAATCTAAATCCGCAACTTAGAAGCCACCTATTACTTGTATCACCACCAAAGATAAGGAAAGGAGGTGAACCATGAGAAAAACGTGAGACCCATAGTATTGAAGAATTTCTTTTAGAGGATAACGAGAGTCTTTGCAATCAGGTCTAGGAAATGTGAATAGATCACGTTAGGTCAAGGGCAGCTGACTATAGGCTGAATAGCCCGTGACCAACCTCAATCTACCCTTATTTATTTTTTTAAAAACGACCTTATTTTTATTATCCAATCAAATCATAGGCCTGATTTCGAATTATAGCTCAATCAATCAACTCAGGCCAAAATTAAACCAAATAAAACTTAGACGACCGGCATTCATAATCGGAACAAACATGGTCTTAAAACGTTTCAATCAAAATGGAGTCAGGACCACCTCAGCAACCCCTGTACATGAACCCATTGTGAATCACTGGTGGCAAGCTCTGTACTTATTGCGTAGTCCGTGGACTGTCGCTTTAGTTTCAGTTACTATTAAAAACGAATCTTATACATTTCACAAAACCACAACAATCTCCGGCCACTAGCTTTTGGCGATAGTTTCCAAAAACCCGAGTAATATGTTGATAATACCAAAACAATTATGGGTTTCTTATTATGTATTTAACATTTTCTTAAAAAATAGGGATGCATGTTTAATACGAGCTTTTCATATTATTATTAAAATCCAATTTGATTATAGGGTTAAGGTTGAAATCTAATCTAATTTTAAGACTTAGAGATTGCAACTTTGGCAAAATCAATTTCATAGTTATTAAATAACAATCTGATAACTTTAATGAAATATAATTAACAATAGCTCTTACACCAATGTTGAGAAATTAGGGCATGAATTGATGTCACGATGCAGAATCACATTGGGCATATGATAACTGTAGCATACCTGAGTTACGGATACTCACGGTACCCTTAACAGTACCCTTAACCCGATTATATAAGGCTAACTAAATATCTTTAAAAAGAAAATTGGACAGCTTAAAAAGGTTCCCACATAAGGTCATTTACAAACCATAAGATAATCAAGAGTTGATTTACAAAATTATAAATCATATCAACATAATCATGAGCCACTACACAACAAAAGTACAAAATAAAGACTACCAACGTGCTGTAATATCTTGAAAATGTCAAAAGATCGCACAATCCACTCAGAATTTCAAACTCACCAAATTAACCTGCATGATTGGGAAACAGAGGGGGTGAGTACACTATGTACTCAGTGAGTATAAAGAAACATATATTGCAAATAGAACACGGCACACACCAAAACGATCTAAATAACCTAAGGACAATTTAACACATCTAACATGCACATAACCACCTATGAAGTGAATATGCATGACATAGAAATACATAGACCTAGTCTATAGCTCATGTCATACTGGTTAAGAACCACATAGGCCTAACCTATTAATTACTCATTCAATGAACATAGGTTTCAGTTCCAGTACATATGAGTAGAAAAGCATCACATGTAAAAATCACATATCGTCAGAAAGTCAAATCTCATAATAAGCTAAAATAATTATGTGTGTCACCATTAATCGACCAAACTAGTGTACACACTCACCAAATCACGGTGTTAGCTCGACTTTCATCTGTGGTGAGTCCAAACTACAGTCGACAAGAGCATTATGACCCTAAGTGATGATCTCATCGGTGACCAGACTTCTAGATGTGCAATCACCCTCGAGTCCTGTAGAATGGTGTCGTTACAAGGACTCGACTTTTATGTACAAGCGTCAAAGGTACGGGGGTCGATTAATCTGTTGTGCCCAGCACACGATTGGCCAATCGTTTCCTCACCAATAACAAAACAATCATATACAAATATTAAGTACAAAAAAATCAAGTAAGGTATCATGCCTTTATTTATCGGTCCAACCGATAACATGGAACCTTGCCATGGCTCTAAGCGAAAAGATAACTCATACATGCAGCATACATGACTCAGTTATGCATATGTAAGTTTCAAGACGTTATTTCATGCAGTGAAAGTTATCTTTTGCATTCCAAGTGCAAAATTATTTGAAAATGTAGTTTTAGAAAACTAAAATATTTTCCTTTGCACTTCAAGTGTAAGTTTGTTGAAAACAATATCATTCCTCAAAATATGAAATAAAAACATAAGTTTCAGTCCAAGTGCAAAGAATTATTCAAAACAATGTCATTTATTAAATACATAAGTATACTAACATTTATTTGAGAATCAATTCTACTGTAAATTACCTAGGTTCAAAATTCATAAAGTCATCATGCATGTCTTAGGTTGTTCTAGTCTCACGTGAGAGACATGTTTTTCCCAACTCACCTCAAAAGAAGGTATACACTCCTTGGACTTCACTAATCCTCTGTACGAGCTTCTTGATGCACAGCTCCCGAGCCTTTATACATATAAATGTAATATAGTTACTACTACTCAAACATATAACTCATAGTTATACCCCATCACATAAGTGTATAAAACTCAACCCTTATCATTCACAAAAGCTTTCTTTTGCATTTTTCAAGGCATTTAATGTAACACCCCGTTACATATATGGCTAGAACAATTATTTGTGAGACACTTATATGACATAAGATAAATGAATATTAGACATAAGTTATTTGTGATCTACATATTGTTTGGCTCGTTCATACGATTGTATATGTTTTCATGTGGTATTTC
>JAOQMS010000001.1:12747433-12776158 GCA_027563885.1 Erythroxylum longipes | reverse complement strand
TTACTACCATGTATAAGTTAGTTTTGCCATTGCTCCAACATACCATTATCGTAGGGTATGTTCCTAAAAGCTTAGGTGTGTGTGTACCCTATGGTAGTGGGATGTTGCATTTAATGCCTTGATCCAATAATTACACGTTTCAAAACATAATTGAGCACATTTTTATCCAAGCACATTAGGCCAATACTCATCAATCTAAGCAAAAATTCAAGTTTACTCTAATTATGCATGAAAGCCTCTTTCCAATGCACACCATTAAAATCCTTAAATCCTAAGCCAAATTCACTTAGGCATTTTATTAAACACCTAAAGGCATAAATTTTAAAGCCTCCTTCTAATGTACTTCTTCCTCATTTTCATCATCAATTCACATTATACATACAAAATTAACAACATAGAGTTCATTTAAACCATCAATTTCAAAAGATATTCAAAATTTCACAAACTTTCACCAAATATAGGGAAATTTGGTTTTGGCTTAAGGAAACTTCTCCATGACTCATTTCATTAATATAAACCATGTTGCATGCATATTCAAGCATGGAGAACAACATATCTTAACACTAAACTCAAAATCATAATGTAGAGAGAGATGAGACAAAATTTACCTAAACTTTCCTTTGGTGATATCTTCAAATCCTTTGAGAATTTCTCAAATATAGTGATAGATTGAGTTCCTTGACCCCAAATTAACTTAAAACACCTTGGTTTGGGTTGAAAAATCAAAAAAATGGTGAAAATTGGGTGATAGCCGATTGTTTCCTCTTCTCCTCCTCTCTTCTCCTTTCTTATATTTTCTTTTAATTGAAACAAAGTGTTTTAAGGCCAAATAATGGGGTGCACAGCCATAAGATGAAGAAGGGTCTAGAATTTGACTCTTCTTTGACTAAACATGATGAATTTACCCTTTTGCCCTTAGTTTATGTGAAATTACCATTATACCTTTCAAACTTTTCCTAAATTTGCAATTAAGCCTAAGATTTGAGAATGACCAATACTTTTATTTTCATTTTGGTCCTGGACCTTTGAACATTATAATCAAGCCTCTTAACTTTATAAAATTACATATTGGTCCTCTATGAATTGAAAAATTACATTTAATTCCCTTAACTTTTAACAATTTGCAAATAAGACCTTTTGTACATCAACTTTCCAATTAACCTTTCTAAGTATTCAATAAGTTTATAAATCATGTCTAATCACCTCTAAGGCATTAGAACACATTTAACTCGGCCACAATGTCCATATCCATCCAATGGAATCGATTTTACACACTTAAAAGCTTATATGTCAGAAATCCCTAAGATTTCACATAACGATGAACTCTTAGTTCATGTAAGGGCATATAACATTATATATCACTAGCATAAATACCCAAAGGATTCAAACATATTTTTGAACTCATATACAACCATGTATATGTCAATATACAATAGTATCTCCAAGTATAGGACAATACAAAAAGAGCTCAAAGAGTCCGGCATTACAAGTCCTCCCCCCTCAGTGGAGGATTTAAATAAATAAGGGTACTGACGTCTCATAGCATCTTCAGGTTCCCATGTCATTTCGTCGACCCTGTTGCTCTCCCAAAGGACTTTAATCGTGGGAACTTCCTTACTACGCAACCTCTTTACCTGCCAATCCAGAATACCGCTTTTAGAACAATGTGTAATGTATGATTTAGCTTACGATGCCATGTAGTAAAGTGAAGGTGAGATAGTTAACACGCCACTTCTGTTGGGCATGTGCAAGTGTATCCATCGAGCGCACGTGCATGTGTCAGATAGGAGTGGGGTGTTATATCAATGATAAACTTTAAGTTTGGAGAGATACATTATAGTTGAAGGGCTTTAGATTGAGGAAGATTAAGAATGAGTACGTGAAGTGAATTTTTCGGGATATATAGTGGTTACCAATATGAAGGTAAAGATTAGTTCAGAAATTATATCGCAAGAGTAGTGTTTTAAATATCTAGGATCCATCATTCAGAGAAACTGAGAGATTGATGAAGACGTAGTTCACAGGATCATATCAAGGTAGCTTTAAATAGAAAAGTGCATCATAAGTTTTGTGTGACAAGAAGATACCACTCAAGCTTAAAGGTAAATTTTATCGTTTAGTGATTAGGCCAGCCATTCTCTATGGAACGGAATGTTGGCCCATCAAATAAGTGTATAGTTATAAGCTAATGGTGATAGAGATAATTATGCTTTGTTAGATGTGTAACCTTATTATAAGAGATAAGGTTAGAAATGTAATGATAAAGGACCAATTAAAGATAGCTAATATTATTGACAAATTAAGAGAGACAAGACTTAGATGGTTTAGATTTATAAAGATGAGACATTTAGATGATCTAGTGAGAAGATGCGAGAAAATTGTACTTAGAGAGTATAACAGGAAAAAGAGGAGGCCTAAGAAGAATTGGGGGAGGGGGAGGAGATCAATAATGATATGAAAATGTTGGAACTTACCGAGGACATGACTAGCAATAAAAAACATGGGCATATTAGGATTCAGATAAATGATCCCTCATAAATGGATTCTTATAGTTCCCATAATTCTTTTAACATTTTCCTCTTATAGTTAACTTATACTTATAAATAGGTAGTATTTACTTTTTAAAGTTTTAGCATAAGTTTTTTTTAAAAGTAGCTTGTTTTAGTAGTTTTATCATCATCATCATCATCATCATCATTATTACTAATTTTTTCCTTCTTCTTCTTTTTTTTATTATTATTGTTATTATCATCATCATCATCATCATCATCATCATCATTACTGTTATTATTATTAGGGTTAATTGCCAAAAAAAGCCTAAACTTTTGTCAAATTTTCAATTATAGCCCAAACTTTAAAAATTAGCAATAAAATTTCCAAACTTTTAATTTTTTCAATTATAGCCCAAACTTCAAAAAATGACAATAAAATGTTTAAAATTTCAATTTTCTTCAATTCTAGCCTGACGTTATCTGTTGTTCTCCTGATGCCTTTAGCCATTTGTTTTCTGTTTATTCTTCTGACACTCCAAACTACTCTCGCATTACAACTTACTGCATCAGTAAGATCGTCAGGGCTACGTAATCTGATTTAGGTCATTTTAAAACTTGATAGAAACACTAACCTCGGGCTAGAATTAAAAAAATTGAAAGTTTGAGTATTTTATTGCTTCTTTTTGAGGTTTGGTCTAGAATGAAAAGTTTGACGAAAATTTGGGCTTTTTTATGTAATCAACCCTTATTATTATTATTGTTGTTGTTGTTGTTGTTGCTGTTGCTGTTGTTATTATTATTATGATCATCATCATCGTCATCGTCATCGTCATTGTCACCGTCACCGTCATCGTCATCGTCATCGTCATCATCATTATCATCATTATCGTCGTCATTATTATTATTATTCTCTTTTATGTGGGTCATTTGAAAGTAGTCTCTCTACTAATTAGGGGTAAGACTGCATATTACTGGATCTCCCCAAACATTGCATGCCAGTGGGATTTCTACTGAATGTTGTTGTTATTATTATGTATTATAAACTATTTTAAATAAAAAGGTTGCATGTTTAATATGAACTTTTTAGGTTATTATTCAAATCAAATTTGATTATAGGATTGAAGTGCAAATCTAATATGACCTTAAGACTTATAAATTGTAACTTTTACATGATTAATTTCATAATCATTCAATAACAATTAGCAAACTTTAATCAAGTTATAGAATTAAAGATGACTCTTATACTACTATTGATAAATCGTAGTAGGATCCGATCCAACATGTGGTTGAATAAAAACAATAAATTTTTTTGTTTGGTCTTCTAAAAGTCAAAATCACTTAAATTATATAATATGATTAATGCATAAAATATAATAAAGCATTAATCACAATTTGTATCTTATTGTATAATTTGATCTTTTTTATTGTTTCCTTCAAATCATTTTTAAAATTGACTCATTGCAACTATCATAGTTGCACACATGATCGACCTTTAATGATATATGAATGAAAAATTTTAGAGAATTCTACAAGTAGTATAGAGAGGGTTAGGTAACAAGTATTAGTTCTTTTATACTTTAGGCCCAATTATAATAAGTTTAAGACCTTTTAATAATTTAATTGAAATAAAATTATAATCTTAATTTAACTTTAGCTAGAGTTACAATTGATTATAATTGTATAGTGATTGAGCCTAAATAAGATTCAATATCTTATATATGTATTTATTTATTAAATATCTTATATTTAATCCTAAAGTTTTTTAAACTTTATAATCAAGTACAACTTGATTTAACTACATTTTTTTTCTCTCATCAACCTTTTTTTTTATGTTTGACCTATTAGATGCTTAAATATGTTAGCAATATATATAAATTATAATCATAAATCATATTTAAAATGGATAAATTAAACTCCTTTATTTTTCTTTAATTTTTAATTAAATAATTTATATTAATAGAACAAGGTTGACATTTAGCAACACATTATGATCATCCAAATATTAAGAATGTCAAGATAGTTTTGACTAAACTTTTTATATAATTCAGTTCTTTCATCACACAATGTTCTTATTAGACATAAAGTAAGAAAATAATATTTACTTTATTTTTGTCTAATCATATTAGTTCTCTATCATTAATAATTGATTTTATTAATAATATTTGAAAACTATTTTAAAGTATCATTCCTTCTTAGTTGAGGATTTTTCAAATCAATACTAATTAAGAATAACGAAACATTATCTTTAATCATTTTAGGGTAATGAATCATATATTGATATCTCAATTATTTCCATATAGTTCATATTATACTTAATGATTACCAATTAAGTTTCCTTTGATAAGATAGTTATAGGTATTATCAAAACATAACAATCATTACATGAGATACTTTGAGAATCTCAAGTAAAAGAATTACATATATAATCATTACAATAAAAAATTTTATAGACATGTAATAATGTTTTAGATAGAATTCCATGTCAGATCAGTTCAGTAAACTTCTTTTCTAATAAAGACTCACACGTTTGTTTAAGTATTTTTATACTTTAGTCTATAAGACCTATTACTTCATTTATAAGGAAGAAACATATCTACTAGTCTTTACACTCTGATAATATCTAGTCTCAATATGACATTAAATATGATAATTTAAGAATAACATGTAAATGCAATATGAATAACATAATTACAATCTTATTATAATTTCATTTGCAATATACATTTATCTTATAAACATTATTTCATACATCAGTTAATTGAATGAACATATATAAGATTAAAAAAATGCATTTAAATAATTATATTACAAAAACTATAACTAATAAATTGAGTGTAGCGTGTAAACTAGCAAAAGAATCTCACAAAGGCTTTCTAAAGCCATAGTCTTAAGAGAATGCTCGGCTTAGGCCCGAAATTAAGGATTAAACGCCATGTTTGAACAAGTCCCATTTGCTCTTATAGATGGATCAACCCTTGTCATGATGTAATTACGTGATGATTATTTCGTTTGGTGAAAATGATGACGTTCAAGAAAGGACCTGACATTTGAACTCAAGTTGTCTTCTGTCACATATGTTTTTCTACCGATATTATAGGGTTCGGATCCTCTTTTGTCTAATAGACATAAAATGACGTCGGATTAGGCAAAAATAGAAATGAAATAGGCCAGTGGTGAGAGTGAATTTCATGCCATATTCATGTCCTTAAAGTCGATCTATGTACAAGGCAGAGACAAAGACCAAATAATGCTCGTAAACCAAAGTAGTTTCTTATGGGAAAGGACGGGCCTGAGTTTATTTGTGAAGTCAAATACCTTTTCCTTGACGTTATTTATATCTCCAAAGGATGGTGTACAGTGGAAGCCGGTAGCCGGCAATTGAAAAGCCTGTCAGTTCCAACTTAGGAAGGTTCAGGCAATTCTAATACCCCCTGGAATTCCTTACAGGTAAAAGCATACAACATACAAATTGATTGTACATAAAAACATATAACATTTGCACATCTAATTAAACACGTGGGACAATTTGACTTTGAGTACTTGACATGAACTTCAAAGAGTATTGGAATTTAAAGAGCCTTATGATAGAAGCATATAGGCAAGCGGACAAAAGAGTCCAGGAGTCACTGGCTTGTATTGCATCATCTAAATTCTAACGTAACATGGAAAGAGGGCTTGTACCATACAAGAAATCCAAATTAGGAGGTAAAATTTCACTAGAATCAGCAGCTGTAAGCCATTTCTCTGATCTAATGCAAACAACAGGAGGACACTCTGGGTTAGCTTGGAACCATGCTCCGATTACTTTCCAAGTTTGACAAGTTGAATAGACAAATCTAATCGCCAAAATGTTAACACACGTGGTCTTTTTCTTTCCAATTAATTCTTCATCAACTTAAATTTTAAAATATTCCTAAATTAACTAATGTCAACGAATCGATCAATTCACTAACTTGGAGGAAAAGGAATCCCTTTGTACATGAAATGCTCGTATAAGACAGGTGATATTTGCAAATATCTAGACATTAAAAATGCCAAGTAGGGGTGGCAAAAAATGTCCCGCACAATCCAACTAAATTTAACGGATATGGCTCGAGTTGACCATATTTTGGGCTAGGCTTCAAACTTTTTTTTAATTCGACATTTGAAAATTTTATTCAAAATGACGTCAGTTTGAGTTAAGCTTCAGAATTTTTTGAAATTTTCAAATCAGACTTAAAGCCTAAAAGTTTCAGTCATTTTGAAAATTTTAAAAATAAAAAGTTAAGTTCGATTGAGCTTGGAACATCGAGTTAGATTGAGCTTCAGGTTGAGTTCAAATCCAAAAATAGAATTTCAGATCAAGTTCAAATTTGAAAATAGAATTTTAAACCGAGCTCGAGCTTGGATGAGCTTGATCCGTTATTTAGAAGTGAACCTTCATGTATAAAAATGATTATAATTTTAAGATATTGAATTATTGATATTATGTTTTTATTTTGATGTGAGATATTTTATTTTTATTTTATAACTGAATTTTTTATATACATTTACATCTTTTAAAATATTTTTGACATCAATCTAGATTTTTATAATTATTATATTGGATAGGGATTTATTAAAATTTTCATTTTTTTGACTCAAACTTTATAAAAAGTTTTTAGATTTTATTAATGCTTTCCTCAAAATTTTTAAAGTTAATACGAACTTACTTTTATTATTATGTATTTCGTTTTCATTTCTAATAACTTGGTTTTCGTAGTAATTATGTTATAGTATGATTTTTATTTTTATATTTTTAATTTAGATTTTATATTCAATTTCATCCTTCACTCATGTCTTTCTTAATTTCTTTTAAATCAACATAAACTCATTTGTCCACTTTTATTTTGTGTCTCTTTCGAATGCAATATGATACTTTTTTTGTAATGTCCATCTAATTCATATTTATTTATATTTCTCTTAAATTTTAAAATTAATTTGTGCTTTTAAAATCTTTGTGTTTGGTTGTAACATTTTAGATTTTTATTTTTTAACTTGGAACTTTATATGAAAGTTTAGGATAAATTTGTGTATTTCTTTGTTCTTTTGAAGTCAATACAAATTTACATTTATCTTGTGTCCTTTTATAATACAATACAACTTTTTGTGATCTTTTATTACTTTTATTTGAAAATTCATGATATGTATATTGAATATAAACTTTTAAGTATTTTAATTAAAAATTTATATAAGATTTCAGGTTCTATCTATATCTTCCTTAGTTTATTAAAAATCATTATGAGCCCAATTGCTCACTTTTATCTTGATTGTTTTATTGCACATGAAAAGTTTTCTTTAACACTCTTTTACAAATGTGAGTTTTCTCTCTTAAATTAATATGAATCCACTTTATTTTGTATTGCTTTTTTATATAAGATTTTCTTACTCTTTCTCAATTTCTCTTAAATTAATATGAATTCACTTTATTTTGTGTTGCTTTTTTATATAGATTTTTTTTACTCTTTCAATACCATTTCTCTAATATAAGATAACTTTTGCACTATTGCAACAATCTTCTTTTCAATATGAAATAACTCTTCTTTTTCAACACTCTCTCTTAAAAATGATTTTTCCCAATTTTTTAAAACTAATTCAAGCTTGCTTTGCTCATTTTTATCCTTCATTGCTTTCTATTATAAAAGAACTCTTATTTACTTTAAACACTTTCTCTTATGACTAAGTTTTTTTCTCCTAATTCAAGCACACTTTGCCACTTTATATGTGTATCTTTCCTATATGTGACAATTATGCTCCTTCTACAATATGCTTTTAACATGTGACAACTCTTATATTCTTTTAACACTTTCTTTCATAAGTAAGTCTTTCTTAATTTTTATGAATTTAATTCGAGCGCACTTTGTTCACTTTTATTACATATCACTTTTTAAAGGGAACAAATTGTTATACTTTTCTAATATTCTCATTGTTACAAGTGAATCTATCTACTTTACTTTTGTCTCTTTTTAATATTGGACAAGTCAAGTCATTTTGTCCACTTTTATCATACATATTGTTCAATATGAAATAACTCTTGTACTCTTCCAACACTCTACTTCACAATAAAAAAATATTCACTCAATTGGGCCTATTTTGTTTGTTATATTTTGTCTTTTTTCGAAATATGATAATTCTTATCCTTTTTTAACACTCTACCTTTCATTTGAACTAACTCTTGTGTTATTATAAGTGTTTAAATGTTTATATTGAGTGTATTTCTCTTACTTATTTGAGTGCTTTTATTATTTTTGGTATTTAATTTGTTCATATTATCTTTTTTAGGTTGTAATTCACTTATTTGTAGTAAAGAGAATGAATTGGGACAAGTTTAGGACGATTTGGAGTTGTTTTAACCAAGTTATAAAGATGCTCAAATTGTAAATGGGTACTAACATGTCTGTGTTAATGCCCATATACTTTAATATAACCATATTTCATGAAAGATAATTGGTTTTAAAACTTAAGAGAGTTACACGATGACATGACCAACACTCCTATGTTCAAATTTTGCGCTTGTATTTGCTCCAGGTTTGAGGGTCTCATGATTTTTAAAGTACACGGTCATTAACACACTTATATTAACGCCTGCGTATCACCAAAAAAAACTAAATTTTGAACTTAAAAACCCAAAATTAAAGGGAAAAGCAAGAAAAGGGTCGAAAAACATAATTTGACAACTTGATACAATAAAAAGAACAAAGAAAAAGCAAGAAGACATATTAAGAGTGGATTTTCATTGATTTAAAGTAGATTTTGTGAAGATTAAAAGGGATTTCATCATGTTTCTTTTGATTTTCTATTTTTCCTTTATTTTTGATTTTATGCCTTTCATGATTAGAAACTAAAATTTTTGGGTACCTAAATAAGATGAACTCTAGGATAGATAGTGTAGTGATTTCAATTTAATTTAATTTATGCTTTAGTTTAGTTAAGATTAATTATATATTATTTATATTTATTCTTAAATTAACATTATCGGTATATTAATTTATGTGTGACTTCTTGCAATTGAGACTGAGAAGTCCTTTATATGAATATATATAGCATAGTTGAAAGAAGTTGCATGCAAATCTAGAGATAAGTTGATATAAATCTTCTGAATTATGGTTAAAATTAATAGTAAAATTTATATATTAATTAATGGAATTCTATAGGATTTAACTAGAAATCTATTTCAATTAATTAACCTAAGATTAAATGTTTAAAATCTTGAGAAAGATGTTAGCATAATTGAAAATTTTTCATGGTCCAATGACCTTAGATTAAATTGATATGTGAAGTCCAAATTTCATGAGAAGTCCTTGGGAGGATTTGAATTTTAGGTACCACTGCCTTGTTCGATTGATTCTTGGTGTATTCTTTATTATAGTTAACCAATTGTATTGAATTATTTTAGTTTATAGTTTTAATTTTGAATTTGATTAATCATCATCATCATCATTATTATTTGTTATAATAGATAATAAAGAGATAGTTAGTACTGGTAATTCTAGTCCTCATAGGATCGACCCATACTTGTTAGTGCTAGCTACAGTTATATCTTGTGCTTGCAAAATTAAAACTAATATTCTTTCAACACTCTCCCTTTGATATAGAACAATTCTAGTACACTTCCAACACTTTCTTACACAAAGTGAGTATTTGCCAAATTTCTACAACTAATTTAGGTATGTTTTACCCACTTATCACATATCTCTTTCTTATATGGAATAGTTACTGTGCTCTTCTGATTTTTATTTTTAGTGTAAGTGAATTTATATACCTTTATTATGTCTCTATCTAATGTTAGACAATTCAAAGACCAATTTGTCTAATTTTATCATACATCTCTTTCTCATTTGAAATAATCCTTCTCCTCTTCTAACACACTTCCTTTGTAGGTTATTCTATCAAATCAATTCAATCCCATTTTATTATATACCTTTTTTTAATTTGGGACAAGTTTTATATTATTTTAATGCTTTTCCTTCAATATGTGATAACTCTAGTTCTCTTCCAACACTTTATTTTAAACATAATTCTATATATTTTATTTGAGCCTAATTTAACCACTTTATAATGTTTCATTTTATGATATGGGATACTTGTGCTCATTCAACAGTCTTCCTTTAAAATAGGATAAGATAGGTACTCATTCAACACTCACCTTCATAAGTGAGACTTTTTTGATTTATCTACCTCCAATTCAGACCCATGTTTATCATATATCTCTATATAAAACAACTCTTATACTCTTTCTACATTCTCTTATGATCGAGTTTACCTACATATGTTGTATCTTTTCTAATATTAGACAACCCAAACTTATTTTGTAAACTTTTTTTCTTGAATTTGTTTTCTATATAGAGCAATTCTTTTTAACTCTTCCAACACACTTCCTTACAAGTGAGTATATTCACCTAATTTGAGCCAACCTTATCCACTTTATCTTGTATCTCTTTTTGATTAAGACAATTTTGTAGTCTTCAACACTCTCTCTTTGATATAGCATAACTCTTATACTCTTTCGGTATCCTCTATTTAATATATGATAACTAATTATAAAATGTTTCCTTACAAGTGAGTCTTCTTCAATTTCTCTAAAATTGATATGAGCTTACTTTTTTTGTTTTTATCTGGTATACCTTTCTACATAAAATTGGACTCTTCTAATACTATCCTTTGCAAGTGAATTTATCAATCTCAATTGTTTATCTTTTTTATATTATATATTTTTATGCTCTTCTAACTCTCATACATATGAATCCATCCATCACATTGATTTGTGTCTTCCTTTTACTCTCACAAGTAAGCCTATTCACCTCAATCATGACTTCATTTTTATATTGGACAATTTTTATACTCTTTGAACACTCTTCCTCATAATTGAGTTAACCCATCTACTTAGATTTATATCTTTCTTAATTTCTTTAAAGTTAATAAAATTTGTTGGTCCCCCATGACATTTGAAAAGGGGATGAATTAAATCACTATAAATTTGAATTTTTTTGTAATTTAAAAATGAAACTTGATCAATTTCAAATAGCATAATAAAATGAAATGGAAAGGAAGAATAATATGAAGAAAAAAAGAAAGAGAAATTATAATATGATTTTATAGTTTGAAAAACAATCATTGTCTACATCCACTTTCCCAAGTATTTTTTAAAGTTCCAACAAACTCTTCTTTCAACAAAGTGAAGATGAACCGTCTTACAATAATCTTTATTCGAGTAAACATTAACCCTTGTATAATCTTTCTTGATGGTAAAGAGCAACTGTAATTCTTCTTGGATGAATTAAGTATAAGAAAATATCTCCATTATGAACTTTATAACTTGAACAATCCTTAATTGCTCACTTCAATTCTTTAGGGCTCATAATCACTTTACAATTGCTGTACGAATGCTTGAGAATTGTTTAAAACACTCTCAAATGTGTTCTTATAACACCCAAAAGTCATAAAGTTATCCAATAGTTAAAGACTCAAGTATTTATACCTATACTAGTTATAAAATATTGTTAGGCATAAAAAAATAGTTGTTATAGAGACTAGACTATAACATTGGTAGATCAATCTGGCATATTGATCAAACAATATGTCATATTGACCAAACTATGTATCTTCCAATCTCAGTGTAAACTCATGGAACATGAAATTTTTTCCTTTTAAACTATGTTTGTCGACCACTTAAAGAAATTGATTGACCAATGTACTAATAAACTGACGATATATTCTTACTATCTTTCAAGAGATATTGTTTAACACCAGTTAAATATTGGTCAAAAATATACCCAAACATAATACAAAGATCAACCACCAACCTAGCATGGTTGACTAGTGTACTTAAAAACATGTTTGTAAAGATTTTTCAAGTTTGTCAAACAATCAAACACTTTCTCTTGATAGAAATTTGACTTTTCACAAAAGATTTCTAAAGAATATTCTAAGTTTAAGAGGATCTTTTTTGAAATCAAAGTTAACTCCTCTTGAAAATTAAAAATATTTATACATTAGATTCAAAATATGATATGCTTATGCATAAAGAACCCCTCTAGAACATTAAAGTGATTAATAAAGATATAGAATAAAAATTATAATTGATTTTTTAGTGAAAATTAATGAATCTCCATTAATACAGGATCTAAATAATAAGTAAATTACATCCAACTATAAGCCAAATCTCATCATTACAATAGTAACAAAAGGAATTGTAAAGGTGGCTTTAGACTAGAGGCAAGTGTAAAGGACCATCTTTTACACATATAAGCCATAAAGAGCTCTAAAGGTCCTTCCTAGTTCAGTTCATTGACACTTCGTCCATCAACAAACCATTGCTCAACACCATATTCTTCACAATTTCAGGTTTTTATAGGATGCAAGTTGTATATGTATATTATCTTTGAATCTAGATAACATATATTATCCATTATTGCATAAGAAAGTTATAAGTGACTACTTCCTTATTTGAGTCTTGCTTTTGACATGTATTTATGTAAGGTAACCTATTTAATCATATTGAATAATTTGTTTCTCCCTTTATTGAGCTCTACTAGCCCTCAAAATTATATGTAAATATGATACTTATTTAATAAATTCTAATCAAAGGTTCTATACTTATCTCATTGAAATGTTGTCCACTTGATATTGTGAGCCATGAGGATTTCTCTTACCCAACGTATATTGTTATATTCTAGGACATGTTTATCCTATGAAACTACTCCAAATATTTTGTAATTTTTTTCTCTTTAGATTGAGTATAAACTGCAATTGAAGGGAGTTCTGAAAAATACACAATCATTATCTTCCTCCTCGCAATATCATTTGCCCATTTTAAGATATCTCTACATTTTTTAAACCATAATAAGCATTCAATAAATGTTATTTAATGGTCTAAATTGTAGTTGAATATTGGCATTGAAAGTATAGATATGAGATTGATTTTGGAACAAAGTTGCACACTATACAGATTGGATCCATATTATTATAAATCCTGTCTTTAATTTTTAATCTCCTTTTTGCCATAAGCCAATATATGAATGATGTTTTTTGTATTATAGTTTGCTTGCATACTATCTCACATCAATACACCTTTGTCGAGTAAGGCTTGAGCAATTTCAGACATGATGAATTAATAAATTGTTTTGATCTTTTAGGTAACTAGAGAGTAGTTTCCTCATTGGCGTTTGAAAAGTAGCTGGGAAGTTAATCCTCTAATCACCTTGATCCTCTGTATAGTCAGATGCCTTCATGAATGACGTCTTTAACTTTGGATTTTAGAGAAATTCTAACTTTCAACCAGTTCAGCTCTTCTATAGAGATTAAAGGACTATGATTAGCCCAATTGTCATACCAAAACTAAGTTGAATTCCCATTTCCTATATGTATTTTGATGAAAGGGTAAATATGGTCCCTTTTTTTAACCTTTGTATAAAACTTAAAGATTGTTCCCTCTTGATCTAGCAAAAGCTAGTATCTTTGAGATAAAACTCATTCAGCCATTTTGAATACAAAGCTTCACTGTCATTGTATAGTCTCCATATTCTTTTAGCAACTAAGAAAATTTGAATCGACTGTAGTGATAATAACCAAATGCCACCTTCTTGTTTTTTTAGGCATAAATCTTCCCATTTCACCTTGTCCCTTTTGTAATTTTAAGTCTTTCTAGTTTATAGAAAGTTTTTGATACATTTGCCAACTCTTTGTTCAGTCTCTTTAGTATGAATAGGTGTAAGTTCAAGTGACTATGCAAGTTTCTCAACATTAAAAAGATAGTTCTAATCTTCTGGCATTTGATAGAGATCTGCTATGCCAAGGACTTATTTTCCTCTTGAAATTTCCAATAGAGGAATGCAATCTTCAAAGCTTAATTTCCTTAAGGTAATTGTAACTCGAAGATATTTCAGTGGTAGTTTATGCAAGCTAAGCCATCTAATATAACTCAAACTATAGGGATTATAAACATCAAAGGAAGTGTATATTGCACTTTTATGAATGTTTATTCTCAACCCTGATAGATCTAAGTATTTTTATATTGTGCTCTTCATTACTTATAAAGAATTGGATAAATATGATCAAATCATCTACAAAAGTTAAGTGGAAGATCTTTATCTCCTTGCATTTATGATGACACACAAAGTTATGATCACTTTGAATTTTGTACTACAACATACTAGAAAGAACTTCTATAGCAAGGGAGAATAGGCAGGAGTATAAAAGGTCTCCTACCTAATTCCCATGGTACCTTTGAATATCTTTAAAGGATATCCATTTATTAGGATACTTTATAAATTGGTGGATATGCAAGCATCGATCCAGTCAATGAATTTGGTTGGATAACCAAACATTTTAAGGGTGTGGCAAATAAAACTCCAATGAACAATGTCAAAGGCCCTAATGAATTTAATCTTTAATTCACAACTTTTAATAGGCCTCCTAGACTCATATTCCTTCAATAGTTCTTGGACCATAAGTATACTGTCAGAGCTTGATCTTCTAAGAATGAAAGTTCCTTGTGTAATGTGTATAATGTCTTTTATAGAATTCCTGATCTTTTTAGCAATAACTTTGGAAACCATTTTATAAATTGTGTTACAATATGAGGTTAGGTGAAAATCCTTCATATTACTAGGATTGGAAATTTTTGGAGTCAACAATATATGGGTATTATTCACTTCCCTTAACATTTTATTACTGGTGAAGAATTCTTAGGCTACTTTAGTCACTAGATTCCTTTTAATATTCCATGTAGCTTGAAAGAAATGAGCACTGAATCTGTCTAAATCTATAAAATTTTAAGGATTTATGCTAAACGTATCTTCCCTAGTCTCTTAGTTTGAAACTAGTCTATTCAAAGCTTCTTTAGTATTATATAAGATAATATTTCTCATATATAAAGCATTTTCCTAACTCTTAGTTGCCCTTATTAAATCTGTCCCCAATAGTCCCTAGATATAGTGCTTGACAACTATATCTTCAATTCTATCTTCCTTTATGCAGGGGTTTCCTTCCTCATCAAGTAGGCATTTGATCTTATTGCTATTTCTTACAACTAAAATGGCATTATGAAAAAACTAATGCTCATATAATCTCTTTTTAGCTAGTTCACTCTAGCCTTCTACTTTAGCATTGAGTTGTGGCCAAGCAAGCCTAAGTTAAATTCTTCTAATCTCTTAGCTTCAAATAACTTAAGCTGCTGATTGTAAGGTTCTTCACAATAATCCTCTTTTATTCTTCTTAAATTGTCCTTTACAACTTGGAGTTTGCGCTCAGTTTTAAGACCATTCCTTTTATGGAATTCTTCGAGTTTTCCTCTAACATGCCTTAATTTCTACATTAGTTGATAGTCCTTACATCCTACTATATCCACCTCCCATGCTTTACTTACTAGTTTTAGAAACCCCTCATTTTTGTAAGGTAATTAAAAACTTGAGTACGGATTTAATTGAAGGGTGTGATTCTTTAATCTTAGGACTTTTAATATAGAGTGGTCAAATGAATATGGGAATTTCTTCATCCATTGTTTACTAATTAGAATTCTTTCTAACTTCTTTGTAATAAAGAGATCACCCTATTGTTTATTTGTCCAGGTGAAGTAATTCCCCATATGTACCAGTTCTATAAATAAATTTGTGGACTTATTATGTCTTGATCTTCCTTGTAAGGAAAACAAAGATATAGTAGAGAATTAAACTTATCGAATAATTGGGTCATGGTATAGCCATTAACTTGAAAGCAAAATTCAGCATGACTATGGTGCAATCAATGATATTATCTGCACCACAAGGTAATCTTGGACACAAATCCGAAAAATGTTCATAACATTTATAAAGAGAATTTACAACATTTGAAAACTAAAAAAGATAGAAACGTGTAAAGACCCATTGAAAAAATAATCTTTAATGAAAAATTAAACATATTCAACAGGAAAAGGATAAGAAATAGCCAAACTTGAATGAACATGGTGGAAGGTGATGTACACATGCAGAGTTGGCCCAGGTCCAGCCTTTTACCATAGTACAAAGGTATAAGTTACTCAAACCTTGACAAACACTATTATCAATATAAAAGCTAAAAAAATGTTTATATCTACCAACGTGGGACAAGAATACAACTAATTTGGTAAAACAAGTAAAAGAGGAGTCATTTATCCAACATTCTTTACTCTTAGTTTTATCATGAATTTAATGTTTATGAACTTCTCTCTTTAGAATCCATAAGATATATCGGGGCTTCATTAGTACATGACTTAAATATCTGTTAGTAGTAACTATGTTTTGTTATTATTAAAATATAATTTATAATCTCCCTTAATTCAATATGATATTTTATGCTTCTCGTATTAGATTATGATTTTTTTAGCTTTGCATATTTCGAGCATATGCTTTATATATGGTTGAAGCTTCATTTATACATTCCCAATTTTTTAATGCCAATTATAGTTTTCACATATAGGGTTTTAGACATCAAATTTTGAAGAGCTTGTAATATATCTTAGAAGAGAATACACAAGATGTAGAATGGGCGACATTAAAAAAAAATCATTTATTAAAATTTAAAAAATTGAGTTATGAGTATTTACTTTTATTTATATCTCCTTTTTAAAGAAAATTTTTGTACTTTTTTAACAACATTCTTTATCAAAAAAGAAATATATAAAATTCCAAACAATACGAATACTAACACATACCATTCATATTATATAATCTCTAATTTAGAAATAAAACTAGAATTGTTTACATAAGGAGCTCTTTGACATCACTTGAAATAAAACTAGAATTATTTACATAAGGAGCTCTTTGACGTCAGTTTTAAATATTTATTTTATATTTAAGAAAAAAACATAAACTCTTTTTGTAATGACCTCGTTTCATGTTTAGGGAAGTTGAACATCTTGAGGAGGAACCATACGTCCCTCGTTTCATATTTTACAAACCGCTAATTATCTTTCACATTTTCTTTATTTTTATACAATAGATTATTATTATTATTATTAACTAAACCAAAAACAAAGATTGGTATTAGTGACCATGGACCCTCGATGTACATATATATCACCAAGGTCCAACCTAAGGAGAAATTGAGTGATTTTATAATTATTTTGTTAAATTACTAATGTCCCTCAGACTCTAAGCAACGGAACGGCAGCTGTGGTTTAACTTCCGCCGCTCTCTCAATTTCAAGCCCCTGGCTTCATAATCTGAAGCTCTTTTGTGTTTCCTATCCCAAAGGCAAGATAGTTTCTCATAAACTAGCTTCATGGTTTCTTGTGTTCTCTAACTATTCACATGGTCTGAATGCTTTTTCTTTTGCAAGGTCGTTACTTTTTGATCTTTTGTTTCTTGTCTGCGTCGTGTTTTCCGTCAAGGTTTTTTTTTATAAAAAAATAAATAGCTTTTACGTGGATTAGGATAATTAGGTGTTATAATTTGGAGTTGGATTTGTGTTTTCGGTTGCTTCTCATGTTTATTCTCCTATTTTGTTTTTCTGGGTCTGTTTTTGTTTCTTAGTATCTGTCTGTTCATTGAGTTTGGCGTCAGATTGCTGTTTTCCTAGCACATTGTATTTAGGGTTTGTAGCTTTCTAGTCTTTTTGCTTATCTCCTGTTGTGGCCTTTATCACTATCTGGTTGTTTATTTTCGCCAACTGCTATTTAGTTCTGATTTATTTTCTCCTCGCCTTCCTTTTCGTTTTTGTTATAGGGAAGTGTTGCTGCTGATAGCTGTAGGGTTTCTGTTGGTTTAGTAGCATTGAAGCCATTATTTAGTGGAGACTAGGTCAATGGCTGAGGAGAATAGATTATATAAACAAGGGAAAAAGAAAAAGTGTATGGATAGGATAGCCAAGAGGGAATGTTTGGGGTTTGATAAAAACAAAAAAGTTTCTGGACTGGCATCAGATGCAGGTGTGAGACCAAAAACATCCTTCAAGCATCGATATACATCAGAGTCACAACCAATAATTGTCAGGTATGTTGGCCATTATACGCCAGTATCCCTTATGAAATACATAAGCTTTTGTCTTGCTACTCTGTTTTTCCTTTCTTGTGCCTTTTGCTGCGGCTCCTATGGGATTGTTAGTGACTTGAGTAAGACATTTAGAAAACAGGTTGATCCGGACACAGCCAAGTACTTTTCAGAGATTTGGAATCTTTTTGAAAGCAAGGAAGTTGAATTGGATGAGCGTTCTGTTATATGTGGCAATGCTCTTGAAGAAGCTAGAGGGAAAGAGTTCGAATTGGCAACTGATTACATTTTAAGTCATACTTTGCAAGCCCTCCTTGAGGGCTGTGATGTGGACCACCTCTGTGGTTTTCTTCGAGGCTGCGGGAAAATCTTCCCTTTGATTGCAATGGATAGGTCTGGTTCTCATGTTGCTGAAACAGCACTTAAGTCTTTAGTTATTCATCTAGAAGATAATGAAGCCTATTCGGTTATTGAAGATACTCTTTCTTTGATATGCAAGGTATCAAGTTTCTCATATCTGTTGTTTTCATGACAAGATGAGTTTTATTTATTGTACCTCTAAACCCAAGTCCGCAAACAAATGTTAAATGCATTCTTTCTGGTTTTTATCAGTATGGTTCACTTTTTATTGCTTTTTACCTTGTAGTGTTTCTGTGAAAGCTTAGACAATTGTAACAGCCGCAGTTTATGGAATTGTTTAGTGTAGCCAAATTTAAACGAAATCATTTCATAATTTTCTTCTTTAAGGAGAAAAAGATGAAAAATGTAATTCATAACAAGAGCACTGATTATTTTATTCTTAGCAGGTAGTTGTTGTCAATCCAGTTGATATTATGTGCAACCGTTATGGGTCTCATGTTCTTCGAAGTCTTCTGTGTCTTCTAGGAGGAGTACCGTTAGATTCCCCTGAGTTTCATGGGAGAAAGCCGTCATCAATTCTGGCAGAGCGTTTAAACCTTGGGACATCTCGGTTGGCTGGGAATGATTCACAACATCTTCATCGGGAATTTCCTACTTTACTAAAATTTGTTGTGTCAGAAATGTTAAAATGTACCGGAAATGATGTCAAGATCCTGCAACTTGATCAGTATAGCAGTTTGGTTTTGCAGGCACGTTTGGATATTTCTCCTGTCATTAGTCTACATTATATGTTTTTCCCTTTCGAAATTATTTTGTTTGTCAAGTAACAGGACTCTTTGCATGGTCACTTCTTGTTGTGTGGAGTTTCACTTACATAAAATTTGTGTTCCCTTGTAGCTGCTAATAGTTTTCTCTTTACAGACAGCTCTGAAATTGCTAGCTAAGCATGATCAAGAGTTATTCCACGTGATTCCAAATATTCTTGGCTTACAAAATGTAAATGTATTGGAAGGGAAATTCATAGAAACAGGAGTAAATGCCATTGTGGAACTGATGAAGGAAACTGCATTTAGTCACTTGATGGAGGTGAGGAACATTTTGTTTCACAAAAATTACACATCAATCCAAACTAAAATCAGTCCTTTTCTGCTGTTTTCATATCATAAATTCTTAGTTCAAGTAAGTTCTTGTCTATTGTAATTGCATCAATGTTGTAAGATTCATTCAAATGATATGTATGCCCTCAAACACACATTTGCAATTTAACCAAATCAATTTGTAGAAAATTTTCTGTCCAAGTACGTGACATAGATTCTGTTGTAATGGTGCCATTTGGGAAATCTATTACCTCACCTTGCGCATGTGAGTTCTACTACATGAAACACATCCTTCGTTTTAAATTGTTCCGCTGACAATTATAGGAAAGTTCTGTCTTACTTTTCTGTAGGGTTGAACTTCCATAAAGAATGGTTCCTGTTTTTGCAGCTATTGTTTTTGTAATAGTATTCACATTGCATGGCTGTCCTACGGTGTATCCTCTTTATACATAGCATTGTTGTAGTATTGTGGTCTCTGTTTGTGGATATAGGTTCTATAGATACCTAAGTTTTGCTGCAAATGTGCAGGTAATCTTGGATGTGACTCCTGACAGCTTGTATGATGAAATGCTCGGAAAAGTTTTCAGAAATTCATTGTTTGAGCTTTCATCTCATCACTGTGGCAACTTTGTTGTTCAAGCTTTAGTTTCTCGTGCAAGAGATCCTGACCAAGTATGTGCCAGGACATTGTATTTACGAAAATTAAAAATGCTTCATACTGTTTGACATCGTTGGGTATTCAAATATGTCTACTTTTCAAATATTTGCTTGGTCGTCAGACATTTATATAATGAATATGCTTTCATAAGCAACAGTTAGTTAACCTTTTGCATATGTTGACTCATTTGACTTTTTAGATGGACTTGATCTGGGAGGAACTTGGTTCAAGATTTAGTGATCTTCTTGTAATGGGGAGGTCGGGAGTCATTGCTTCTCTTTTTGCAGCGAGTCAAAGGCTTCATACTCATGAACAAAAGGTTTAGTTCACTCTTTTTCTTCTTGATTATACTTGCAATATTCAAATTCTAAACAACTAACCAGGGATAAATTTAAATGATCTCTACCATGATTTAAATTAGTTGGGGAGGTTGATACTTGCATACTTGTATGACTTATCATGTCATGTTAATTTTTTCCTTCTTTTCCTGGTTGTTTGGCAGTGTTGTGAGGCCCTCGCTGCTGCAATATGTTTGCCAAATGAGGGTCCAGGATGCATTATTCCTCGAATTCTGTTTCTCGATAGTTACTTTGCCTGTGATGACAAGGCCAATTGGAACTTGCCCAGCGATGCTAAGATACATGTCATGGGTTCACTTATTCTGCAAGCAATTTTCAGATTTCAAAGTGTATGTTGGTGTTTTTTTTTTTTGGCACTCTCGCAATTGTGTACTCTAAAGGAGATTTGTACCTCATGTCATTTATTTCTAGGGAGAAAAAGAACAATAAGTTCCATTTACATTGGTTAATTGGTCTCATTCTGTTTGATTCTTTCTTGCCAATGGCTACAAAATGGAGCTGTTCTTCCTTTTCTTCTTCCTGGTTATAGTTATAATTTGGCTACGGAAATTTAATATTTGAAGTTCTTTTCTGTTTAACACGATTTACCATTTCATGTTAGGACTTAGGAGCGTCCAATTTGTCCATATTATGTAATTGAGTTGTGTAGAAGGTGTCCTGCACCCAATTTGTCATGCTAACACTCCGTAATTTTATTTAGCAGGAGTTTGTACAGCCTTATATTACGAGTCTAACATCAATGGAAGTTGAACATGTCACTGAAGTTGCAAAAGATGTAGGAGGGGCACGAGTTATTGAAGCTTTTCTAGACTCAAATACTTCTGCAAAGCTTAAACGCAGGCTAATTATGAAGTATGTTCTGGTGTTATGTTTGGATGTCCTTTTTGAAAGTCCATCTCTGTCTTTTTCTATCTGCTGTCTGATTTTATGTGCTTTTGGTGGTGTAAATACTTTACCATTCCTGATCTGGAGATCATATCATTTCACCTTTTTGGATGTCCTGGAACTGCAATCTAGTTGGCTATTAACAGCAATTTAATTTCCCTCTTTTACTTGATTATGCTGAATATCTATAGGCTACGAGGACATTTTGGAGAGCTTGCAATGCAGTCATCTGGTTCCTTTACTGTTGAAAAGTGTTTCGCTGCTAGTAATGCATCACTAAGGGAGGATATAGCATCAGATTTGTTAGCTGTTAAACTAGAGCTCTCAAAGACAAAGCAAGGCCCATATCTGCTCAGGAGACTAGATATTGATGGGTATGCAACATGATATTTGTATCTGGGAGCTCTATGTAGTTGAGCAAACAAAGATATAATGCTACCGTTGAATTTCTTCTCTTTATTGTGGACTCGCTCATGGTTTTTGTGGATCGTGATTAGCTAGTGCAGCTGTATTTGATGCTCTTTTCTCCTTTGTTATACTGTAACAGGTATGCTAATCGACCTGATCAGTGGAGGTCAAAACAAGTATCGAAAGAATCAGCTTACAAAGAATTTTGTGCTACATTTGGATCCTTTGAACCGAAGTCCTCCCGAAAGGAGTCTTTCCTTGCTTATAGTTCCAACAACACCACATCACGCCCGAAAGAAGTAAATAAAATCAGAGAAGAGATTGATCATCGTCTGGCTTCTCAGAAGTATGGTAAACATGGCATGCTTGACAAAGTCGCTACTACAAAAAACAAGAAGATGAAAAACAAAAAGTCTCATGCGGGTTATGACATCAATGGTGCATCGAAGAAAGTACCATGTGTGAGCCGGAGGCCTTTTCTTTCGGTTGACTTGAAGGGCATGAAGCGAGGCAGAGATGACAGGTCATCAAAAGCTTCAGTAAAGAAGTTAAAACTATAATGACTTTTCTAGCATTCTTCTTCGTTTTGCTTCTGAGCAGCACAGAGCATAGTGAAAAGGAAGTTTGTTGGAGAATGAGATAGTAGCAGAGATAGCTTTGATGCTTTCATGGTTGCTTCAATCATAATTGTAGAATCATTAAGTTCTTGTCAGTGAATACTTCGTCTAAACGAGATTATCCCTTTGCACTGCTGTAGGCAGCTAATGTAAACTTGTATAATAACCTGGAAAGTTCACAGAGCATAGTGAGAAGGAAGTTCGTTGGAGAATTAGTATCTGAGATAGCTTTGATGCTGTCATGGTCTCTCGAATCATACTTGTAGAATCATCAAGTTGTTGACAGTGGGTGACTACTTTGTCTGAACGAGATTATGCCTTCGCACTGCAGTAGGCAGCTGACGTAAACTTGTACAATAGCCTTAAAAGTTAACATTTTTACATCATTGACACTTAGTCTGAAACACTATTCTACATTACCCAAAAAAAAAAAAGTGGCGAACAATAAATGAAAAAATTGTAGAAAATAGAAAGAATGAACATTAAAAATAAAGAGGAAGAGGACTCTTACGAATTATGGAGGGTTGGAGTTGATAGCTGCCATTCTGTGCTTTGATCTCAAGTCTTCTAAAAGAGGTTAGCACCAGAAAACGTGTTATCCAGGCTTGGTCGATGGATGGACGAAAGCTTGAATGGCTTAAGATCCCGAAAGTTACTTGTTCCGAGTGGGACTAGAGCTGCTTGGAGGAATCCTTCAGAAATTTTAGTTCAGCTGCTTGAAATTGAATGAATACTTGTGATGGCCAACCTGTTGGTGTCTTAACAGGTTAAGAAACGACCGAGACTGAAGAGGGAAGTGGACGTGCCGTATATTTGCAGGCAAATAAAATGAGAGAAAGAAAATAGTAAGAGAACTCAATCAATGGAGCAGGATGTCATTTAGTTAGGCTGTATATGCATAGTGTTTTGAGTGGATGATGAAAGATTAAAGGGCTTGCAAGTGAAGTTTGGTTGGCTTGTAAGTTTATATAGGAAAGTACGCTGTGGTCAGAAGGAGACGACAAGCGAAGAGTTATAAAAGAGTATTAATAGCAATATATCAGGTAAAATCTCTGTTTTATTTACCATGGTTTAACATATCAAATTAAATCTGATTCATACATTTATACGACAATAAATATACAAGTCTTTAAGAAACTTAGATCTAATGTCATTTTACAAGTGATTATATCAATATTTATGTTAATAGTTTGATATTAGTATTTTAATTGTCTTGGAAAATGGAATATGGAAGATGTTAATATTTGAACTGAGTTTAAATTATGAAAAAAATAGTATTGTTGGTAAGTAATGTTACTCAGAGAGAATTAAAGTAGATATTTGCGATTTAAATTTTTTTTGTCTGTTAAAAAGTAAATTAAAAACTTAACTAAAAGGATATAACATACAATAAAAAATGTCACAAAAAGAGATTATAAATTTTTTTGTCTATTTATTTCTCAAGAATAACTTAAAATTATATTTAAAAAATGTTTAACTCTTTTTCGGCGTTTTAAAAACCAAACCGAATATCAAATCGGTCAAAGAAAATGTTTAAAGTTTAAAGTTCAATTAGTATTAAACAGATATGTAATAAATAAGAAATAAAAATCAACTTTTTAGTTCAGTTCAATTTACTTAAATAAATAATAACTTTTTTTAAAAAAATTAATCAATTTATTAATCAGTTGATTTATGTAAATTAATGAATTTTTAGTAGTCTTTTTAATTAAAATTTGATGAATAAAAATATTTTATATTATATATTTTTTAATTTTATTTAATCTTTGACTAATTTTATAATAATTGAACTTTTTAAATCAATCAATTTAGTTTTAAAAAAATTTCATTGCAAAATATAAAGAAAGGAAAACAAATGGAAGGCTCGTTAAAATAGTGCCAAACCGTCCATTTTGAAAACATTGACGGAGAGTAACATGATTATCAAACAAACATTATTTATCAATTACTATTATAGGGAACGCGAGCTGTGGCAGAGTTCATCTCCATCTTTACTCTTTAATCATTCATCTGCATACTACAGTCTTGGGACACTCCCACTTTCCAACGTATTGCTCTGTGCATCAAACGAGAAATAAACTGAGCTCATTCCTTCCAGTCTTAGACCAACAAATAATAGACTACTACAAACTGAGCTTGTTCTGCTCACTTTCATATCTAAACACGAGTAGAAGTAGAAACTGTCCAGTGTCCAGTGCTTAACTTCAAACTCTCTATTTAAGAGCATCTCCGGATAGCCCACTTGGTCACGGCTATAGAGTCTGTCAGTCTGAAAGGTCGATGAAACTGGTTGTTTTTTTGCCAAAAAAAAATATTTCTGGGTGTTCTTGAACTATTTGTATATGAGATTTTTAGCTTTCCGCATTTTGAGTCGTAAACACATGCATATCAATCACCTTCACTACTGTTTTATAGAAGAGGAGCCAACAATCATTCAAAGAATTGTACAGGGATTGGAACTTATTTTTATCCATCTCCTTTGACATACTTTTGAGGCTTCTTAACGTTCAAATTAGAAGTCGACAATTGATATGCCAAGCCAGAACTATGGAATCTCCATTGGTGATGTTTCAGGGGTAAAAACTAAAAACCATAACTTATGAAAGTTTTTTTCTTCTTCACTTTTGGGAAATTTCGCGGAAGAATGCCATGTTAATCATAGCTTAGCACAAGTTATACTTTCCCAGTAGATTCTTGTCAACTCCATTTCCTGCACGACTCACTCGTTATCTAGATGCAAATTTAGGAACAAACTTATGTTGGAATCTGCAAGTTTCGTAATTACATCTTGTACATCGGACCTTTTCATTCATACTGAGATTGATTGTTAAACTTGTGATGCTGATTAAACAAAGCCATTTTATGCAAGTGTCAGAAACCAACTCTCTGTCTCGTCATCTTCTTTCTTGCAATTACTAATGAAATTCACATTATTTGCGGAATTAAACTCTAATTTACTCCTTAATCCCACAACCACATCCCTATGTTCATGGTCTATTGAAATTCAAATCCACTGTTTAATCCTGCACCGGCCAGATAAAGAGGTAAACGCACTTCCGAATTTTATCTATGTTCTGGCTTAAATCACTACTTTTTGGCACTTGGCATCATTATATGATGACTTCGTTGTTCTCAAGTAACATTTGATTAGACTGAAATGTTGTGCCGATATTAGGTGTATGAACTGATAAACAAATGGTTTTCTGAAATTTCCATTGGCACCTTCAAACCTATAACAAATCGGAACATAAATCATTCACTACATATGTAACCATATTCAGTGACATAGTTGAGAATTGGAGATTTCAAATGATACTGTGACTGTTAAGCTAGACTACTTACAGCAAAGATCAAAATAATTTCCTGGAGCAAGGCCCAGAAATAATATTTCACTTACCAATCATCAAAAAATGGAATTTCACTACCAATGCCTTTCAAAGGTAACAGAGACTCTCACAAACTGCTGATGCAAGCTCAAACTTCGGGTTCTGCATCAACATTCCAATGCATCGACGCAAAATGGACAAACAATGAAGGAATTCACATAGACGATGATGTGATGATGACGGAGGTAGAGGGCTGTTGACCTTAATCCTGCAAAGAGGACAAGTGGAACGAATTTGAAGCCATACTTGGATGCAAGACACATGGAAGTCATGTTTACACGATGGGAGAGTCATGATTTGTTCACCATCACAGATTTTGCTCAAACAAACAACGCAGTCATTGTAGTTACCACTATTCCTGTCCATGTCTTCATGGACACGTCCTGATTTCTTCGACCATCTGATATAAATATAGAACAAACAGACACTAACAATCAAAACAAACAAGATGGGCAACATTTCTCTAACTTTACAGAGCTAAAGTTTCAAACTTTCCAGATCAAGTCAAGCACAATAGTGCGATCACCTGTCCACAATAAAGAAGGAAAAGAACTCAGAGATGGGAATACAGTTAAAATGGGATTTGCTTAAAACGAGACCAGGTATGAATACCCGTGGAAGACACAACTGGCTTCTTTCGACGTTTGGTTACGGAATTGCGAAGTTAAGAGAAAGAAGCTAAAATTGCCACAAGCAGCAAAGGAAAAAGAAGTAGTAGGCTTTTATTGAATTTGTCGTCGTAACAGCAACCGAGTCAAGTCGACTGACTTGGACCTCAACTTGCGTCATTCTCAAGTTTAGAGAACAGTTGGGTTCAATATTGGCAATACATTATTAATTCATGCCTGCTTTTAGAACCTTAGAATAAGAATTTAAGGAGATGTAGACAATGATAAAAGGTGTGTGATATCTATATATCATCTGTCCTTGTGGATGTCTTTAATTAGAGGGCCGAGTAAAGATTAACTTTTCTCTTGTTTCTCTTATAAAGTCAAGAAAGGCTGAACTCAAACCAAAGAGAAAATATGGGAGTAACAATTCTACATGTCAACTGTACTGTAGAATTTGTGTTGAACGGCTCAGCGAGGCAGGTTTGGATTTAAAAGTAGCTGTATATCAAGTTAACATCGGCCGAACTTTCTCTTGGATGACATATTCTCGAGGATAAGGTTTCCTTCTCGTTCACAAAGACAACATTATAGATAACGAAAAAGTTGAACATCAAGCTAACCTTTAGCTTTAGTCACATTATCTTTACCCAAGTATCAAGTCCTTTAAAACCTTGGTAGACATCTTCTTCTTCTTCAATGCAGGTCATGATGCAATTCACGAAATAGAAGTGACCACAACTTTGACAATGCATGTATGGATATTTTGACCTCAAAAACAAGAATATAAGGGAAAAATCACCACCAAAGTTCCAGGTAAAAAAAGAAGAAGCATAAACTTATGTTTGCTTCTTTTTAAAACTAAAAGAAAGATAAAGCTAACGTTTAATTTTGGTTATTATAGATCCACCTAATTTTATTCATTCGATCGAAACATATAAAATTAACAAAAATTAAAAACAATATTTTTAATAAATGTGAATTGGATTAGAATATTAGTACTTTTAAATTAAATAATATTAATTGATTTAATAAAATAAAATATTGTAGATTAAATAAAAAATTTAAGAATGTCAATTTAAAGGAAACTAATAAAGTTTTTGAATAATAAGTAAATTTGTCACATCACAACATTATTTGTTAAACCTCGATTTCAATTGTTAGAAAATCAAAGTGAGATCCAATCATACATGTAACTGAATTTTTAAAAGTTAAGATCACTTTAAATTCTAATTAATATATGAATACTATGACATAAATAGAACTTATACCATTACATAACTTGATTCTTTTCTAATCGCTTCCCTATAACTAATTTTGAAATTGGTTCATCACAACTGTAATAATTGCACACGTATTCTACTTCTAATGGAATGTATACAAACGAGTTAAAAGAACTCTACAAATAATGTAGCGAGACCTTCGCAAAAAGTACTAATTCCTTTAGAATCTAGGTTTATTTACAATAAGGTTTCGACCCTTTCGTAATTTAATCAAAATAAAATTTTTATTTCATTTAAACTTAATTACAATTATAATTTTGACTAAGTACTAATTTGGTCTAATAAGATCCAATATCTCATATTGCTCCTTATTTATTAATTATATCATATTTAATTTTAAAATTTATTAAACGTTGTAATCAAGTGTTACATAATTAAATTACATTTTCTCTTTACAAATATTCTTTGTTAAAGAAAATGCCATCTGATCGGATACCGGTTGAATTTAATAACTCGAAAAATAGTAACGAAAATAAATATATAGGCAAAATAAAATAGGACAGAACACAAAAATTTACGTGGTTCGGTCAATATGACCTACGTCCACGGCCAGAGGAGGAAATTTCACTAATAATGTGGAGATAATTTTACACAAGGCTAACACCAATAT
>JAOQMS010000001.1:12714024-12732292 GCA_027563885.1 Erythroxylum longipes | reverse complement strand
ATTATTATTATTATTATTATTATTATTATTATTATTATTATTATTAAATTCCTTATGTTGAATTAATGTTGAATTTGCCAGAAGTCTTCGCCGCTAATCTATCGCTGTCTAATCAGCCTCGACTCCAGAAAATTCCTGGCTCCGTCACTGTTGACACTATTTTTTTATGTTTTATCAGCTGCAACTAAATACATTTCTGTTCTCGAAACATACAGTTTTATCTGTTTTGTCTATTACAACCAAACACCTCTCTGTCTCTAATTTTTGTTTTATTCTGTCTTCAAAATTTTGTTTTGTCCCGTCTCAATATATGAATTACAATAAATGTACGCAACCTTAAAGAACCATCCTCAGTGCAAGCTACAATTCAACCATGAAAAGTTAATAACATATCAATCTTGTTCTTGCAAATTTTTAATTATAATTTCATCTTTAGATTGTATGTACAATACAAGATCTTAACTGACATAACGTAACCTATCATTGGGTAGCTTATTATTATTTGCATTTATGATATTTCAATTATCAAACATGTATATATATATACAGCTATATATATATATATATAGATATAGCTGTAAGCCTTGCGTTTTCTTTTCTCGCTTCCTCGACTTTGGAAAGAAAGGAGCCATTAAAAGCCAGCCGCCACCAAGATTTCACTTTCAGTTCCATTTTCGAAATTAGTTAGGTATAGATCGAAAGTTTTTGTTGACGCAGATTCGATTTGACCGTGGAAACTAGAATATACACATGTCCTTCCATCTTTTGCATTAATCAAGAGAAAAGTAATATGCTGTCACTCTCGTGATTGGTTTTGGAGAAGAAAGAAGATTTCAATAATGAGAGCGAGATTGGTGGTGTTTCCTGTAAGAGGTAGGAATTGGTACTTTGGTAGATCCATTCTCCAATCTTCTTCCATTGGAGAGACAACCTCAGCTTCATCAAACGCTACTCCCTCCACTGTCACTGAGTTATGGAATAGCTTCTCTTCCTCTAAATCCAATGCCTACAATGCCGAACTTGTAATCGACTTTGTCTCCAATAAGGTCTCCGATTACTCACTTCACTGTTGTTTTTTGCCTCTCTCATTCGTTCTCAAAATGGGTCATTTTTTTCATTTTGATATGTAAGTACATTTCTGTGTCTACTTTATATATAGATGAATAGAGCATGGATGGGTCTAGAGAAGGCGCCAGAGGGCACCTTGAAGAATAAGATTCATGGGTATCCCTCATTTTTGTTAAATTTATTTCGTTATCTCTCTTCATCTTTTTTCTTTTTGATAATAGCAAGTACACTAAAACTGTTGATTCGACTTGTGTAGGCTGGGATTGAAGCTTCTGGCACGCGTTAAACCATCTGAGATTTTCCTAAAATCTATTTCCAAGGAGGTTTCTTGCGTTGAAATTACATACCCTTCCAGGTTTTGATTGCTAAACTGTTAGACAATCAAGGAATTGATTTTCATGATTCATAAATTCATACTCACTTAATCAAGCCATCCGCATTGCATCCTTGTAGTAGAAAGTGATTTTCTTGCTGACAAAGTTTTGAACTACTTGATTGAAGTTTCTGAAGTTTTGCTGGATTGTTTCTCTCATATCCTGTATCATCTCTGCACTCTGACTGGATTCAAACAGAAACTTATATGATTCTGTTGTAATTCGGATTTTTGTTTTGCAGTTTAAATCCCCGACTTGTGCGCAGAAGATTGCGACATATTGCCTTGAGGTAGTTATTTGCTTACATCTTATAGATGTATTTTGATCCGCCACATCTCACTTCTTCTTTCTTTGCTACTCCTATAAGAATTGGCATGGAGAATAAAATTCATGGGTTCAAAATTCTAGCTCCGATGTCTGAGCCACTGTAAAAATGTACTTTTTTTTCACTTTTTTTTTGTTGGCATATTGTCTGTTGGAAAATGTTTGTCTGTTCTGATTAATAGTAAAATCGGCCGTTGTAAAAATGTACTTTCACTTTTTTTTTAGTTGGCATATTGTCTGTTGAAAATGTTTGTCCCTTACAAATCTTGTTGAAATGGCTTATGAATCTTTACCACTGTCATCTTTCTTCTCCCTATAAAGCCTTAATGTCTTTGACAATGCATTTAACTCCTTTGTCTCTGCTATAGCGAGTATATCTGTCTAAAATGATGTCCAAATCATCAGGGGAGCTGCCATCCACAGGAAATATTTCTATGGTTCAGTTACATTTCTTCCACTCACAAGTGCATTTACTGTAAGTATGTCTGCTGTTTTAGATATTATGTTTGTCTTTCTAATATGTTTTCCATGAGTTGTCTAACGTTTTATTTGGTCAATTGATCTTCTGTTGCATACTTTCTTTATCTGTTCTCACATAGGTTTTACCTCTGCCCAACATCCCATTCTTTTGGATATTGTTTCGCACTTATTCCAATTGGCGAGCTATGAAGGTGTGTTATATACTACCATGATTTGAAAAGATTAGTTATCATGTTGTTTGCATGTAGGAAACAGCTTTGCAGTAAGCATGTTAAATATGTTGCATTTGCTACAGTGGAGTCTATTATTTCCTATGAACAGTTAGAGTTCAAATTACTACACACCATCCTTCAGTTTAGAAGTTCACGTGTTTCTTCTGTTCCAATTTTGCATCCTTGTTCTTTAGGGAAGTGAAAAACTCCTCCAGCTTGTATCAGATTGCTCCAGCACTGAGGATCCAGCTGTAGCAAATGTTATTGGAAATGGTAAAGAAAGGATTGAGCAAACAAATAATAATTCGCAAAGAGTTCTATGGGTAAGCCCTCTTATTGCAGATCTGAAATTCGTACTGATAATGTTGATGTCTGAATATGGTTACATGACTTCTTGGAATTAGTCTTCTTGTAAAATTTTGCAGAATAATCTCTTTCTTGCAGTTCTAAGTATATCTTCTCATGAAATATCTCAACTTTTGAGTTCACAGCATTGCGAATCTTCCTTTTAAGAACAATAGATGTCTACAATTTTAACTTTAGATTTTTTTTCCCTCCTCTATCCCCCGGTTGCTATGACTGCACAAATAGACTTTGGTTTAAGTTTTCATGTTTGTTCTGTGAGAATGATTAAAATTGGAAAGAGCATCAACGTCTTAGCATATGCCGACCTTCACATTTTTAGCTGCAAGACCAGTTCTTTCTTATGCCCTTAACTAAAATCATATTCTTTATTGAAAATTGTATGTAGGTATTGCAGCCATCAAGGGAGCTTCAAGAACTTCTTAGCTGTGGAGACAAGAAAGATGGCCTTAGTGATTCTGATTTGTCAAATATATGCAAAAAGTTCAACTTGAACATTAACGATGTTACGAAATTCAGGCATACGATGTAGTTCCTAATTTGCTTTGTAAATTTTGGCATTTGAATTATAACATGTCGATGCTCATTCTGGGTGGATGGCAAGATTTTATCCTTCCAAGTTTGTAGATAACTGGATCTTGTCTGACACGAAACTTGAAGATTCTCTTTCGGTCTTTCTCCAATTGGATTTTGGATTGTGATTAAAGATAAGGGGTGGAGCGGTGGATTGGACTGTGACAATAAATAAAAGGGGGAGCTTTTATGCGGGCTTGATGCCAAAATGTTATCTTGTTCTGGTTTTGAATTCAGTGAAGTCGTAGAACTCTATTTGTCAGTCACAAGTTTACTTGCCAAAAGACGAAACACTTTAGGTAAATATAATCCTTAAATTGCAACATCAACTAACAAAAGCTCCAGTGCAAGGAGAGCGGTACGTTCACCCTCATTCTGTATGAACGAGATTGATTAGGTCGTTTGATTTGGCTAAAGCTTTGATTAATTCTGTGCTGGTCGTTACTGCCTTGTCTAAATGTATTCTTCTCTAGCCTACCACGTTGTCTCGGGAAAAGAAATCAGCTTTATAAGATAAGAGGGTTGTGCATTTTCTTTCTGTGATTCCAAAGCTACTCAGGATCCTATGTATACGTTGTCAGAAATGTGACGAGTCAAAACGTAGCACAGCCTAGATGGTTTGTTCCAACCTTCTGATCCTGTCACGGCAAGTTCAGCAAACTTGAAACTTCGGTTCTATTAAAGCCATGTACAAATGAATCACTAGTTGACAGCTACATCCGTGTATCATAAATCTTGGGAGGATCTGTGACTAACGTCAAACAAATAAATCAACAAAGTCTTGGCCATTTAAGACATGTAATCTTGAGTGTTTGGATCGCCAGCTTGTTGAGATGCCCCTTGATCAATTCCAACTGTTCTCTTGCTCATGTTAGCTCGCTGCACTAAACGTACCAATGCCTGGACCACTTCTGACATAGAGGGTCGAAACTCCGGCTCAGGCTGAAGCAAAACAATGAAAATGAGTCCCCAGACCACATTGTCACAGTAAAACGAGTATGCCTCAAGTTATTACAAAAGAACAGAATTAGGTAACACAAATTCCACCTTGTTTATGATATGCATGTTTAGGGAGAGTCTTATATATCCTATCCTAACCTACAAATTCCTTCATCTCAAAAACAATGTTACCTGGACACAAAGGGCAATGACATCAGCAAAACGAGATAGAGATTTGACAGGGTAAAGCCCTTTAAGTGCTTGATCAACCATCTTTGATAGAGCATCAATGTCATGAAGCTGAGGTGTGGCCCATCGTACCAAAGATTGCTCCAGTCTTGGTCTTGAGCTGTAAAAAGATTTCACAAAGAATAAATACCAGGAACCAATTTCTTATCTTCTACCTCAATGAGCTTTACTTGTGCTATTTATTGGACATAATGACAGCAGTCAGTTTTGTAATCCACTAATCACCTATCAAATGGTTTACGTCCAGTAAGCAGCTCTAACATGACCACTCCAAAACTGTAAACATCGCTCTTAAGAGTATAATGACCAGACATAGCAACCTCTGGTGCACTATATCCAGAACCTGCATTTTGGCTCAATATCTGCATATGGAAATAGAAACCAAAATCACTCATTAAGCGATAAGTTCTAGCATCAAGTTAAAAAGTGATGCAATAACGAACCAACCTAACCAAAAATAGATAGACGAGTAGACTGAGTTTGATGTCCATTGCAACACTACGAGAACGATATGCCAGAAGTCCACAAAATTTGGAACATCCAATAAGTTGTTTCTTAAAAGCATCACATAGGAAATCAAGGATTTCAACTTCCAAACTAGTTAATAACCATCTCTTTTAGCACTTTTCTTTTACTTGTGGACTTCTTTGCACCAAATTTTAGTAGTTCCTATAAGGAAATTCAATTATTTTAAACTTCACATCCTCCTAAACTTACGTTTCTGAATTCTGAGCCAACCAGAAAATGGCTTGCACAACTTTCTTAGAAAGACATCAAAAAATAACTCAAAGATCACCTGATCTGCATTTGGGAGAAAACTTGCCAGGCCTGAGCTTGAAAGGTGAGGATTGAGTTCAGCATCCAATAGTATGTTTGCTGACTTGATGTTTTTGTGAATAATGGAGGGAGAACAGACTTCATGCAGGTACCTGAAAAATGGTACCATGAAGGCAATGATAAAAATATTGCAGCAAAATGGTGTGGGTTCACTTAAATCTACATCACCAATCCTACTTAAATCTCATCTACTATTTTGATTTTATTTTTCAAAAAAAAAAAAAAAACCTCATCTACTATGGAGTCAATTCAAACATCAGAACCTATTAAAATAACTATGGAATTAATGTACCACCATTGGATGTTAGATGAACTGAGCTCGTAGAAAATTGCTTCACCTCTCCTCATTCATTTATTAGATATATGCCTTGACATCAACTACAGTTACGTATCCTAAATTTACCCCTTTGAGGTACTACTGCTTTTGAAACAAGTCATCATTATGCTTTTGAAATGACAAGTTGGCACGAAGTTTCATGCCAGTGTTCTTTCCTTTTCAATATTGGCTGTGATGGGGCTCATAACATCTACACTTCAATCATCCACTCAGGTAAAGGAGGAGTTGGTCCTTACACTCCACCAACAGCAAAGAATGGAGGCATTTGAGGGAGATCTATGTATAGGAGGGACTGTATCTTTAGATAACAAAATTTGATATTAGAAGGTCAATTTGTGAATTCTTGATGTTCTTGTGATGAACTTACTCCAATGCCCGGGCAGTTCCCAAAGCTATCTTGACACGAGAATTCCATATCAAAGGTTTGTTATAATCATCTGGCACATGAAGGAACTCATGCAATGATCCATTCTTATGGAACTCATATATTAGTAGTTGTTGTCCATGTTCCGAACAGTAACCCACTAGCTCAGTCACATTCGGGTGATGTAACTCTGAGATTTTGGACACTACTTCCGTAAAATCTTCAACCATATTGTTGGCAGTACAAGCTGAATCTATTTTCTTCACTGCAAGAACCTACAACATAGTCCCAAAAGGAAAGGGAAAAGAGTAAAGGATCATGATATAATGTATGTGTGGTGCCAAAATGAGGAACTAAAAATTCCAACCTGGAATAACCCACATAAACAGAAAACAATTGTCATTCAGACGTGCATGTGTCAAGATTTGCCATCAAAAAGCACTCAGCTAGCACATCACATCAAGTATCAGGATGCATGTGTTTCAATCTCATGTACAATGAAAACACGTATATAAAACCTAAACTATCCTATGTTTTTTGTTTCTCCTTTGGGCCCCCTAAAGTGAAATGTCGGGAACTTTTCAGGTTAAAGAAGCAAACCTTCCCATCATCAAACTGAGCACGATAAACATGTCCCAATGACCCTTCACCAAGAAAATTTTCAACACTGAAGCTGCCAGTAGCCACTTGCAGGTCTGCTACTGAATATGAGGTCACATTGACAGGAACTAGAACAGGTTTCTTTACAGCAGCAGGCTTCTTCGGAAAATCATTCTCGTCAAATGATTTATGGGAATCACTCGGTGGGGGTCTAAGATTTATTGAGGCTGAGGTATAAATTGTCTTAGTAATCACAGTGGATGGAGCTTGTATAGACTTCAATTCTGTAGTACAATTTGACAGTTAAACTAAGTGGAATTTTTGGAGGAGCAATAAAACTTCCAATCACAAATGTGAACAGAAAGCAGATTGAAGAGACTAATAATACAGGCCCAAAGTGAACCAAAATACAGTTTAGAAATTTGTCTAATCACAACCAAGTGGTATCTATCTATAAAATCAAATAGATTGAATAACATTTTGCTTCTAAACTGGAGCCAAAGTGCTAAAGAGTCTAAAATAGTTCATTGAAGATAACTGTCTTCCCAATGAAAGGCAGCAATGCAGAATTTTCCATCATCCACAGAACAGAATAATCTATTTGGAGACAGGACATTTCAAATACTGAATTGTAAAATCATCGTGTTCGCAGCAGAACAGTCTTACTGCTATGAGAAAATTAAAAATCAATAGCAGATTATCACATCAGTGATACAAGGCTGAGTACATTCTTCATGAAACAGTAATATTGAGAAATTAATTAGTCACATCTAAAACAATTTCAATTAAACTCAGCATCTTACAGATTTGCATTCCATTTTGTCAAAGCATTAGGTCCCAAAAGTATAAATTATAAAGAAAAACCAATAATCAAAACAACCAAGCACAGATCACAAAAGATTGGAATAATGTAGTTCTCATTTTTTAGGAATGGAAAATAATAAACAAAACAATCTAGCCACAGCATAGAAACAAAACACTCAAATAATGCAAATTACCGACAGAGATGCTTCATCAAGCTCAAAATTGGGACAAATAGCCATTACCTTGCGCTTCACCAGAAGAAAGAGGAGCAAATGGTCGATTGTCAAGTTTTTCTTCATCTGAGGATGACCCCTTTGATCTTCTCTTCACAAGGAAAAATGCTACTATTGCTCCAACAACAAATACTGATATCATAATCCCAGCTATGCCACCACCTGTAATTCCTGATTTTTGGTTGCCACCATGAGTCCCACTGTCTGATGGAGTATTGTTGCCACCAGATCTATGACTAGCGCGTTTTAGGGCTGGAGGTGTACCAGGCGGAGGCGGAGGTGCCGACCCCGAGTTCCAATTGTTTCCTTCCTTCCTGTGATGAGGATTACTCAAATTGGTTTTGCAGAATTATTCTTTAACTCAATCTGCCTAGCAGCTAACACATGGTCAGAGAAATCTTACTGCAGATTAATGTTAGCCAATGGCCGAGGGATCCAGCCAGTAAAATGATTGTTTGCTATGTTCCTGACAGACAATAATGACCAACATGTTGGTACCATGGATTAAACTTGAGGAAATAAAATACAAGTTCTCAACTAAATTCAATTGCTATGGTGGTTACACACAAATTTTCAAGAGGAAGATTGGAGAGGACATCAATAGTTCCTGTAAACTGGTTGTTTTGCAAATACCTGTGAAGAGGTCAAGGCTAGTAAGCGAAAAGAAATCAAACCGTATGTTTACTGGCAATAATCAGAAGAAATGCTACTTACATCGTTGTCATACTTGAAAGGGACCTAAAACTCCGAGGTAGATTTCCTGTTAGCACATTGAAGGAAATATCCCTGAAGCATGCATTTAGTTATTAATACTTGAGATCTATCTGTTCCATGAAAATTGATCGAAATATCTGTTATAAATAGCTATCAAATACGGACTGAACTTTGCCTTTCCAACTAATCAAGGTGGCTTGGAACTTTCAGAAACATTTGATGAACCAACGCTATCATTGATCAACCAAAGTATAAAGAGATATAGAATGAGCCTCTATAACAGAAACAACACAAATATCCAAGGATATCAGGAATATGCCACCCAAAGTAGATTAATTAAAATTTTTTAATATTACAATGCTTACTAGATATTTGAATCATAAACCAAAGTTCAAGTAGTCATGAAAACCAATGACTAGTCTAAAATTAATTGGTATGCTAAACCGTGCAATAAAATAAGATAGGAACAGTTGTTGTGATGCCTTAACAAGCTAGATAAGCAACATATCTTGGTCAATAAAAGAGTAAAGAAGATCTCACAATGTGGAGAGGGAAGAAAGCTGTCCAAACATGTCATTAAGCTGATTCTGAAGCTGGTTGTGTCCAAGGTTCCTACTCTCCCAATAAACATTAGGGAAAATATGTGAGTTAATTCTGAACTAGAGAAGAAAAGTTCAATTAGAGAACTAACAAAGAAATAATCACTCACAAGTATTCCAGAGAAATCATTTGTGAAATGGAATAAGGAATTCCTCCATTGAACTGATTATTAGCAAGATTCCTAACAACATATGGTTATGTCAAAATAATCAACATGAATTAGAACAGAAAGACAAAAAATAATTAAGCAATTTCCATATGAACCATACAGTCTTGTCAAGTTTGGAGGAAGTTGGTAAGGGATACCACCTCCCAGGTTGTTGTTACTCATGTCTCTGCAAAAATCAAACATGTTACGTGTCAAAAAAATACAATGTATGGCAGGCAGGTCACCCATTTGATAAGACCCTCTCACAGGTTTCTCAATGCTGTCAAACTTGTGAGCTGGTAACCCATTCCTCCAGAAAGCCCAAGACCAGATAATTTACTGACATAGTCAAATAGAAGACGAAGTTAGAGAAAGAAATACCAGCGCTATGAATGTTTAACGCAACATGTCAGAAAGAAGAAAAAGTGTCTTAGAAGATACATTTCTGTTACTCGAGAGCCTGAGCAAGTAACACCTTTCCAAGACTGCCCACATGGATCATCACCAGTAGAACTCCATTTGGTTAGTTGTTTTGGTGAATTTAAACTGCTGTACATGATCCTTAAAGCAGAAGCTGTATAAGGTCCAAGCAATCAGTGGGTAATATACCAAAAACAAGCAACCTTGTCGCTCAACTTGATATTGTATGACTATTCCATGATATCAGTTCATGCCTATATAATTTTAAATGGTAAAAGATCATAAGAAATTTAAGGTGGAGCACATCAGTGAAACAAAAAATTGAGGGATAAGAAACTTCAAGACCTTACAGATATAGATTCCCAACCTTTGATATTTGGGAAGATATGGTGAATATGCCCAAGCTTAGTTATTCAGAAAATGTTTGTTTTCTTGCATAACGAGAAGGCATATGCTAGACATTATAAAAATTATAGGGGGTCGGCTTCCTTTCAAAATTATAACAGTGAAAAATCTTTGGCTGTAGCTTTATGCAATTACACACTCATGCTCACAGGATATATTAACAAAATAACAACATATCTATTTGTCCATGATTTTCCTCATCTTTCTTTTCAAAAAGTATGCTCATCTGCAAGGGCTAGGATGGCTAGGGGAATGATCAATGACTGACTGCAGTTCTGCTTTATTTATTGCTTCCTTATAAGTGGAAAGTAAGACAACCTCAGAGACCACTTTTCTAAATGCCAAACAGAGGGAGAAATTAAAGCTGCTAAACATGCTTACTTTCAGACATTGAAAGAGTTTGATTTTGAGCACAAATAGCAATTTTACCACTAAATTTCCCCAAGTATGGTCACTAAACAAGCCATGATTAATTTTGTATGCATGTGAATAACTGCGTCTTCAGATCCCCAGCTAGGATTGCAGCCAAAGTTCTCAGGGTAGTTTTTGGCCTCATCTGAGTTTGATTAGGATGCAGAACATACGGTTCAGTCTTGCAGATTACTTTTGAGTTGGATAGCAAGTAGATTACACATGAGCTTAATGACTGGGCAGTCAATCCAGAAATGACACATTATTTCACAAGGCAATTGAGCAACTCATAGAATTGCGTTATTTAATCATATCCGCAATTATGCCAAATAAATGATATCAAAGCAAGATCATACTTATGCATATATTTCATGTATCAAGCAATCTCCTTTGCAGCTGCTAAGGCGCAAATTCAGAAGTAAGAGAAGAACTGTCACATATCACTCAAACCACCAGCAAGGTCTTTGCTTTATAACTGACACGATGAATCCCAGAAAAGAAATCGACATAAGCGAGAACGCACACAGAATAAAAAGTAATCTTTCTGACGTGACTAACATTCAAAGCAAAGCTCAAAGCAGTAGCTTTTGACCAGAAAGAGGCGCTAAATGGAATCTCAATGTACTTAACTGGAAAATCGTCCCAAAAAAGAAACGATTTTTTAACGAAGCTTGGCAGCCTTCAATTACCTTTTAAGTCAGCTCATAAACTTAGTCAAACAAAGAAAAGAAAATGTACAATCTGCAGATGCATTAAAAAGGCAGAAACTTTCAGCAATAATAACAAGTAAGAAGCAGCTCTAGATTACAGCAAACAGTAATCAGAGAAAAGTGATACAAAAACACAAGCTAAAAAGGAAAACAGAAACAAGATGTTGTGCAGAGATAGACCCGTCTATGTCCATCATTGAGAAAGAAAGACAAATGTAAAGGAAGAAGAGAGAGAAAGTAGTGGCTTACCATCATTTGGATCTGTAGCACCATGGATGCATCTAAGAATGCAGATTGCGAGTGTCACTATCAGTTCAACCCTTCTCCGGAAACCCATCATCACCCACGAAGAACCAGAGAAGATGGCTGACGACTAATGCAAAAAAGCTCTTCCTTTGTAATGCTTTTTTAAAAAATAATTTGAGTACTATTTCTTCTCTATACCCATTAAAACATGTCCCGAGGAAAGCTGGCAGGCACGATTGACCAGAAGAATCCAAAGCCACAGAAACACTTTGTTTTATTACTCACATTCTCCACTTTCATCTCTGTCGTTATTATTCGTTTAATCTGTTCTACTTTGTAGTTTCGGACCAGAAATCTTACGGACAGAACCGACACTTGTTTTCCTATAATAGGTAAAATACTGCCACAGTTGCAGTCAGTATTTTCAATAGGTATAAACAGGAGTTTCTCAGCTTCCGTGTTGTTTCTATATACATGTATTTTATTCATATTTATATACCTGCTTAAAAGAATCAATTGCATAACCTTTACCAGCAGTAGGAAAGTGTCGTTTTTTAACGTCGTGAGGATTCCACCATGTTTTTTCGTCCACCACCGCAAGTATGTTTCCGTGAACTACAACATTCTTATTCTATACATGGAATATGGAAGATCTTAACGACAAAAGAGAAGATATTAAGGAAATTATAGTGTGAAAAGGTTGCTTATAAGGCTGGATTGAAGTCTCGTGGCTCTCCTCTTATGTATGTTCACTTTTAATCACCGGTCCCCCGCACTAATGAGAGCTTTGTTTTCATTCAACTTTTGTCTCTTTTCCTTATATTTGCATGATAGCATTATGTAATGTTAGACCTTGGATTTTCTGTCAGATGATACGAAGTTGCAGACACGGGCACCACAATTAAACGAACCATGCTTCTTATTTAAGATCTTAGATTTTGGTGACAGTGAGGGCTGTATCCCAGAAAGTGCTACTCTTTATGGTTTGATCTTCTATTTCTGTGGATAATGATAGTGCTTGTACTTATATTATCCTCACATGCAGCCTAAAGGTACAGAAAATGAAGGTCCTTTTGGAGTTCATAAATCAATCATCCTTTCTTGCACGCCCAAGGGTATTTATTTCATCACAACGAGAAGAATTTATCAAAGACTCGCTGTTAGTACAAGGACTACGTGAAACATGATTGAGTAGGCAAAGTACATGTACGTTGCTCTCAACTGCTTGCTTGGATATGTTTTTTTTTAATGTATTAGTCAATTCGAATGTCGTCTTAGTTGGAGAATTGTAGTTCACCCCAAATAAAAAATTAAATCAAATTGAAAACAATGAGATCAGATGATGTGCACTAGTAGTTAGATTAGAATTGAAAAATGGAACGATTAGGAGTTGAATGATTCTCATCACCTAATCTAAACAAACAGGCTGCAAGTAAAAGGAAAGAGACAGGCATGGGAGACGTGGCAACAACTGGTTATAGGATAGAATGACAGGGAAACGTTAGGACATTTGGCGTTTTCCCATCCAACTTGGGTTGGTACAACAGAATATATTTTCCTCCATAATATTTAAATGAGGATGTAATTCGTAAGCATGAATCAAAGTAATCGTTTAATGAATTGCTGATGTATGATCAATAATGTGGGGCATTATTAGTCACAATACCATTGAAATTGTCTAATTACAGGTTTGCTTTTTATTTAGCAGATATTGTTGTCTTTGAAATGAAGTTATGGGTACCTTCGACTTCTGCTTCAATTATTCAAATTAGATCAACCTTAAGTTATTAGATAGACATAAAAGGAAGGAAAGGAAAAGAAAATGGTAACTAACTATATACGATGGTACTTATAGAATGTCCTAACAAAATATGGTCCATCTATTCACTTGAAGATGCGAAAGCGACAGTATTTTTCACGTCTTGAAACTTCATTCTCCAGTTTAACGAAAGGGGTTTGTCTTATTGTATCTGCACTGTCAAGATGTCTTAATTAGTTGTTTTCCATAATACAATCAAAGTCAAGGTTGGAGCTAGTTAGGTTAATGGCAGCTTTTCAACATAAGTGACCAAACTATATGATTTTTAGGGAAATATTCAGTTGCCTTTACTTATAAAGTAGTTGAAATAGAAAGGACAGCATGTAAGTATAAATGTAATAGTTACACTTTAGAAGGAATTATAATATAGTTGAAAAAACCATATCTAAACATATAATAGTTAGCCACTAATTACCTTACAAGGATGAATAATTGTATGAACTTACATCCACCAGTATGGATGAGACTCGTAACACGACAATTCCACCTATAAAAGTTATAATAAAGATTATTTACCCATGCACATCCTTTAAACTATCACATTTATGCACTTGCGATTACATTTAAAAAAGAATAACAATATTTTTAAGACGAAAGATTAATTACATTGGATTCTCCCATGATTTGAGTCTTTTTCAATTTTTCTAAATTTAAAAAATTATAATTAACCCCTGAGATGGGTATAAGTAATGACTTCCAACTAACGACGACAAAGTGACACAAAATGTCATCAAAGAATATTAAGTAGATTTGGAGTGTCGAGGGCAATCATAAATGATGGAGGAGCTCATTTATGTAATAAATCATTTGAAGCACTTCTTAAGAGATATGTAGTCTACTGTCAAGTGGCCACACCTTATCATCTGCAAATAAGTGACTAAGTGGATTTTGTTAATCGAGAGCTAAAGAGAAACTTGGAGAAGATGGTTAATGGTTCGAGGAAGGATTAGGCATTGAAGTTTGACAATGCTTTATGGGCATATTGAATTGCCTTCAAGACACAGTTAATCAGAAGGCTTGTTTTTTTCCTGTAGAGATGGAGCATAGGGCATATTAGGCCATTAAGCCTTTAAATTTCAATTAGAAGACAGCTGGTGAGAAGAGACTCCTACAACTAAATGAGTTAAAAGAGTTAAGGTTCAATGCTCATGAGAATGCCAAGCTATATAGGGAGAGTTAAAAGATGACATGATTCTTATCAAGAAAAAGAAATTCAAAATTGGAGATGCAATTTTGTTATTCAACTGAATATTAAAATTGTTTTCGAAAAAGCTCAAGTCGCATTGGAGTGGTCTTTTCAAAGTAACCTAAGTATTCAAATATAAAGCTTTAGAATTGGAGAATGATAAAAAGGAAACATTCAAAGTTAATGGTCATTAATACAAACTGTATTTCAGAGGAGGAATATTCATATGAAAGGGAAGTAATGTCTTTCCTTTCTTTTGGTTGAAAATAATTGATCTGAAATGGTCAAGCTAGTGACCTTAAATGTAACATGTTATGTTTTAGTTAGTTTTTTTGTAATTGTTGCATGTTTTGTGCATTATTTTTATATTTTTTGGAATAAGTTTGATTGATTAATGTTCATGGCTTAAAGTGTGCCAAATGGTTAGGAAAAACATTCAGGAGGATGCACGATTGTGCATATGCATGATCATGCAAGTTTGGATGAGATACCCATTGTCATGCATGATTGTGGACAAGGAAACTTCCAGCTCTCTAGCACATGAACGATTGTTTCAAAGGCCCACACTTAGACATTGCATGATCATACATTATGCACAATCGTGCAATTACCCTTTTTACCCCAAAAAACCTAGCCTATTTATTTACCTCGTCTTCTTCTTTCTTCCTTTTAACTCTTCTATTGGACCCCAAACTTTTTCTTAGAAATTAGAACTATTAAATGAGAATTTATTGGCATTTGACTGTGAATAAATTTTATTTACATGTGTTTGCGTGTATTAAATGGAAATGTTAGAATTAAGTTAGCGAGTAAGTAGGTATTAAATCAAATATGGAAGGGTAAGCTTCGAAAGACAAAAATTGTCTTAAATTAATAAGAAAAGAAGATGAAGAGAGTTGTGTAAAGTAAGAAAGAAAGAGAGAAAGTCGTAGAAGGACCTAGAAGAGGAGGAGAAACTGAAGCATAGAAAGAAGAAGGAAAGAAAGAAAAAGGTGAAAGAAGAAGAAGGAAAAGGTTCAGCTGAGTTTTTTAAAGGTATTCTCTATCTTTTTTTCTTGCTTTGGTAGAAGAAGGAACTAGAGAAAATGAGTTTTATGTGCTAAAATGAAAGGAGAAAGGAGAGAACTAAGAAATCTATTCTTGATTTTCATGGAGTTTTAATTAGATCTTAGTTATTTTAACTTAGATAAACCAAGGATAGTTTAAGTCCAAGCTCAACATTGATTATTAAAGCTTTATGGATTTTCTATTTGTATATTTGTTTGACTGAAAATTTGTTTGTTTGAAGAGAACCAAGAAAATCCAAGCCAAGATTGAGAGGAAAGGCAAACTTGAGTTTGGAGTTATTATAAATTAGGTGGGTAATATATTTATAGTTATTGTAATGATGGGCTGATTTATTTGCTTGTATGTATGCTTATTTGCTAGAATTTGAATCATTATGAATTTGGAAAAAATGCATTGTGATTTGTTAACTTGTTATGCTTGAAAGATTGTACCGCATTTTATATTGATACAAAAAAACAGAAAAGTACAAGAAGCATGAAAGAATGAATATGTGATGAAATGTGTAAGCATCGAAATTTGCTTGTGTGTGGGCAAGAGAGATACAATTTCGTTCGTCACGTGTACGTTGACATAAAGCCTTCTCCCGATTGCCCACTTGTGGCATATGAGCTCCTAAGAAACGGACTCATTTCGTTCATGGTGTAAACTTCAGTTTCTCCATTTCGTTCTATAGGACTCTCTTAAGCCATTATGTTTGTGCATTTCATGGTGATTTGTTGAGCACGACATACATTTGAATGTTATGTTTTGATGGTTGAAAAATACACGACATGATTTATGTGATAACATGTTTGTCTATGAGCTTGAACTGCGGATAATCTAATTATTAGATTAAAATGTGATATAAATATATGTACATGCTTGATTGTTTACGGCTCGTCACCAATGGCTATAAGCGTATTAGCCACTGAGTTTCGCAGCTCACCCCATTATTTTTCCACTCCTCAGGTGCAGAATAATCAGATCATTGAACCTTGCAAACTTTGGCAAACTCCAATAAATTTATCTTTTGTAACTAAGTTAGTTCGAATAATTTTCGTAGCTTTATAAACATATCAAGCATGAGCATTCATATATGTTTTGTATTATGCTACTGATGTGGCTTATGATATATAATTAAAGTTATGTATAAACTTGGTTGTGTTTGAGAAATGAAAGTAAGAGTTGAATAATTTCTCTTTTGTACATGTTCAAAATTATCTTTTGTGCTGAGTAGTTATTGTCGTTGGAAATGGAATTGTGAGTTTTTAGATGGCCCTGGATAGTTTTGAAATGAATTGTTATGTTATGAGTCTGTTATGTTATGAGTTATGTATGTATGTTTAGTCGTTATTGGATTCAGGTCTTTTTGGAAAATGTATAGAAGTCTATATAGGTAGTAGAGAAAAAGGAGGACAAAAGTTATGTTCTGACTTCTGTGAATAAACTACATTAATATAGGTAGAATTAGATAAAGTTGTCTTCATAAAAGTTGTAGTTCATTCTCTTAGCTTTCCAACTACATAACGTTTGTAATTTTTGGATATTAAATTCGAGAGTTATAATTTTTATAAGTTGGAGTGCACAGTTAGAGTACACGATCGTGTGCACATGCACGATCGTGTCCGACCCCATATATTTTCAGGGGTGCACGATTATCCACAAGTATGATTGTGATCAAAACCCATTTTAAACAGAAATGCACGATTGTGCACAAACACGATCGTGACTACGATGGTTTTTCTCATAGGACGCATGATTGTGCTTGTGCACGATTGCACACGCCCCTTTCTTATGAGGCACAGCTGTGACTTAAGAAGTGACGACTGTGACTTCTCTAATGCACGGCTGTGACTTCTCTTAGTCATGACCATGACTTTTTATTTTCATCTGTAAATTTTTCTCACAACGTACTTCTTTTTATTATTTTATTATTTTTATTTATTTTAAATTGCTTTTTCTCACTTGATCTTCACCCAGTCCTCTTATGATGAGGCCATGAAATAAGTACCGAGACCCGAGTCCAACATCTTCTCTCTCTAATTGGTAGCCTACATCTCTTTTTCACTTATTTTCACACAATTTTCACATAGATTTCATACTTTTCTTCCATTTTGACACGGTTTACCTACAAATATAGTGATTTTCACACTAAAAGATGTCTTTTTCCTAGGTTTGAGAGTAGATTTTTCTACACTTCTCTTTTGCATTTTTGGTGTTCTTTTGTGGTTATTTTGTAGGTTTTGATACAAACAATGACACCTAGAGTGAAGCACCTTTCACAAAGGTCCAAAACCAAAGGCAAGAAGAAGGTATCCAAAATTGGTGCATGTGACCCAATTCAGACCCCGTTATTGGAGTCCGACTCTTGCTCTTCATGCATGCTCTGATACCATAATCTGTTAGACCCCGTTTTTTGAGTCTAACTCTTTCGCTCTGATACCATAATCTATCAGACCCCGTTTCCGGAGTCTGACTCTTTCATGCTTACTTGCTCTGATATTATCATGCATGCAGACTATCGTAGTACGTAAGTTATCACCCAACGATAACACCTTGATCACTTTCAGAATTTCTTCTCAAAACTCCCCTTTATTAGTCTCAGCTCAGCTCTTAGAGCAGTCGACTACTTCATTCCTACCTTTAAACCTGAATCCTTTAATCATCAGCTTGGTTGAGTACTTACTTCACACTTATACTTACTTCGGGTCCAATGATATAACTTCTATTACAAGTATCCAATGCAAGGTTTCTTTGGACAGATGGGAAGAGGACTTCAAGAACTACAAGTTTTATGAAGACCTC
>JAOQMS010000001.1:12673678-12699077 GCA_027563885.1 Erythroxylum longipes | reverse complement strand
AGCCTAGATAAATCCAGATTTTTCCCATAAGTCCAAAGACAAATTTTACATTCATCCACACTTCTCATGTACTGCTCGAAATTTTCTAAGAAAGTTTCAAGGTCCAACATTATCACTCCAAATTATTAACCAAATATTGTATCAAGAAAGTAGATTATGTTATCTTCTATGCTGTCTTCTTGGTACTAAGATTTGCACCTTGATTTTGGACTTGTGTTGGTTGCTTGGAAGGGCTGGAATAGCTGGTTCTTTGGAGTTAAATTTGAAGTTAAAGAGGTAAGGGAATTCTAAACTTGATAGCTTGTATTAATATAAGTTATAATTGAATTAGCATGGAATATGTGTTAAGATGATGAGAAATGAATGCTGGAAAAATGATATTTGTGTGATAATTTCTGATTTGGTTTTGATGTGTGGAAGAGATTGATTTGTAAGTTAGTTAATGAATGATTTTTGAATTAGTTTTGGACATGAAATTGATGTGAAATTGAGGCATGAATAAGGTGGAATTGAAGTGGAAGTGATGAACTATGATGAAAGGGTGTTAAAGGTGTATGATAATCGTAGTGGTTCCATTAAATAGACATCGATATTTTAGCCATAACTTGATCTATAGATATCCAAATGGGTGATTTTAATTCTAGATTAAACTACACATATATTTCTACAATTTTTATGAAGGAATCGAATTTTAGTTCTGCTTGTTTTGAAATTCGGTTTGAAATTGAATATTGGTTGTTGTCCCTGTTTGAGAATAGTTCTATTGTATTTTGAGTATAACGCTAGAAATACTAAACCAAATTGCATTAATTTTATTTCATTAGAAACTTAAGACATAGAGGAACAATTGTTTAAAAGAATTTATTACCCAGAAACCACATTTTCTATATCAAAATGGCCATACAAAACTGACCCAAAACCTGTACTAAGAAAATCTGGAAAAGGGTTAGGAAGGTGAAAAACTTAGTTTTGTGAAATTGTTGACATATATAAGGTTGGGGTTTTTCTTAACAATGGTTTAATTAAACTTAATTGAGACTAAAAATGAACCTAGATAATGTTAGACTAATGGAGTACAAGGTGATTGAGTTATGGTTTATTAATGACTTAAAGAATGTGAAGTTAATTAATAATGTGTGGAATGTTGAAAAGAATGATGTGTTTAAAGATGAATGTATTCTTATAAATACCAATGTGTTTCAAAAGGTTTATGTGATGGGAATTGAATATGATTGGTTACAAATTGGAACTTTGTGTCATGATATGGAATGGGAAATACATAATGCCTTTAATGGTACATTATTACAAATGTTTATGCTTATAAGGTATGATTAGTTGGATGTGCATATGTATATGTTCAATTTGAGGAAAGTGGAATAAAGACATAACATCTTTTGCTTGTGATTGTGAAATCTAAAATTGATTGTTTTAAAACTGTCAAGTCCTAGTCATGGGTAAATAGGCATGCCTAGAAGGGTCTGTAGCTACTCCTGGACACATCTAAGGTATTGACAGTTCGGTGTCTTCTGATAATGACACTTTAGTGTCTGAGACATAAGTCTCTGCTAATATTGACACTTCGGTGTCTCCTGATAAGGACACTTCGGTGTTGAGGCATAAGTCTCTCCTGTTCTGTGATACCAATAGGTATCTCCTGTTCTGGTCCTGTTATTGACTTCTGTATGAAAGGATTAGCAGGCTAACCTGTTTTGGATTTTGTTATATGCTTAGTCCTGATATATCAAGCTCTGATCTGAAATAACTAAGTTTTGTTCTGATATAATCAAATACTGTTTTGATACAGTCAAGTTCTGTTATAGTACTTTAAAGTTTTGCTATAATATTATGGTATCCTGTTCTGATACTTGTAAGTTTTGCTCTGAAGCAAATATATCCTATTTTGATTTGACATATTCTGTTTTGAGATACATATTGTTTGGATTGCGCTTTTCTATAAACAATTAAAGATTATTTGACATATGACTTGATTTTGTATATGTGAGTGTTAGACGACTGTTAGAAACAATCACCAAATTATGTCTTGTTTAGTAATCACCAAATTATGTCTTGTTTAGTTATTCCTCACTAAGCTTTATACTTAGCACAGTGGTTTTTAGGTTCTGATAAGAAGGTTTAAAGACTGGGATAAGACAACCGCAACGGCCAAAGAAGGATGTATTTTATTTTTGGAAGATGTATATTTGTGTATTAGTTTAAATTGCATTTTCATGCAATGAGACCTTTTGTATATTTGTGGATAAGGTTTGTAATATCCTATAAATGACTTGTAAATGGAGTGTAAAACTTGTTTGCTTGAGTTTCTGGAAAATCATGTAAAGGATTGTCTAAAAGTGGTTCAGATCATTTGTTATGTTTTGGATTATTTTGGTTTTGTTTTGCATAGCATCTGCATATCCTTCCAAAGGGTACGTGGGTGTTACAAAGTAGCTCTGTGTAGTCCCTCACTTTCAATTTGTATGGAGATGTAGGAATGCCTAGGTATTTCATTAGGAACTCTTAAAGTTGAAAGCCAGTTAAGGTTGGAATCATATATTAAATATTTGAGGCACTCTTGGATAAGAAAACATTGCTTCTGGAATAGTTGACTTGCAATCCAGACACTCTTTGAAAGACCTTTAAGTCTTTCATCAAAGTAGAGACATACTTTGCATCAGCCTTTAAGAGTAATATCAAATCATCTACAAAACAAAGATTAGTTAGTTTAAATTTGCTACACCTTGAGTGATATTTGAAGTGTGTCTTTGTGACCACACTTTTAATGATCTTATGGAGAGATTACATCACTAAGGAAAATATATATGGAGATAATGGGTCTCCTTACCTAATTCCCTTGCAACTTTGAAAAAATTTGGTAGGTTGCCTATTCACCAAGATGTTATGTGAGGAAGTCATCAAACATTGCTTAACCCAATGTATAAAGATTCTTGGAAAACCTAGAGCCTATAATAGATTTGTAATAAAGCACTAATCAACATTATCATAAGCCTTTTGAAGGTCTATTTTGATACAACAATTAGGTCTGCTTCTCCTCTTTGAGTAGTTAGCAATAAGTTCTTGAAACAATAAAATGTTATCACCAATCATCCTACTAGATAAATAGGCACCTTGATTGTGATTAATATGTTTATTAAGAATTCCTTTGAGTTTTTAAGCCAAGATTTTGGAGATGATTTTGTAAAAGGAACTACAACTCACAGTGCTCTGAAATTAGAGAAAGTATTCAACTCACTAGTCTTAGAAACCAGAGTTATAAAAGTTCCATTGATCTTTTTGAGTAGGGTAACTTTATCAAATAATTCCTTCATAGCTTCGGAAACCAAGTTACCTGTAAGAGACCAAGTTTCTTTGAAGAAATTGATATTCAATCGATCAGGTCCAAGAGCTTTATAAGAATGTAGAGATACGATTAGATCATTGATTTCTTGCATAGAAACAGGTTTAGACAGAAGAGAGACATCTTCTAGTGAAATGGTATCTTATAAAACCAGTTTAAGAAAAAGTTTGGAAAAGTGTGCTTTAGAAGGTTTTCTTATAAGCTCACTGAAGTAGTCATAAGCTCTTTGCATAAGTTATGATTGAGTATCTAGAATATTATTGTTGTACTTAATAGATATAATTCTGCTCCTAGATTTTCTTGAGATAATTGCCTTATAGAAAACTAAAGTATTCCTATCTCCATGCTTCATCCATTCTACTCTTGCTCTTTACTTGCAAAGACAGTAATTAATCGAGTGTTTGATGTGTCTAAGTTTTAAATAAATACCCTTAATAATTTGCACGATTCATTTGTGTAGTACCTAAGGTGTCGACCCTACAAGGAGGGATAATCTAATCCCAAAATCTAAGGCCAAAATAAATCGCAAAAATTCAAAATGTAATAAAACTAAAATGAGAATTTAATTCAATTCAGTCAAATCAAATTAAGAATCAATCACGAAAATATTAATAATTTAACAATTGCAACACACATCCAAGAATCAACCTAAGGGAATTATCAATTGAGAGAGGTAATTGTACCTATTCTTAACGCTAATCTAATTGATTATGAATTATCCAGATTGTTGGTTCTAGACAATCCTAGGATTGACTACTCTCTATCGAGTTATAACTATTAACCCTAAATTATAAACCCTAATCAGATTATGGAAGTTGTAATCTCTCGATTAATAACCTATCCAAAACCCTAATTAGCTCTGAAGTTGTCTAATAAACTATTGAAAACCTATGTCAGATTTCTCTTCGCACAATTTACCGGTTTGATTTAATTCTTGTTCTATTAAATCACCCAACTCTCGTTAGCTCAATTTAATTATTTTTCATTTGATTCACCCTCTCAGTTTATTATCAAATTATGCACGTTTATAATTAAACCACAATAAATCCAATAACACATAAGTAATCAAATTTTATTAAAAGACATAACTCCGAAAGTGAGTTTAAAACATCTTAACATTCAAACTCCTATTGTCAAACTGTTATTGCCAATTCTATATAATAACAAAATGGAAAATAAATAGGAAATACGATCTAAATGGATGATGGGAGGCAGCGACGTCAGGAAAATCCTTATCCGGCAAGTACGTCAAGTCAACTTCTTCTCCACTTCTCTCTTCCTTCTTCTCTTTCTCAATCTCTCAATAAATTCTCTCTAGGGTTCTTCAAGGTGGTCGATGTCAAAAGCTCCCTCTGCTTCTTTATCTTGTTCTTTAAATATCTTTTTTGTTCTAAGCAACCTTAGAGTTTTTCTGGGGTCCTAACCATTATCGTGGGTCATGTCTTGGGCTTCTGTCATGGGCCAACTCTAGCGCTTTTGTCATGGTTGTGGGCCATTGTTTCGATCTGAATGTCTCTAAAACTTCTCCTTTCTTTGATTTTAACCCTGAAATACTAACAAACATATAAAGATACCTTTAAAACATAGTATTTAAGCTCAAAGACTTGTACTAACCCATAAAAACACTTAAACACTAACACAATTCCAACCTAAACACATACTAAACGATTAAATTAATAATTAAATACATATTAAACTAAGCCCTAAAACATGATTCTATTTACACTTACAGTAATCAAAACCAAGAGCATGAGAGTAGTTGTGCAATGCATTCCTTTCCCTTGCAACATATGTCTGATTTCTAGGGTTGGAGTATTGGAGTTGTTATATGGATTCCAATTCTTTTCTTGTTGTATTAATAAGATGGTGTGTGTTGCCAGTATTTTCTTTGAACAATAGTTTAATCTCCTGCTTGATTAGTTGCATTTTCTCGAAGTAAATAAACTGTTTAGAACCTCTGATATTATACCTCATGCATGCCACATGCCCTCTTCAATCCTAACTAATTACGTGAGAAAATTATTGAACCTAAATGGATGAACCCTTTTTTCAGCAGTTAAAGAGGTGATCATAAGAGTATGATCTGATGACAAATTGGTAACAAACTTTGAGAAGCAATTAGGAAACATATTCAACCATCTTAGATTTGCAACACTTTTGTCAAGTTTCTTCTTTATCAAATTGGAACCAGTTTGCTTGTTAGTCCATGTGTAAAAGCAACCTCCCATTAGAATATTAGTGCATTGAGCTTCTTTTAAACAACTTCCAAGTTCCCTATATGGATTACAAATAGCCCTCAGAACATCAACTTCATCAACCTTTAGTATGGAATTGAAGTTCCAAAAAATCATCCATGGAGTTGTATTGGTGCTGGCAATATCCTTGATGTGGTTCCACAGGAAATTTCTTTGATAAGCACTGCTATGGACATAGATAAATGGGATGCTTACTCTTTTGATTGAGTTGTCTTAATTAGATCTCCAAGTGCACCAATTGATTTGTTACGCATGAAGAGATAATTGATAAAGTAATAGAATCCTAGAGTGCAAAAATTCTGCCATTTGGATAACTGGACATATTAGAAATGCATTTCCATTTGGCTGGAAAATACTTCAGCAACTTACAATCATCCCTTCTATTTTTTTTTCCAAAATGCCAACTATACTGAATTTATTCTGCATGATTATATCTCATATCACTAGTTGTTTGTTAGGGGGATTAGCCTTCTTATGTTCCAAGTGAGAAGGATTATGGATCTGTCCCCCTTAGGGAGGGTTTTTCTTGCAATATAATCTCCTTTGTGTGACTGTTTCAAATTCTGGCATCTTCTACTATTATATCAACCGTTGGTTTTTACTAGGAGATGCAGTGTGATTGTTCTTAGAATTTCCAAGCATTTCTACTGACACAGTAGATACATTTAACTCCTCCTTCTTTGTTGACAATACGATATAGGATTGAACTTAATAGTTTCTTCGCTAGACTTCTCCAAAGAATGAAGTCCCTCAATGAGACAATATGCTACTGGTGTTGGATCTGAAACATCTTCCTTACTGGCCCTCATCTTTCTATAAACATCAGTTATAGTGGAATCTTGGGATAGACTTTTTATTCCCGTCAATCTCCACTGAAATGGTATTTTTGTTTTCATCAGTGTCTATCGTTATTGATTCCACATGAACAGTTGAACTAGTTAATTGAACATTTAATCTGTTGACGTCAGCGACTTATGAACTTGCCATCATCATCTCACTCGTACTTGTTAAAGTGAAATCTGGATTATAAGTCTTACCCACATCAGTCTTCGTATAACTGGTTTTTCTGTTTTCATCAATGTCCACGATTACTAATTCCTCATTAACCACTGAACTAGGCATTTGGTTGGCATTACCGTAATAGATTTCAGTTTGAATATTGACACCATACTTCTTATTGGTTAATAAACTTACCTCTTGGTAACTGCCAGTTTTGAAAAATCTCCCTGTAGATACCCACTTTTGTTTTTTGCCAATTTGTAGTTTCCATGTGTACGAGGCTTTCAGATTGTCTTCAAAGGGGTTCCATATCCTCATTTAACCTAACAAAAGGAATGATATCAAGTAAGTCAGTGAAGGAAATTACCAAAATGCATACTTTAGCATAGTTGAATCTCTTAACTCAGTTGTTTCTTGATCAAGTGCAATTGGTCTCCCAACAAAACTTGCTAAATAGTTCAAACCGTTCTTAATCCAATATTCCAACGAGACTTCATGCAGATTCAACAAAATTGGTATATTATTAAGCTTCAACTCCTCCAACTTGAGGCCAGGCCTCTATGACTGCAACAGGAGAGGTTTACTTTACACGTGCCAAGGTCCAGATTGTAAGACATTCTTAGCTTCTTTCATACTTGGATAACTTGAAAAGAAATGCATTATCAGAGTTAACCGTCACATCAACAAACCCATATTGTTTCCAAGTGTTAAATACAGTATTTCATAACTAAAAATGCTACTCTTTTATCAATGAAGAAGTCCACAAGAGTAGTTCTCCATTTTTTAGCTCCTGTGTTCAACATGTCAAGAGGATGTGAAATAATCGTCTGCTCTAATGAGTCAGACAGCGGAGGATACATTAACTTCTGTTCAGGCTTCGCATTTCTTACAACATGAGTCTAAGTCTTGCGTATGGGAGCTATATTATGGCTGGTGGAGGGGTTGTCTGAGGTTGAAGGTTGGACAGCTTTTATTGAGGTTAATGGCAGAAAGTCTGTATCTAATGGATCCATCTTTTAACTGATGAATAAAGGAGTACATCACAAGTTAAAAGGTGTAAATCTACACTGAGAGTGCATAAATGTGGAAGTATAGAGAAATGTACGAGGCTTTGTAACAGGCTAAGTCTTGAAGCAAATGGTGGATTAGTAAGCAGTTCTGAAGCTGAATGCAGTGCGTAAATGAGAGACGTTTGAAAAGATTAAAAAAATTTTAGAGAGCTGGTTTGAAGTGATGAGGAGAAGATTTAGGAGGCAGTTTATTCATACAGGAAAATGGTAATAGAAAGAATGAATATAGCGAGGAATGAGAATTGATATTATCATTATAATTATGATGGTTGGTTAAGAGGAAGGAATAATTATCATTATCATTAATAATGGTAGGTTTGTAAAAAATATTGAGAAATAAAAACTTATTATATTTTAACTAATTAACTAATTATATTTTAATTAATTAATTAGTTAAAATATAATTAATTAAAATTAATTATGTATTAATTATATTGTAACTAATTAATAATATTTTAATTAATTATATTGTAATTAATTAATTAGTTACAATATTTTAATTAATAAATAATTATATTTTAATTAATTAATTATATTTTAGTTAATTAATTAATTACAATATTTTAATTAATAAATGAATTATATTTTAATTAATTATAATATTTTAATTCATGAATGAATTATATTTTGATTAATTATATTGTAATTAATTAATTATATTTTAATTAATTAATTGTATTTAATTAAATTAATTGTATTTAATTAACTAGTATTAAAAATATTTTTTAAAAAGAACTATTAAGTTATTCATAATGGGGCACTTTACAAAACAATGATACCCATTCCTCTAAATTATGAGAGGAATAGGGTATTACCCAAAAATGGGTAATCAAAGTAATAACTCTATAATCATACTCCCTTACCAAACTCAATCTTTCATTCCATAAACATTCTCCTTTTTTCAAGCCCACTAAACAAACACACCCTTAGTATAAGGTTGTGTTAATGGATATGTGATCAGAAGTTCCTGGTGGTTACGCATCTATAATTTTGAATTGATTGAGAATGTATGTATGTAAGATGAAATAAATGATAATTGGAAGATTAGATAAATAATAACGATATATTTAAAAGTTCTGAAGGTTGAGCTAATTTGTTATTGTGAGTGCATATCTGATAATGTGATCACCTTTACAAGTGATATTATTAAGCACTTATGTATTATATGCTTAGAGATGATATAGGAAGTGATCTATGACCTATTAAATACTTTTTAGTCATAGTTCCTATAGTTAAAATACTGAGATGAATCATAATAGTGCATGAAAACTTTTATAGTGTTTAATTGAGGATAGATTGAAAGTGTCAATGATGTTATTATATGTAATGAATTCGAGGAAAAAGGAAGGAAAAAGAAGCAGGGCACGATCATGGTGTAGTCTCCACGATCGTGGCTGAGATTATTTGATTCTGTAAAGATCGTAGGCAGGCACAAAGATAGAAATATCATCTAGAATCAAATGAAATTAAGGTATCATTAGCATAAGATATTAATTGGTGACTTGTAGAAAATACATCTCTAGATAAGATGTAATGATCGTGATGGTACATAACAAAGTATAAGAGTAAATGAATGTGTTTACTGCTTCAATAAGTTTTATTGTAAAGAATGTTCTAATCATGTAAGATATGATAGAAATTGATCTTACTGAGATATCATGAATAGCTAAAATAGATCTTATTGAGGTATTAAGAATGGCTAAAAGACGATGACGAATATAGTTGACTGATAAAGATTAAGTAAACAGTACAAATGATTGAGGAGAGAAATCTTCTTTTGATAGAGACTTTCATCGAATTATATCATGTAGATAAAATGTTCCATGTTTAAAAATGAATGACTATTGAACAAATTAAAAGTGAATATTAGAGTTAGTTAGAAATGGGACTTAGGCATAAGAAGCTGAATATGCTACAGGGAGTGCATGCATTATGTTTAATGTAAAACAACCCAACTACGTTATTAAGATCATGAATTAGAGAAGATGTTGTTACATTACTAAAGGAACTTAGGTCTGCAATGTACTCTTTACTAGCATATTCAGAATGTACAAGTTAGATTTGAAGTTTGTGTTCGAAAAATTGAGAATTGTAAATAAATTGAAATGTGTGGAGAAACTAGTAAGAATGGTCTGACATTAAAATAAGTCGATAAGAAATCAGAGAAAATCGAATGAATGGAGAAAATCATTTGAGAAAAAAAGTCGAATGCGAGATGGCAAAAAACATGAGATAACATTACCCCATTTGAGGAATTAGATACTTAAGAATTTCGAGGACCAGTTATAGACACATTAACTTTTTGGCAATATCTTTTTGGGTTGACAAACGCCTAACAGCATTCATAGCATGAATGAATAAAGTGTTCCAACCTTGTTTAGATCAATTAGTGACTGTGATCATAGATGATATTTTAAGTATATTTGAAAAGTTGAGAGGAACATTTGAACACTTAAGGTTAGCCTTACATATCATAAAGGAGAAACAAAAATATGTCAAGTTTAGTAAGTGTGAAGTTCGGCTTGATCAAGTAGTATTTTGGGTCATGTAGTATCTAGACAGGGCATGTAGGTAGACCCAAAGAAAATTAAGGTGTTGATGAAGTGAGAACTACGAGGAAATTAGATCTAGAGTTTTCTAGGATGAGCTGGATATTACAGGGGTTGTCAAGGGGGTTTTACTAATCTTAGCCCCTTTGACAAAACTTCTGAGGAATAATATTCCATTCAGATGGATTGATGAATGTAAAAAGAATTGTGAGGAAGTAAAACTCAATGTTAACTATTTCAATTGGATCTGAAAGTTTTGTAATATATAATGATGTTTCACATCAGGAAATTAAGATGTACTCTGATGTGGTATAGTAAAGTGATTATATATTCATCGAGACAGTTAAGGTCTCATGAGTTAATTATTTGGTACATGATTTAGAACTTGCTGCAATAGTAATTGCTTTGAAAATTTGGAGACATTATATGTAGGGTGAAACATTTCAAATTTATACAGATCATTAAAGTTTGAGGAAATTTTTGAATTTCAAAGATTTGAATATAAGATGGAGAAAATGGATAAAATTACTTAAAGATTATGATTGTACATGTGAGTATTATCCAGTAAAGCCAGTGTTGTATCTAATGCATTAAGTAGAAAATCCAATAGTAGTGTACCACAAATTTAGATATTGAGGTTAACAAATCTAATGCAATAAAGAGCATAGCATATCGAGTTGAATTTGGGGCAAAATGAAGTATTATTAGCTATATTGAATTTAAGATTAGTTTTACATGAAAGGATTGAATTAGTGAATTTTATTGAGGAATTGAAAATGAATTCAAATGTTGAGTTTGAATTGGAAAAATGATACTTTGTGATAGAAGTAAAAAGTATGTGTACCTGATACAGATTATTGAGAAAAGAGATATTTGAAGGAAGTACACATAGGAGCCTATGATATACATCCTGGTAGTAATACGCTGAAACAACATTTAGCAACCAAGGATGAAGAAGCCAGTGGATGAATGTGTGACTAAATGTTTGATTTACCAACAGTCTTACCTATTGGAGATATGTTTAGAGCTTATATTTTGGAGTTATTAAGAGCATGAGATCAATATACTTCTCTAATTGAATTTGATTATAATAATCATTATCACAGTGGTATCGATAGGACACTGTATGAGGCATTATACAATAGAAAGAGTCGTTTGCCTTTATATTGGGATGAAGAGGGCCTAAGGATTGTTGAAGGCCAAAATTGATTTAAGATACTATTAATAAGTTAAATTGATCTGTAGTAGAAATTAAGTGATTCAAGAAATACAAAGGAGTTAGGTGGATCAACATCAAAGATATGGAATATAGAGAGATAAATAAAGTGTTTCTGAAAGTACCACCTTAGCAAGGTGTGCTAAAGTTTGTTAAAAAGGGAAACTAAGCCCGAAATATATTGATCCATACAAAATTATTGAGAGAATAGGACCACTGACTTATGAGTTAGTATTACCAACAAAGATGTCTCAGATTCACACTGTGTTACATGTGAGTATGCTTAGGAGATATCGGAATGATCCGATATATGTGTTAATAGCACAGGAAGTGAAATTTTGAGTAATCTGAGTTATATTGAGGAACTAGTTAAAATAGTGGGGTATCTGAATAGGCAACTCAAAAAAATCGAGTGATTCCTTCTGTTATAGTTCTTTGGAATAAATCATTCCAGTGAAGAAGTTACCTGGAAAATGGAGGAGCATATGAGAAAACAATACCCTGCCTTTTTGAACAATCAGATAAGAATTTTGAGGATGAAATTTATTAATGGGGAGAATTGTAACATCCCATTTCCATACTAAGGGTTAGGATATAGGATCCTAAACCAAGATACATGAGAAATAACATAGAGAATATATGAGGTGCATTGCATTTACATGCATATCACTGGTATAAGCATACACACATGTGATTATTGATAATTGCACACATTACAATGATTGTTTATGCACTTATTTGACATATTCGAGGGTATAAATGATTTTTATTGAAGTAATTATGATGTAAATTGTGAATGAAATGTCTTAAAAATTGATTTGGTGAGTATAAATATTGATTTAGAATTTTTGGTGAAAATTTGAGGAATTTTTTATATTAATGTGTAATTGTGGAATAAGAAAAATGCCAAATGTCAAGATAGTTGACAAATAGTAATATAAGTAAGTGTCAAATGGCAATAGAAATTATTGATAAGTGACATAAAGATTTAATGACAAGTGTCATAGAAAATTAGGATATAATTAGATTCATAATTGGAGACAAATGGACTAGTTATTTAAAAGACCAACTGGAGACCACAAGGTGGTGAGATATGGCAAGTGACAAATGTCACTTGCCTTGTCATACACCTCACTCTCGATATTGTCTCATTTGAAATACCATCTTTTGTCTTTCATTTGGTTAATACATGCCTTGTTCCTTCATCTCTTCTTTCTTCTCTCCATAACATTCTCTTCTCTACAACCATAAATGTTAAACTTTACAAACACCCTTCATCTAGCTACTCCAAATATTTACTTATCTTCACCTTGAAGATGGAAGCCTAACCTTATCCTCCTTATAAAGATGATGATCATTTGGTATGGAGAAGCTAGGGCTATCTATTGATTTGAGAAGAGTTGAGTTAAACAAGTTAAACATTGTTCCTTATGATTTGTTCTAAATGAAACATACATTATAATAGTTAGAGGTTGAATGATAAAAAAAAATGGTAATGAATATATGTAGAAACGTGAGTGAAGAAATGAGCATACGGATATACTGATTTTATGTATATAATGATTAATAATTCATAAGTTTTTGTAGAGATGTTTTTGAGATAGAAAGATCATTTTGATGGTGTAGAAAGAGTGTAAAAATGTAAATGAAGGAATGATATAAATATGCTCTGTTTTGAATATATTAGAAATGTGAGTTATAAGTTGTTATATAAGAAAAGAGATGGAGCTTTGAAATTAAAGAAAAGGCAAGTGTAGTGTCTTAAAAAGAGAAGAAATAAGATGATAGTTTAGAGATAAAGTGAAGTTAATAATGAAGTTGAATGTGAGCTAAAACATTGATGAATGTATGCATACATTGATATTATGTTTTGTATGCTTGATGAACAATAATGTATGATCTGTTTGATGAGTGTTTTTGAGTTAAAATGGAGGTAAGAATGAAGAGGAAATGATAAGGAATTAAGCTAGAAAGGATGAACTAAGCATAAGATGGTTTGGATGTAACATATAGGTGTTGAAAAACCTGGAAAAATCGGAAGAATATGGCTGGAAGTTTCGGATTTTGATAATCCACAATCTTGGGAATGCATCCTCGATTGTGGGAAGTGATAAAAGTGCTAGCGATGTTTTGTTTTCATAACCCACGATCGTGGGAATGGTTGTTACGTGATTTATACTTCTTTTTTGTGTGGTTTGAAACAACAAATAGTTAAGTATTTTCCTATGGTGCATTTAGGCTTGAATGAAGGTTGAAATGAACCTAGTTGATGATGGATTAAGTGATTAAATGTGTGATATATTTAGGATGATAAATGAGATTATAACTTGAGAATAGATTGTTAAATATCAAGCATTCAAATCTGGAAATTTAGAGATGTTATAAGAATGAAAGTGACCCTATGATGCTAATGTGATTCAAAGAAGATGAGTAATGTGTATTAAGTAAGAATGAATGAGAGTTTGGATATTATGTGATTATATGATGCTAGAATAACATTGGTGAATGATTGAATTATGATACTAGAATAACAAAGTTCTTTAAGCTATGAACCTAAGTGCAAGTTTGATATACATAAATGATGATGTCTAAATGATCAAGAGATACGATTAAAGAAACATATCAATAATAGTCAAATTGAGCATGCATTATATATTACACATATACATATGTGTACGATTGAATGTTTATGTGATTGATCAAATTAGTAATGTGTGTACAATATGTGTATTGCATGAAGTTGATACACAGGATTGAACGTCAGCGTCCAGACGTTTCTGGATCACGGAAGCAAATGCTAATCTGGAGCGTACTGTGAGTTGACCTAGATGGTCTCACATTAATTGATTATTCTGTTTTAAATTTCTTTATTGAATTATTACTGATGTGAATGTGATTGATACAATTCCGGTCATGAATAGTCCAAGGAGTTTGATAAATGTGAATTTATTAGAAGTGTTTCATTTAATGTGAATAAGAAAGAAATAAGTGTTCTCAGAGTTTCGTTGAATGCCAAATATAAGTCCGATAAAATGCAAAAAAGAGAGTGTGTACTTATTGAATGTTATTGACTTCATATATGTGAATTTAGCCACTTCAGTACATGAGATGCGATCAGATAAAGGTAGTTGTGACCAGAGTAGCCACTGAAAAAGAGCTTAAAACTTATAATGTGATTAAAATCCAAAGGCTCACTATATATAATGAGCCTGGCATCCCCAACGGATACGGGACAGTTATCAATGAGCACAGTATTTACAATAGATAAGTGACAATTAAAGACACTCGGTCACAACAAAGTAATAACTAGAAATGAGTCACATATGCATTGCATATATATAAATTGATGTGTATTAAGTGAATGATAGAAATGAGTTATATGAACTGTTACAAAAATGAATTGTGAAATGATTTGCAATAGATAAATGTATAAATTGTCTGTGAATCCGAATATGTGAATTATCCTGTGTTGATAAGAGTGAGCCCATCAAGGATGGTTCACTCACTAAATTCGCAAATACTCACCAAAATTGCAACATTGTCTTTCAGGTTAAGGGAACACCTAGTTAGACAAATTGGAGTATAGCCATTGTAATCGAATAAGAGATAAAGGTGGGGATCAGTTCGCATCTGCATATGTCTTCCGTCATTTTTGTATTAAAGAATGTATTCTGAAAATACTATACCATGTGTGTGTGAATAATTCTACTATGTAATAATAGTTATGACTAAGCTTGTTTTGTAATTGTAATGGGCCTAGATGATTACTAAAATTCTGATGATCTGTGTGATGTTTGTGACACTTGTGACTGAAAATGTTTATGAATAAAATAGGCCAAAATATATTATTGGTTTTCTGAAATTGCATGTGATGTTCGAAAAAATTTCAATGAGTTGATTGACTGTCCTAGCATGCCATCCTTGAAGAGTATATTCTCAAAATACTGTTGGTATATTCAGGATTATGCCCTTGGAAAGTAGCCCGCTACATGCAACTCCTCCTTGATACATTTATTTAAACTCTTTTTATTCAATTTTTTCTTTTTTTTTTCTTTCTTTCTTTTATTTTTCTCTTTTCTTTCTTTCTTTTCCTTTCTTTTCTTGTCTCTTATAAAAATTAAAAGAAACTACGTCAACATGGAATTTCAATGATATGACCTAAAATAACATCCCAACATTATAACCAACCCACACATATGCATATCCCCACACTTATACTTTTGTATATCCACAAACTCAAAATTCAACAAATGCTCCACTAACTTCAAGGCTTAGGAAGGACATTTGGTTAGGTTAAAGCATGTAATGTAGCTAATACACAAAGAAAAGGCAAATAAAGCTCAAGGAGGCTTATCAAAAAGGAAAATCATATAATGGGTTGGCTATTTGGCTAATGTAGTTTAGAAAAGCAAAGAATGCTAAATCATATCCATGTTAATGCATGTGATAAAAATGTGGTCTCGAATAGAAATTCAAGAATCAAGATGTACATCTCATGAAGGTCACACATTATCAAAAGACAATGAGACTGATATGAATGTGTTGGACAAATAAGGCTTAAAATCTCACCAGCTTTGTCTACCACTAGTCACTACTCTTCTAAAGATAATGTACATTGACTAATCACTAAAGAAAAAGTACATGCTAGAGTTTCTATAAATTTCTCTAGTCATTTCATTCTCTACTCATGACTATATAATCTTAGAAGCAATAGAAAATAAGAAAATGTTTATTTCATTTGTTTTATTTTTCTCTCATTTTAATTGAAAAATTAAAAACAAACAAGAAACAAACCAACATAGAAACACACATGCAAATAAAAAGTAATGCGGAAATGTAAAAAAAAAAAGAAATTTACTTCCTTTGGGCTACCTCCCAAGTAGCGCCTTGGTTTGGGGTCACTGGCTAGACTCCATGTTTTCTCCTCACTTGACAAAATTGTAATCTTCAGGTGTCAGATGGGGCTCCTCCACATAAGGTTCTTTAGGATAGGGTCTCAGTTGATGATTCGTCATATTCAACATTTTCCCTATCCTCTGACTTTCAATCTTGACTGAGTCCATGCACTTAGGAAAGATCTCAAATGTCTCTTCACCTTTTTCTTCCTCATTTAATTCCTCTAATCTGTTATGTAAAGTTGAAGAGTTAGTCTCAAAAATAAGCATAAACTCAATACTCACCTCTGAGCTAAATGATATGCCTTTTCCTAGTTCGAGCTCCTCCTCAACTTCTTCTTCACATACAATTCCTTGAGTATTGCTCTCAAAATTCTCAAGCTCTTCATCACTTTGTAAGGTTTCTGCACTAACGTCCATTGGGTATACCTCGGGTTGATAAGGTTTCTCCCCTTTCACTTGTGATTCTAGGTAGTTGATCCTTGCTACTCACCCATTTGGCTAGCCATGTTCTAATTTGTAGACGTTACATGCCTCATTTCCTATCAGAACAGTTGCAATTGCTATTGTAGGCTCTGTTGAAATTGGAGATTGTTAGCAATCACAACAGTCATCAATTCTTCCAAAGAGGTACTTGAGTTTTATTGGCTCTTCATATCTTGGAAACTAGACCAAGATTACCTTTCATCCTGTTAGAATTGTATGGTATTCTGTTGAAGTTGTTGCATACTGATAAGTGTGCATTAGGATATGTTTTTATAGGTAATTGCAAGTGTTTTCTAGCATAATTGTTATTTATTGTTCTAGTTTAAGATTTATTTTGTATGTTTTCATTAAGTTTGATTTCTATTGTTGTTCTTGTGTGTTTGATGCTAATTGAGGGTAATAATTGATAACTTTTGTGTAGGAAGGAAGGAGCAACTTGGAGGTTGAACAAAAGATCAAAGAAGAGAAGACAAGGAGAATGCATCTGGGACAAATTCCCACATTCATGGGAGTCATGCAAATTCTCACAAACTTGGGAAATCACAACAAAAATGAGAAGTGCATCTATGTGTGATTCCCACGCTCATGGGAATCATGCAAATTCAGACGGGCATGGGAATTGTAATTTGAGGCAATCTGTGAGGCTTCATTAAACCTAGGATTTTTGGACTATAAAAACATCATTAAGCCTCCATCTTGAGGAGAAACGACACCCATCTGTAGAAAAACCATCCTTGATTGGAGAACACATGTTCGGAGCATTGAGGAAGGATTAAAGACAAGGATCATCATCAAGATTGGGCAAAATAACACATCAACACCAAAATTCCAGATTTTGGCAAAGAAGAGAATGAGTCTTTTTATTCAATTTTCTTTCATTCTAATCTTCTCTATTCTTTGTAAAAATGGTTTATTTCATTGTTGATGATGCTATGGAGACCATGTTAGACTAATTTTATTTTAGGGATTGCTTTTGAATTATTTTGTGAAAACACCTATTTTATTGAATTGAATGCAGTGTCTTTGATGATTGTTGTTTAAATTGTTGTCTTGCAACAAATCGAGAGAGTGATTGAGATGAGATTTGTGTAGGATTGTACAACAAGAGTTGGCGACCTATAAACTAGTAATTATTATGTCAATTGAATAGTTAGAAGAGAGATCTTGATTAGTCAATTGACCACCCATAGGATAGCTTAATGACTAGTTGAATCGGCAGAGTCATTGGGTAGGTTGAGAGATCATTCAATCGATTCCCTAATCAAATAGTTACATCTTGAGAGAGGATAATTAGTCTATTCGAAAATCTAGGGTGAGACACAATTCAATCAATAAAATAGGAGGAAGACAAAACAAGGAAAAAGTAATCTCTAGCATTTAGATTCTTAAATTCAGATTTTTTGCAATTGCGGTATTGTCCATTGTTTACATTAGTCACTTTTAATTTTAATTTAATTTTTTAGATTATTTGCATTTCACAATTTAGTTTCTTAAACAAGGTTGTATCTAAATTAAGCAGTGTCTAGGCATCAATCCCTATGGGATCGATATCTGCTCTTTTTACTACAAGTCACAACCCATGCACTTGCCATTTTTTTAGCGTAAAAAAATTAGATAGGTTTTACCATCAACACATACTCTCTTGAAGCTGCTGCATTCCATGTTGAAATTAAACATGGCCAGTATTACAGGTCTTGATATAGTTGTCCAGAGGCGTACCTGAGTTATGACAAGAAGCTTCTGGTCCAAACGAGAATTGTTGTGTGTCCTGTAAACTATCATAGAAGTAATTTTGATGATTATCCCATCCATAATCAAAGTTAGGTTAATCAATAAGAGTTAAAGAAAAAATTATTTCCATCCATGATTTTTCAAATTTTTTATAAATCACAAACACGAAACAGAACAATGAAATGATCATAAAATAATTGAAAAGAAACCAATTAGGAACAAATGTATACAAAACACCAATTAAAATCACACAAAAAAAACTAAAACACCGCACTCCCTAGCAACAACACCAAAATTGATAGCACGTCGTAACACTAGTCAAATAAAAACTAAGCTGCTACTATAACAGTGGTAAGTTTAGGTTGATCCCATAAAAAGTATGTGTAAAGTTGTTGAATGAAATTATACTAATAAAAACAAATTAAAGAAAACATGTAAAAAATGATAAAAAGTGGGGAATTTAGTAAGGACTCAATTTTTTGGTTCAATTTCAGCCTGCACACTAATTAAATATATTTCATTGATTTGTTGTTCTCAAACCTCTCCTAGAAACTATTAATCGTGGATTAATAATTAACCCATATTTTCCCTTAGGTAATGTTTAATCAAGATATGATCATTGACCCCTAGATTTAATTAGGCAATAGCATTACGAATTAGGAAAACCGATTAATCAAGGCATCAACTACATACGATGCGTCATTTAACCGAGGTTATAATATCCCTAATGATTACGAATCATTAGTCGCTACACATGAATTTCAACATAACAATTACGGATTATACTGAAATTCTAACAATGGGTTTGTAAATAAATGATTCAATGAATGCATTAAAATCATCTTTTCACAATACCCAATGGGTTCATAAATAAATAACCTAACAATAACGAAAGTGCGATTATCCATACATAAAAACCCAAATCAATTAACAAAGGATAACATAATCAATTTGTAATAAGAGAAAGAAACAACAAAAATAGTGAAATACACTTAACCTGGGTTGTCAGCGTCGATGTCACCTACGAACTGACATCGAGATGTCTAGCCCTTCATGGGTCTCTCACAAAAGAATGCTTCATCCCCTATTCAATAATGTCCCACAGAAGACTCCCCTCTCACTATCGCTACTGTTCCTCCCTCTATTACGCTATTGTTCTCCTATTCCTTGAATTATTTCTTGGTCCATTGCTCCTGTACACTCTTCTTAAAACCCTCATCTGTTACTATGCATTTTAAGTAAAATGTAACCTACAAAATGTCTTGTGTTTCCTCCTACTGCACCTGCATTTTGGTTGCTCCTTCCCAACTGTCTTAGTATGAAACATGTTTGCATGTGTTTTCATTTTGACAATAACATGGAAACACAAACGTGGTTTGTGTTCTCTGCTTGCTTCTATCATACTGTTGCATTTCATGCTTCACTACATCGTCATTTCTTCATCTCTTCATGCTACTATTTTTCATGCTCCACTGCGTCATCATTTCTTCATCTCTTCATGCTACTGTTTTTCATGCTCCACTGCGTCGTCGTTTCTGCTTCTCTTTATGCTTCATGTCCCTTGTATGCAAAAAATTACACGTGCTAATGTCCATCATGTTGCTACCATTTTTGGTCTGTTTTGTGTCTTTATTCCTGCATGCCATCTGCTACCTGTGCTGCATTTCACCTTCTACATGCGTCTATCATCTAACTAGCTTTTACTTATACACTGTCGTATTGGTGTTCTTGTTTGTCCATCAATTTTCATACGTAATTTTCTTCATGTTTTCATTTTTCTATCTTTTAATTTTCTTCTTCTAGCTCCAGGAGGACAAGTAAAAAATGACCCAATTATCATACTTTCGACTCACTTTAACTTATTTGCTTTTGAATTATGCCTAAAATCACATATGAGTTAAAGTGAATATCTTAAGCAATTTTATGTCAATAATCGCTAAGTGTTATAGAATAATTAAACAATCAATTAAGCACATATCAGAGGTAGAATCAAGTGAAAAACAGTTAAATTGGACTAACAAGAGTTAGGAGATTTAATAGAACCAGAATTAAATCAGATCAATAAATTATGCAGAGAGAGATCTTGTATAGGTTTCTTATTGTTTATTAGAGAACTTCAGGACTAATTAAGGTTTTGGATAAGTTGTGAATTGACACATTGTAACCTCCATAATCTAATTAGGGTTTATGATTTATGGTTAACGGTTATAACTCGAGAGAGAGTAATCACCGTATGATAGTCTAGAACCAACAATCCAATAATTCATAATTAGTTAGGTTAGCATTAAGGATAGGTAAAAATCCTTTTCTCTCAATTGGTAATTTCCTTCAGTTAATTCTTGTATGTGTTACAAATTGCTTAATAATTAGTATTTTCATCTTTGATTCTTAATTTGATTGATTCAATTAAATTCTTGTATTAGTTTCATTTCATCTTGAATTTATATTATTTGGTTTTGGCCTTAGATTTTAGGATTTGATTAGTTCCCTCCTCGTGGGATTGACACCTTTGGTACTATACTAACGAACCATACGCTTATGGATTGTCGAGGGTTAATAATTAAAACTTACACACAACCAAACCCTAACCATTACTCATATCTTTCCTTTTGGTCCAGTAGAGATATGGAGTTTAAAAACTAATAAGACATTCAGAGTGAATGGTCATCGCTTGAAGTCGTATTATGAAGGCTTACAAATGGAGGATTTGGAAGTGTTAATGTTAGAAGATGTGAATAGCATCACTTGATGCAAGCAGCATAGAGTCAAGCCAATGTTAATAAACAAAGAGCTACTTGGAAGGCAACCCAAGGGGGTTAATTTCTGTCTATTTACATTTTTGAATTTGCTATTTTTGTTAAGTGCCTCATTTCTTGCATTTGATGTTACATTGGGGACAATGTAAGTTTTAAGTGTAAGGGTGGGTATCCTAGTTTTTATGCAAGTTTTTTAGCTTAATTGTTGCTTATGTAAATCAAAAAAACAAAATCAAAAATTTTCTTGTTTTCTATTGCTTTTAATCCTATATGGTCACAATTAAAGTATGAATTGACTAGAAAAAACCATGGAAACTTTAGCATATACTTTTCCTCCTATGATTGTTCAATGTGGATTATCTTTAGAAGAGTAGTAACTAGGGGTAGACAAAAGCCAGTGAGATTTTGAACCTATAAAAGCCAGTGAGATTTTGAACCTTATTAGACTAACACATTCACATCAGTCTCATTGTCTTTTGCTTATGTATGTGACCTTCATGACATGTACATCCTGACTTTGCTTTGATTTTCTATTCAAGACCACATTTTTATCACATGCATTAACATGATAATTATTAGGCATTCTTTGTTTTTACAAGCTACATTAACCAAATAACCTACCCACTGATATGAATTTTCCTTTGTTAAGCCCCTTTGAGCTTTATTAGCCTTTCTTTTTGTATTAACCATATTACATGCTATTAAACTTAACCAAATGTCCTACCTTAGTCATTAAACTAGTGGAGCATTTGTTACTTGTTGATGATTGTATATGTACAAAAGTCTAAGTGTGGGTGTGTGTATATATATGAGTTGGTTATATTTGTTAGAATGTCATATTATGAATTCCATTATTGGTGTAGATTCTTTTAATTTTTATATAAAAAAGAAAAAGAAAGAAAAGACAAAAAAAGAAAAAAGGAAGAAAAATCTTTAAATAAAAGTATCAAGAAGGAAATGTATATGTTTTGCAAAGTTACCCATTATTGGTCTTTCCTCTTAAAGTTATAATGAAAAGGTTATTAAAGTATAATGTGTATGAGGTAGATGTGGCTTTGAAGGATCATTCCGTGTAGTTTCAATATATATCATTCATCAATTGAATGAGTGATTCCTTCTAGTTGGTTATGCTTCATGTGGTTTGAAGTGTAAGAGCTTGAATTTGAGAAGTGAAACACGATATTTGCATTCATCACAACTAATGGTACCCAGTTTTGAATGAATGTTAATTTTTGTGTTTAATGTTGCATTAAGTGTTACTTTTTTCCACTAGCTTTGATGGCTTTTACACTACATTACCGAAATACATCTTACCTGACCCTTACCCATATTACAACCCTAAAAAGTCCTTTGATTCATGATTTTGCATGTGACCCTTAGTGGTGGAGAAATGAAATGATTTGCAAAGTTATGGAATGCCTTGATTGTGAATGGAATTTAAACATATTTTCCAAGTCTACCTATAGATTACTCAGTTTCTAAAGGTAATGAATGTTGATTAATCATGAATAGGAGCTTTGAATATTGAGTTACTGCTATGGTTTTTAAAAGTACTTCATCTATACTTATGATTATCTATTCTTTGGAATATAGAAAATGAGTAAGAGTTTTGATTTGTGACTTTGATTTTGACGATTTGCCCAAAGATGGTCAAAAGCTAAGTGCGAGGGAACTTGATATGTTCTTAATAGTTGATACATTTAATTTATTACACTTAATAATTAATGCCTTAAAATACTTAGGACACTCACTTTAGCTCATATTTAATTTAAGGTACATTTAAAAAATGAAGGAGCTAAAGTGACTCAAAAGCATACTTATTGAGCTATCTTATCAATGTTCATACTCTATTATTTTCATGGAGCAAGAATAAGAAAAAAGATTAAAAGAGAAAGAGAAAAGATAGAGCATAAAAGTGGAGAATGGTGCATAATAGTTCTCTGCTAAGTTAAAATGAAAAGTTACAGCTGTGAGTAATCAAAATGTTACATGCATTACAAGCATAATAGATCACTCACATTTGTGAGAAATCACTCCCCAATGTGAATTTCATGCCAACTGTCCCATTTTAAGCTAGCTATCTATTTAACCTAGCTTTGGAAGATATAAAGAAAAATGTGGTATAGCGAAGCGAGGCTGAAAAGGGAATGGGATACACCTCATGATAGCCACCTGTCCCATTCTTATTTTAACCTAGTTTTTTTATAAGGAAGGGGTGTGTGATAGCTAGATAAGTGTGTGAGGGCTGGAGAATAAAAGGGAGGTGATCGCTGAAGCAACAAAAAGGTGTGTATGAGGTGACGACTGGGAAATAAAACCAAGAGGGAGAGCCAATTCATTTTGTCCTCTTCGGTGTTCAAAATGGTATGAGAGCTAGAGAAAAATGGGTGGAATTGAGATAGCACTTAGCAATTCATTATCAAATCATCTTGGTTAATGCAGTTGGAGGATATTAACCTAGACAGGATAGTGGACAGCAACCTAGACGCCATTTATCATCATCTTCTCATCGATTTTCAAGATGGGATAAGGAGCAACAGATAGCAACCAATCTTGGAACATGGAGATTAATGGAGAACATGGAAGACTAACATCTCGACCCCAGTTTGAAGCTGAAATCGACATCCAAATCATGTTTAAGCTTATCTCATCTTGTTGATGTCAAATCTTTCTTTCCGAATTGTTATTATTGTTTGTGTTAATTGAATTAAGTTTTGTAAAAATGATCTTGATAAGTTATTTGGATTATTTTATTATGAACCTATTGCTAAAATGATGAATATAATCTATAATTGTTATACTGGTTAGTATCCAATAATAATCTTGAATTGTTAAGAACAATGTAACTGAGGTTAAATAACCCGAACTTGTGAGGTTACAGCCTATATTGATCCATTTTCTACTTCATAATGTAGTTTCAAATTAAATATAGAGTTCGTATCCTAGATTATTTGGTGGCTAGGTTTAATTAACGAGCATCTCCTAATTAAACACAACCTAAAGGAAAACCAAGATTAGCAGAGCGTATTGTTAGTCCACGATCAATAATTCAAGGAGAGGTGTGAACAAATTAGAATGATGGGATATGTTTAATCGTTTCTAGGCCAAGATTGATCCTAGAACTAGATTTTACACATATTCGACAATTTTATCATTTTCAATTGTTTTTCTACAATTTGTTTTCACTAGTTTAATTTTACTTTATTTTCTCAATTACATAAAATCCCAAAACCCTTTTTATTTCCTTTGCATCAATTATTTTCATTACGAGAATTAATCGAACATTCCTTGTGCATACAATCTCGACTCACCACTTCTAGAAGCTTTTAATGTGTAGAGTTAGGTAAATTTTGCAGTGCACTTGACAAGCATTGTCAAAACTAGACGGGGGTTGAGTGCCCTTGTTAGCTTCATCAGAACATCTATTTTCTTTTATTCAAATACAGCTTAAAAGAAGCGGGTGGGTATGCATCAATATACGTTAGTGTAACACTCAATAAGGAGCTTCCATCTGAATTACTAGTAATTAGACTTAATGAGGGAAGGAAATTATGGGAGGATAGCGTTGCAGTTTCTTACTAATGGAAACCCCTTCTAAAACATTAAGGGAAAATCTGGAAATCCACAGGGAAAATATTCAGAACAGGTAGTTACCTTAAGCTTATGGGTGAGGAAATAACAAAGACAGAAAAGGTTAACAATAATACAAGATGACAGATAAGTGCTAAACCAAAAATAGCATTAGTGGAATTGATTAGCAAAGGAATAGAAACTATTCTAGATACTACTAATGTAGTCCATGCCAATAATGTACTCAACCCAAATGCATACCTTCTAGGTGAGCTCTCTCCTTCGGTTGATAATATTGCAATAGATCCTTCATATGCACCCGATTAGAGGATTCACAGGACTTTCACATAAAAAAAAATGCTACAAACACATATTGTCAATCACCATCCAAAAAAAACTAAAATGGAAACTGTCATTGATCAAAAGAAGGTTAGTAAGCCATTTGTAACATCCCCTCACTTATGGAAAAGGGTAAATTGGTCTTTTTGAATGGGTTAGCATAATTGGAAGTGTTTCT